>OX465101.1:15842659-15865558 GCA_949987565.1 Luidia sarsii | reverse complement strand
AAAAACAGGACAGGACAGGAAAGGACAGGACAGGACAGGGCAGGACAGGGCAGGGCAGGACAGGACAGGACAGGACAGGACAGGGCAGGACAGGACAGGACAGGACAGGACAGGACAGGACAGGACAGGACAGGACAGGACAGGACAGGACAGGGCAGGGCAGGACAGGGCAGGACAGGGCAGGCCAGGACAGGACAGGACAGGGCAGGACAGGACAGGACAGGACAGGACAGGACAGGACAGGACAGGACAGGACAGGACAGGACAGGACAGGACAGGGCAGGACAGGACAGGACAGGACAGGACAAGACAGGACAGGACAGGACAGGACAGGGCAGGGCAGGACAGGAAAGGACAGGACAGGACAGGACAGGACAGGGCAGGACAGGACAGGACAGGACAGGACAGGGCAGGCAGGGCAGGACAGGACAGGACAGGACAGGACAGGACAGGACAGGACAGGACAGGACAGGACAGGACAGGACAGGACAGGGCAGGCAGGGCAGGACAGGACAGGACAGGACAGGACAGGACAGGACAGGACAGGACAGGACAGGACAGGACAGGACAGGACAGGACAGGACAGGTCAGCAATACAATTCTGCCATCAATGACAGAAAACAAATATGTCATACAATTGAATGAATATATACATGTACATGTACACTGTTATATCATCAGCAAACAATTGAAACCGGGCTAGGCCTATATAAATTATTATTCCTTTACGGGTGGGTGTCGGGTAGTACTCGCTTGCTTCATTTTCAGTAAATGTGAAACTGACATCATGTAATCAGACGAAATAATTCATGTGAAAATACAAATTCCAAGTGGAAAAACAAAATTGCTATCCCAAAATAAATCTGTGGTATTTATAAATCTGGGAAAGTGCTTCGGAAGTGTTTTTTTAATTACAATTGGGCATAAAAAATGAATAATGAGTAATTGCGAGAATTAAAGGACAAATAATTTAAATATGGACTTCAGACATAATAATAATACACGTGTACGATTAATTAAGTAAAATCTTGCGTTGGCCGGGAGTTGAACCCGGGTCAATTGCTTGGAAGGCAACCATTCTAACCGCTATACTACCAACGCTCGCTGACGTAAGCCACAGTAGCCATGGAAACATAGAATCCTTCCAGAACGTCGTAAGACGAAAATAAAACAGAATCAATAAGACTGTTTTCAAAATCACAGGGAATGGAGGTTAGCAGCATGTGAATAATTGTCCTGCATTGATAGTTTTAAAGTGGGAAAACAAATTCGTGCAGTGCGAATCGAAAAACAAGTTTCTGTAAAAGGTTTTCATTACGCTATTTTGTATACATTGATAGGCCTATGTGAATTGAATGTTCAAATCTGCTGGCCTGCAAATTAACCCGTGTCAATTGATTGGGGAATTGGAGGACAACTTTTCCTGCCGCTAGTCGGACCTTACATCTTAAAGGGGCATTCTAACAGGTTTCGACATAATACGAAAAACAAATACAAAGTATTGCATTAGCCCGCAGCGGAACCCGGGTCAAATGCTTGGAGGGCATCTATCGTATATTCCTCTATACCACCAACGATAGTACCAATTCATTGAAATTATGGTTTTATCTTGAATTCTGTAATCCTCAGATCTTATAATAACTAAACATGGATGGCCAAATTCAAAGTTGGCGGCACAGGAACTAATGCTAATTATCATATTGTATGTTTATTTCGACAAAGCTTAGTAAATGTGGGCTTCAGAAAATAAGAAGCAACATTAATGTGGGTTTGTTTTCGTCATCATAAAACTATGCCAAGAATCAGGAGAAAAAAAAGATGCGTTGGCCGGGAGTTGAACCCGGGTCAATTGCTTGGAAGGCAACTATTCTAACCGCTATACCACCAACGCTCGCTGAATAGCATTGGCAATGTCTGAATTATAAGTCATGGTATAATCGAATTGCTGACGATGCAAATCCTCCATAAAATCTATACCAACACCACCGGCTGAATAAAGATAGAGTAGCCAGTAATGTGAATATTGGCTCAATCAGAAAATGAACGTTTAACATATATGGGAGTTTTCGTCAGTAAAACATCCTTTTGAAAAATTCTTGAGCAGAATTCAACGGTAAAATGTTATCTAGAATTCAGCGAGGTGTTGATAAAACACTACTAAATCAAGGCCATAGGCCTAATGATAATAGAGATTTTTGTGGAAATTGAGATGATTAAAAACAAAAGGATAGTGAAATGCATATGGGCTCAACCACAGTATGAAAGTTTAATTCATATGTAAATTTTGTTCATAAAAAGAAAAAAAAAACAGGAGCAAAAGGATGCGTTGGCCGTGAGTTTGAACCCGGGTCAATTGCTTGGAAGGCAACTATTCTAACCGCTATACCACCAACGCTCCGAGTAAAATTCTACATTTAATACCCATACATTGAAATAAAGGTTCTATCTATTTCATTAATACTTAAATAGGGTGTTAATAAAGTTGTTTCCATGGCTACGCTGTCAGATGTCAGCGAGCGTTGGTGGTATAGCGGTTAGAATAGTTGCCTTCCAAGCAATTGACACGGGTTCAACTCCCGGCCAACGCAGCTTTTATTTTTTTTCATTTTAGGACACACCTATTTTTTTTACATTAATTTTTGTAAATAATTATTCATGATCATGTTTCTATTTTTTTCTTTTGACATGCCATTAACTTTCATTTCGTGCGATTTTGAAAATAGTGATCTCGATCCTGTTTTCATACGAAGTTATGGAAACATTTTTTTGCTGCTACTTCGCTGTATACTATTTGATCTCCTCAGGGTGGATTTCAGGGAGGCTTTGCATCGTCAGAAATTCTATTATTCCATGACTTATGGTTTAGACATTGCTAGAGTACATTCAGTGAGCGTTGGTGGTATAGCGGTTAGAATAGTTGCCTTCCAAGCAATTGACCCGGGTTCAACTCCCGGCCAACGCAGCTTTTTGCTTCAAAATTTTTCATTTCTTCATGACGAAACTCCCATATTTAAACCCCCAATATGAAAAGGGTGGTCAGAATGAAGTAGGCAAGAATTATTTTTTGCAGAAATTTAGAGAATAAACAAAGGAATGTGAACATGGTCTCAATCAGAAAATGAATGTTTAATTCATATAGGTGTTTCGTCATAAAAAAAACCCACTTGAACAAAATTTATGAGCAAAATTCTATCTAGAAGTTAGTGATAGGCCTAGGCCTACCCAGTGAGCTGTTAATAACACACTAATACGATTAGGACTATAGAGTGAGGTTGGGGAGATACATATTTGTGGAATTTTAGAGAATCGAAGGAAAAGGATAGTGAATATTGGCTCAATCAGATTATGGATGTTGAACTCATAATTATGGGTGTTTTCGTCATAAAAGAAAATTGAAAAAAACGAGAAAAAAGCTGCGTTGGCCGGGAGTTGAACCCGGGTCAATTGCTTGGAAGGCAACTATTCTAACCGCTATACCACCAACGCCCGCTGAATATCATTGGCAATGTCTGAATTATAAGTCATGACATAATCGAATTGCTGACGATGCAAAACCGCCATGAAATCTATACCAACACCGGCTGAATTAAGATAAAGTAGCCAGGAATGTGAATATTGGCTCAATCAGAAAATGAACGTTTAATTCATATGGGAGTTTTTGTCATATAAACATCCATTTGAAAAATTCACTAGAAAAATTCAACTGCAGTATAATTTTATCTAGAATTCAGTGAGCTGTTGATAAAACACTACTAAAACAATTTCATAGGCCTAATGAAGATAGAGATTTTTGTGGAAATTGAGATGATTAAAAACAAAAGGATAGTGAAATGCATATGGGCTCAACCAAATTATGAAAGTTTAATTCATATGGGAATTTTCTTCATAAAAAGAAAAACAAAAGGAGCAAAAGGATGCGTTGGCCGGGAGTTGAACCCGGGTCAATTGCTTGGAAGGCAACTATTCTAACCGCTATACCACCAACGCTTGCTGAAGTGCATTGGCAATGTCATGGTATAATGGAATTGCTGAATATGCAGGGCCTCCCTGAAATTTACCCTGAGGAGATCAACGAGTGTACAGCGAAGTTGGGCTGCGCGTGCTTGCTGCCGTAAATAGCCATGTAAACAAAGAAGAATTTTTCAAGTAGGCCTACAGCAAGAAAAACAAATTACTACAGATTTTCTTCTCCCATAATTGTGTCCTAAAGTGGAAACAAAATGTTACAAAAAAATCTTGCGTTGGCCGGGAGTTGAACCCGGGTCAATTGCTTGGAAGGCAACTATTCTAAGCGCTATACCACCAACGCTCGCTGAATAGCATTGGCAATGTCTGAATTATAGGCCTAAGTCATGGTATATTGGAATTGCTGATGAAGCAAAACCGCCATGAAATCTATACCAACAACGCTCGCTAAATTAAGATAGAGTAGCCAGGAATATGAATATTGGCTCAATCAGAAAATGAACGTTTAACATATGGGAGTTTTTGTCATAAAAAAAAATGAAAAAATTAACGAGGAAAAATTCAACAGTAAAATTTTATCTAAAATTCAGTAAGCTGTTGATAAAACACTACTAAGACAAGGCCATATACTAGTAGGTCTAATGAAGTTAGAAATATATTTTTGGGGGGAATTGAGATAATTAAAAACACTATAATAGTGAATAGGCAAATGGGCCCAATCATGGTACGAAAACTTAATTCACATGGGGGTTTTCGTCACAAAAAAATGAAAAATTCAGGAGCAAAAAGCTGCGTTGGCCGGGAGTTGAACCCGGGTCAATTGCTTGGAAGGCAACTATTCTAACCGCTATACCACCAACGCTCTCTGAATAGCATTGGCAATGTCTGAATTATAAGTAATGGTATAATCGAATTGCTGACGATGCAAAACCTCCATGAAATCTATACCAACACCGGCTGAATTAAGATAGAGTAGCCAGGAATGTGAATATTGGCTCAATCAGAAAATGAACGTTTATCATATATGGGAGTTTTCGTCAGTAAAACATCCATTTGAAAAAAAAAAAAATCATGGGCAGAATTCAAGAGTAATTTTTTTCTTGAATTCAGCGAGCTGTTGATAAAACACTACTAAGACAAGGCCATAGGCCTAACGAAGTTAGAGCTATACAATTTTTGTTAAAAGTGAGATAATTAAAAACCAAAGGATAGTGAATAGACATAATTATGGGCTCAACCAGAGTATAAAAGTTTAATTCATATGGGAATTTTCTTCATAAAAAAAACCAATCAAAAACCAGGAGCAAAAAGATGCGTTGGCCGGGAGTTGAACCCGGGTCAATTGCTTGGAAGGCAACTATTCTAACCGCTATACCACCAACGCTCCCTATTTCTGTTTGTGAACTGGAAACATATAACCTTTACTGCACAAAATATTACACCTGAAAATGCTGACAAAGCATAACTTTCACCGAATCGCCGCACGTGAGGTGAGCGCGTGAGTTGCCCGCGTGTCAAATAGACTTGTTCCTAGTCCTACGCCCATGTCGTGCATTTCTAGCCCTTCTACCAGTAAGCATCGTTTGTGCTTGCAAACCCGATCTCCTTCATTGTCGTGAGTTTAGAATAATCATATGAAAGAACGATCGCTTGTTTTGTTTCGGATCACCTTATTCACGTTATTCCATCCCATGAGAAGTCTGGGACACGTAGCGCACGTTATTGAGCCATGATGGCAAGTTAATTAACAATAAGGACTAATTGTATCTGCTAGTGCTACTCTGTGGCTTATGCAAGTTCTCTGGTGTGGAATATGGGCAGTAACAAATTGGTGGCTCAAGGGGGTACTTAATGATTGGGCATACAGTTGCCATGGACACGGTCAAAGGTTGAGCAAGGGTTAATAATCAAGGTCTACTGCCTTGATGAGAAATAAAATTCATGCAGCAGTCGTTTTGAATATTTGAATACTAATTGATACTTGCTTGAACTACAAGCAAGGCTTGACGGGTGTACAGTCTTGTTAATCTGTGCTTATCGTCACCCGAATAATTCTTGTAAAACACTCTTAATAGCTTTGGCATAAATCACAGGGACTCATTCGTGACCTTTTTTTTGAGGACCCAATGTTGTGGAACTGTGTCTTGTTCGACGGCTGTTTCATACACGGCATCGCATCATATGGCCATGCGAAGGGCAACAACACACAAGCATACCATGCAGTAGGGGTGTCAACATACTAGCCCCTTCTAGCGGTGCTGGCGACGAAATTGGAAAATTCTTTATCAAAATCGACCGAGAAGCAACGACACCGGGTTATCGGAACAAGAATGCTTTATCAAACCGTTCATCGGTAGATCGGGAAGATATAAGCATTGGAGTCACGTGTACAGTATGGGTCGTTTTTTTCCCCACCTAAAATGGCCACGAGTCAAACAATTAGTGAATAAGTGTAAACGCGATAGGATCGTAGCGTACGCCACGACCGTACCCCGGACGGGGGAATTGCCGGGGAGATTTGGGCTCGTTACGGTTGGCTCGTTCCGGCGGTCGTGTGGTCCGGCAAAAATAATTACACGGAGGGAGATAAAACCCGCGGCGATGAGAGAGTGACACCGGCATCGTAATCAGTTTATGAACAGTGAGAGGAGTCGGTGGAGTTGTAGGAGAAAGACAAGAAGAAGAAGAAGAAGCATTAGAAGAAGAAGAAGATGAAGGAGAAGACGACTTTTCTTTTACTTTTCAAAGGAGTACTTTATTTCCTACGACAGTTACAGAAATATACAGATTTTTATGAGAACAAGAAGGAGAACGAGAAGGAGAACGAGAACTGATAGGGATGGGGATGGGGATGGGGATGGAGATGGGGATGGGGATGGGGATGGGGATGGGGATGGGGATGGGGATGGGGATGTGGATGTGGATGGGGATGGGGATGGGGATGGGGATGGGGATGGGGATGGGGATGGGGATGGGGATGGGGATGGGGATGGGGATGGGGATGGGGATGGGGATGGGGATGGGGATTGGGATTGGGATGGGGGTGGGGTGGGGATGGGGATGGGGATGGGGATGGGGATGGGGATGGGGATGGGGATGGGGATGGGGATGGGGATGGGGATGGGGATGGGATGGGGATGGGGATGGGGATGGGGATGGGGATGGGGATGGGGATGGGGATTGGGATGGGGATGGGGATGGGGATGGGGATGGGGATGGGGATTGGGATGGGGATGGGGATGGGGATGGGGATGGGGATGGGGATGGGGATGGGGATGGGGATGGGGATGGGGATGGGGATGGGGATTGGGATGGGGATGGGGATGGGGATGGGGATGGGGATGGGGATGTGGATGTGGATGGGGATGGGGATGGGGATGGGGATGGGGATGGGGATGGGGATGGGGATGGGGATGGGGATGGGGATTGGGATTGGGATGGGGGTGGGGTGGGGATGGGGATGGGGATGAGGATTGGGATGGGGATGGGGATGGGGATTGGGATGGGGATGGGGATGGGGATGGGGATGGGGATGGGGATGGGGATGGGATGGGGATGGGGATGGGGATGGGGATGGGGATGGGGATGGGGATGGGGATGGGGATTGGGATGGGGATGGGGATGGGGATGGGGATGGGGATGGGGATTGGGATGGGGATGGGGATGGGGATGGGGATGGGGATGGGGATGGGGATGGGGATGGGGATGGGGATTGGGATGGGGATGGGGATGGGGATGGGGATGGGGATGGGGATGGGGATGGGGATGGGGATGGGGATGGGGATGGGGATGGGGATGGGGATGGGGATGGGGATGGGGATGGGGATGGGGATGTGGATGTGGATGGGGATGGGGATGGGGATGGGGATGGGGATGGGGATGGGGATGGGGATGGGGATGGGGATGGGGATGGGGATGGGGATGGGGATGGGGATGGGGATGGGGGATGGGGATGGGGATGGGGATGGGGATGGGGATGGGGATGGGATGGGGATGGGGATGGGGATGGGGATGGGGATGGGGATGGGGATGGGGATGGGGATGGGGATGGGGATGGGGATGGGGATGGGGATGGGGATGGGGATGGGGATGGGGATGGGGATGGGGATGGGGATGGGGATGGGGATGGGGATGGGGATGGGGATGGGGATGGGGATGGGGATGGGGATGGGGATGGGGATGGGGATGGGGATGGGATGGGGATGGGGATGGGGATGGGGATGGGGATGGGGATGGGGATGGGGATGGGGATGGGGGTGGGGATGGGGGTGGGGATGGGGATGGGGGTGGGGATGGGGATGGGGATGGGGATGGGGATGGGGATGGGGATGGGGATGGGGATTGGGATGGGGATGGGGATGGGGATATGGATCTGCCGATATTGACGATGGCGATGGTGAGGGTGAAGAGGAGGGAGAGTAGGGGATGGGGAGGGGGTTAAGAATGCAAAATGTTTATTTCATTTCCTCCTTTCGGGTGGTTTTTTCTCCTCTGAGCGGAGGGGACAAAACCCCCAATAACGCGGGACCTATATACGTACGTATACACGTAGGACACGACCCAGCACTTTTCTGCCTGCGATCAAGAATCAAGGGAGTGCTGGCCGTGTCGCCCCCCCCCCATCACGGTCGGTAAAAACTAAGGTCGAGGGAATGGGTCTGAAACCGACGACAAGAGGACGAGATGTAAAGCAAAGTGACAGACACGGGAATAAGCACAGAGTCAATATTTTAATCAAGGCCGCCAAGGGGGGAAAAATCGACCCTTTTTTCAATCAGGTCCTGCAGTCTCAGGGAATGGTTCTGCGAGGAATCAAGTGAGAATTGGACAGGGTTGGTGAGGTGGCGAGGAAGGAAACAATTACCTTAGGCGCTGTGGAAGTCTGGTGATCCAGGCGTCTTCTCCAGTGCCCCCGCGCCGGCAGACCAACAAAATCCAAAGACATAAAATTCTTAACCCGAAGAGGTCTGGAAAAAATGAGGTAATGTGTGCGACGGCCTGCTTTCTTTCTTTGTCACGTTTTTTTTTTTTTGGGGGGGTGGGGGTGGGGGTTTACATCATCCCGGAGGGGGTGGGGGAGGAGAAGGAGAGGGGAGCTTCGTTGGTAGATATTGGATGAACGTTTTGTAAACCCTGGTTCGATTTGTGGCAAGCTCGCTGCGAGGCAATGGTTCCGTTAGACCACGCTTAATTTACCCGTCACGCTAGACCCACGGTTATAGGGGGTAGGTGGAGGTGGGGGAAACAGGGGGAGAAAAGTAATAAAGGGTTGCTCCGCTCGCTACCAATAATAATAACGACAGCGGCCGTTTTTTTGGGGGGCGGTAGCCGATGTTGGTGGGGCTAGAAGCACGGTTATGGGTGGTTGGATCCATCCTCCCCCCTAACCCTCCCTCTGTTTCACCCTTCTTCTCTCTACCTCTCCCTCCTGCCTCCCGCCAGTGTGATCACTGTTAGTCCTCGCTTCGGAAGACATCATATGGAGCGGAACTAACATTCAGAGCGTGTCATTCCGCGTATGGCCTCCGACCAGCCCGGTGGGTTTTTTGCTTCTGCCGTGCCCGCACGCGGCGACCCAGCGGACTCCCCGACCCCCCCCCCCCGCCCCGCCACAACCCCCCCCCTCCCTCTCGCCTGCCTCTCGTCTCTCGGCCCGCAAATGAATCGGGCTTTCAAATCTCAGCACATGACATCACCTCACTACGGAGAGGGAATGTGAGAATGCAGGAGGAGGAGGAGGAGGAGGAGGAGGAGGAGGAGGAAGAGGAGGAGGAGGACGAGGAGGACGAGGAGGAGGAATAGGAGGAAGAGGAGGAGGAGGAGGAGGAGGAGGAGGAGGAGGAGGAGGAGGAGGAGCAAGAGGAGCAAGAGGAGCAAGAGGAGCAAGAGGAGGAGCAGGAGGAGGAGCAGGAGGAGCAAGAGGAGTAGGAGGGGAGGAGGAGGGATATATAGGAGGCGGAAGAGGAGGAAGAGATGCAGGAGGAGCAAGAGGAGTAGGAGGAGGGGAGGAGGAGGTGGAGGAGGAGAAGGAGGAGGAGGAGAAGGAGGAGGAGGAGGAGGAGGAGGAGGAGAGAGGAGGAGTAGGAGGAGGAGGGGGCTTGAGAGACAACACCAGCAGTGGTACATCGTTTCACAATGCTCTATCAAATAAACCCTAATCACATTACTATTACTTAAAGCAAATTGTAAAGTGAATTGTTAACGGTTGCCGTCCGGGCTGCATAGGCTTTTTGTTGGTGTGTGTCTGCGTGCTGTTGTTGTCGGAGGGTTCCTTAATTGCATGGCAGGCAAGGCGGTGTTGGCTTGATTTACGCTGCAGGAATCCGTCGGTTGGCAGTTAGTCTGCGCGCCCGAGTCGGGAACCCGGGCCAGGATGGCTGGTCCATTACTTCGTGATTACTCCCAGCCAAGTTCTTGGCGTGGAGTTCACGGTTAATGACCGCGCCCGCTGACCGCCATCAATGGGGAATGGGGGGGAGAAGGGAGGACGCATTCGGACAACTTGAGTGGAGAAAGCAGAGGTAGTCTTTCACACACCCCAATCAGTGGAAATTGGGTCTCTTTTTTTTTACTCGTTCTGGGGGAGCAATAACCCACACACCAATTGAGCCGGGCCGTCAATTAACGGCAGTGTACCTCTCAATGGATGGATGCTGCCACCTTCGACCTTGGGTGGAGGGGACATCAGGCATATTGGTGTCTTGAGGGAAAGTAGTGCGAAGAGACGGCCCGAGTAACAGGCTTCGCCTTGACCCTCAATTGCTTGACTGCACGGGGGGGTCACGGTGAGGAGGAAGTCGAAGTCTGGGTTGCAGACCCTGGCGAATATGGTGGTCTACTCCTTCTTGATCCGCTTGTTCGTTTGCTTGCTTGTTTGGTCAAGGGATTTGTCAACGTTTGTTTTAATAACTGGAATACATGTACTACGAGAATTCAATGAGGTTTTGCCCTTAAATACTCGACGTGATAAACACTGAGTGCTCAGCGCTTTGCCCGGTGCCAGATAAAAAATAACTTCAGGCAGCTCGGGCGGGATTCGAACCCGCGACTCCCGTATTCTAGTACGGCACCGGGCAAAGCACTGAGCACTCAGTGTTTATCACGTCGAGCAAGGGCAAGACCTCATTGAATTACATTCTCCTCGACGCAAACATCATTATATCTATGAAACTACGAGAAGTTTGCGGTGTAGTAGGAAGAGACCGAGGGTCGGGTGACCGATTGACGGGTCGGACCCGTGTCCACTGGACTGAGCTTTTCACACTGCACGATTTCAACACGCGCTCGACACGTGTTGAAACCAACCCTGCTCGGGGGGTGGGCTGAGATAGAGCGGTCGACCCATGTTGAGAAGTCCGACACGTGTTGAAAGCCGTAGTGTGAACGTCTCTGGGTTGAGTTCGACCCGTGTAACGTAACGACCGTGTGCATGCGTGATAGCATCACACTAGGCCTACCCGTGTTGAAAGCGCGATACCGCGTGTGTAGTGTGAAACGACCGCGTAATACACGGGTCGAAACGCTACACGTGTCGAGCAAATGCCGCTGCTCACCACAAGGTGAGCAGTGTGAACACGGAGCGAAAGTGACCCGTGTTCGACACGGGTCGGACCCGTGTAGATTTCGACACGGATCGGACGTTCATAGTGTGAAAAGGCCTAAGATATTTCGCTGAAGCGGGATCTTGTCCCGCTTTGTGAAGTACATGTACATTGTATATACGAACCCCGATGACCGTACCGCCATCTCCGCCGAGTCTGCCTGCGACTGGTCCCCCCTCGTCCCCTCACTGAAATGATACCCAGACCCCGTCAGCTGCTGACCTAGGCTGTACCGTACCTCGGTGCCGAAAATCCCTCTTGTCGCGAGCCGCTTACCGAGTTTAAAAACCGCATTCACTGCGGTCATTCACTGCTGATGAATACAAACATAAAAGTGTGGCCAAGCCTCGCCGAGCGTCGAGCGGCCGAGCCTGAAGTTCGGGATCAATCTATCGGGCTGATATTTGACCCGACGTTGGGCAAAGTTTGAGGAACAGTTCTTGCACTGTGATGCACCCTGGGCCTTGGGGGCATTACAGGCTAATCATAATGATATTGAAATCCCGCCCCCAGCCAGGATCGAAACGTCAGGCACTCATGACGGGGTATTGTGTCTTGCACAATGCCCGGTCCGTATAAACAAGGAAGACATCACGCCTTATCCTCATGAAACGTGATTTAAAGATTAACTCCTCTCTGGCATAGAGATCATAATACGGGCTGGCCTGAAATGTTACACGAAATGGCGTTGCCCACCTATTGGTTTCCATAATGCACCGCCGATGCAAGTTTAATATCGGAGGGCCGCGGCAAGAAAGGCAGAGAAAGAAAGACCGACAGAAAGACCGAGGAAAGAAGGAAGACTGTCCGCAGTCAGGGAGCCGCCTGACAAAAGCAATTAACGGATTCGATATCTGATCTATCGGCAAGTGGTGATTACTATGCGCCGTGAAAGTGACTGGAGTGGACTACTAGTGTCACGAACGAGGCAGCTTAGGGAAACCTCCACGAGCCGTAAGCGGCTAGCCGGTCACTTGATGGACCCGGCAGAGGAGGTTGGGGAGAAGAAAAAAAAAGTGTTGGGGGGAGAGAGGGGGTGAGAGAGACGAGGGGGGAAGTGGACGGTCTAGGAGTTGAGTGGCGCTCGCTACTTCCTGCCCCGCGTGGCTGGGTATTTGCCGGTCTTTGGAAGGTATAGAGCGTGCTATAGTGGGGTAGGTGGAAGAGGGAAGGAAGGGGGGAAGAGAAGGAAGGAGAGAGAGAGGGAGAGAGAGAAGAGACGGTAGTGAGAAAGCCGATCCTGCATCCACTGCATGATCTCTTGGAGAGGCACTGGGGTGGTGAACCTAAAACAAACACGTGACATCTCCACAACCCGGGCTAGGGTTTCAAGTATGTGGAAGGCTACCGATATATTGCATAGTCCTGGTGTCGCATGGATGCCTGATCAAAATAAGGGGGTAGAGAGAGAGAGAGAGGGACGGAGAGAAGCAGAGGTAGAGATGGAGAGAGGTGGAGAGAGAGAGATGGGGGGGGGGAGAAAGAGAGTGAGAGAGAGAGAGGATAGTGGACACTTTGGAGATGCAAACGTAATATTGTCAGCCGACGCAACTCGATCCGCCTCTTTTTGTTCCCACATAAATTTGGCCCGAGGCGACCGGTGCAATATGACAGGGCCGCGGATGGGATGGGATGGGATGGGATGGGGGGGGGGGGGGGTGGGGGAGGAAGGGGGGAGGACTCGCTCCCCCCCTCCCCTCCCTCTCCACCTCTCCCCGTGAACAGACTGAATGCGTGCCCTGACGGGATGCCCAGCCTCGCCCTGGCCGCGCTGTGAATCGTTATTATGACATTTCCTCGGCGGATGCGACAATTAGGGATTTTAATATGACGAAGAAGTAGACGAAGGAGCATGGGGGGAAGGGGGAAGGGGGGGCTGGAGGAGGAGGGAGGAGAGGGGAAGACAGATAAGATGGCTGAAGGACAGTGTACACATGTGTACCCGCGCTTATCCCCGTTTTTTTTAATTAAACCGTTATAGGGCTCGCACGGACACGGGGGAAACCCGTGGCGAAGGGAAGGGGTGAGTGCATACTGGCCAGCAATAACAAGCGATTTAGCAATCACGAAACGGGTGAATCAGCAGGTGGTCACGTGACGCCTCTCCTCTCCTCTCCTCTTCTTCGTCTTTCTCTCTCTATCCTCCTCCTCCTCCTCCTCTCTCCCCTTTATCTCTCACTCTGTAGCTCTCTCTCCCGCTCTCCCCCTCTTCTCTTTCCCCTCTCTCACCTCTCATCTCTCTCCGAATCTCTTCCTCCGTCCTCGCTCTATCTCATCTCTCCCCTTCTCTCGCTACCTCTCTCTCCCCCTTTTCCCCTCCCCTCTCTGTTTATCTCCCCTCCCTCTCTCCTCTCTCTCTCACTCTCCCATCTCTCTTAGTCTCTTCCTCCGACCTCGCTCTCTCTCCCTTCTCTCGCTCTATCTTTCCCTCTCCCATCTCTCTCCACCTTTCTCTTCCCTCTCTCTCCCTCTCCCTCCCCCTTGCACCCCCTGTATTTGGCTGTTCCTCTCTCCTCTCTCACTGTATCTCCCACTCTCCTCTCCTCTCACCCTCTATATGTCCCTCTGTCATCTCCCCCCCCCTCTCCACCCCTTCCCCTCTCTCCTCTCTCCCCTCTTTCTTAATCTCTCTCTCTACTCTTTTTTCTATCTGAAGGCTCTTTCAAGATTCAGTCCCACCAGAAAGAGATGGCATTGTGGGTCCGTGTTTGCCTTGCCGTCGAGTTTACATGTTACGGACATGACGAGGAAATTGAAAACACGAGTTGTCCGCGGGAAAAAAAGGAATGGACCCTCTCTCCGTCCTTCGACCCTTGCTGTAAACGTGAGAGGGGAGGGGAGGGGAGGGGAGGGGGAGATGGGAGAGAGGGCGAGAGAGAGACAGATAGAGAGACAGAGAGAGAGAGAGAGATGGGGGGAGAGAGAGAGAGAGAGGGAGAGATGGGGAGAGGGGGAGAGAGAGGGAGAGAGATGGGGAGAGAGGGAAGGAGAGAGACAGAGAGAGAGAGATGGGGGAGAGAGAGAGGGAGAGATGGGGAGAGGGGGAGAGAGAGAGAGGGAGGAGAGAGGGAGAAAGAGATGTGGAGATAAAGAGGGGAGAGAGACGGAGAGAGAGAGAGAGGGGGGGAAGAGGGAGAGGGGAGAGAGAGAGGGGATAGAGAGAGGTGGGAAAGAAGGGGGAGGGGAGAGAGAGGGGGAGAAAGAGAGAGAGAGAGAGAGAGAGAGAGGGAGAGGAGGGGAGAGAGGAGGAGGGGAGAGGGAGGGGAGAGAGAGAGAGGGAGGGGAGAGAGATGTGGAGATATATATATATATATATATGAGAGGGGAGAGAGAGGGGGCAGAGAGGGATGTGGGGGAGTGGTCGAGAAATGACAGCGGGAGAGATAGAGGATGAGATGAGAGAGGGAGAGAGGAAAGCGTCAGAGATAGTGAGAGAGAAAAAAGAAAAAGAAAGAAAGAAGCAACCCACGGAGAAGTGAGTATTCATAAACCGAGCGGTAGTTCGTCCAACAGCGCCGTTTTCCCATCGATGTGATGGGCCCGTGTATACATTACCTCGACCGCACTGTCCCTCTACTTCCTGGCCGTGGACGCGGGTGCCAGATGCTGCATTCAAAACTGCATACCCTGCGACGCGACTTCGACTCGACTCGACTGGACCCTCGACGTCAGTCATTTGCACAGTCATTACATTGCTGAGCACAGAGCAGGGCAATAAATCAAACACCACGAGTACATAGTACAAGCCGTGCGTGGCGCTGGCTGGTCGCTCCCATGCTCCTACCAGCCAGTCCCGATGTAGTTCCTCCCCCCTCCCCTTGAAGTAACACCAGTCAATGCGCTCGAGTGCCATGGCCAGCCCAGTCAATGGCTCGTCAAGTGTCGTATAGCTCCAGTTGTCAATCAGCGGATCTAGGCGAGTCGTTCCGGGTCGGGCGTGTATAACTATAGGCTGCGTTAGGGTGAACTACCAGCGTGTGTATAGCGTCTTTCGTTCAAGTGCATGGTTCGTGGGCGTGTCGGAAATAGACGGGAAGAGCCACCAACGAAACGAATACTATAGTTACACCTATTTTGTATCGAACAATAAAACTCGTTTCTGACTAGACCCGGGACGACATGGTTGCCATAAGTGTACATTGCAAGCGTTCAGGTACTGGATGTCTCATAAACCCAATAAAAAAAGAAATGGTACCCCCGTAATTTGCGGCTGACTGAATGGCAGTGAGTGGTCACTGAGTAGAAGACGTCGTTTGGGGATGCTAGGGTGAAAGTGAAGGGAGAGGAGGAGTGGCCAGGGCGTGTGTTCCTTGCTCTATGGTGAGACAGACAGAGAACGAAGGCCCGTGCGATAGGTGCAGGGCTCTGAGCACATTTTAAACATCAGGCCGGGCAATGCAAGGGGACAGGAGTCGCGCGATAAGTGCTATGCCCTGCACCTCGTTCCGGGGCTTTGACCGTTCGAGGTGAGATGCGGAGACGTCGACTCCACGCGATCGGAATGCAGACGGGTGCATGGATGGGTGGATGGATGGTGGATAGATGGAGTGGATGGATGGATGGGTGGGTATGTGGATGGATGGGTGGGTGGAGGATGGGTGGATGGTGGATAGATGGGAGGGAGTGGATGGGTGGATGGGTGGATATGTGGGTGGATGGATGGATGTAGGGGTGAATAGATGGATGGATGGGTTGATGTATGGATGCATGTATGTATGGATGTGTGTATGATGGGTGGATGGGTATGTGGGTGGATGGATGGATGTAGGGGTGGGTGGATAGATGTGTGGATGGATTGATGTATGGATGTATGTATGGATGGATGAGTGGGTATGTGGTGGATGGATGGATGTAGGGGGTAGATAGATGGGTGAATTGATTGATGCACGGATGGCTGTATGGATGGATGCATGATGGGTGGATGAGTGGGTATGTGGGTGGATGTATGTAGGGGTGGGTAGATAGATGTGTGGATGGATGCATGTATGTATGTATGTATGGATGATGGCTGGGTGGGTATGTGGGTGGATGGATGGATGTAGGGGTGGGTAGATAGATGGGTGGATGGATTGATGTATGGATGGATGCATGTATGTATGTATGGATGATGGATGGGTGGGTATGTGGGTGGATGGATGGATGTAGGGGTGGGTAGATAGATGGGTGGATGGATTGATGTATGGATGGATGCATGTATGTATGTATGTATGGATGATGGATGGGTGGGTATGTGGATGGATGGATTGATGCATTGGTAGATGTATGGATGGGTGGATGATGGGTGGTGGGTGGGTATGTGGGTGGATGGATGGAGGGGTAGATGTCCGTGTGTTGTGACTCGACATTGACCGAGCCAGGTTATACAGCAATGAACTGCTCCAAATTGCCGTAACACTACAGCACCGTGGCTGCATCATAATATGGGACAGTGGCGGGGTTCGTCATCATATACACCGTGCGGGCTTCGCTCCCACCGGCCGGGCGCGCTAAAACATGACCAAATACACACACACACACACACAGCTCGCCCCCCCCCCCGCAATTTACTTCAGGATCGATGCCTTGAAACACGGCCGTCTCCCGCATCGCTTTTACTCCTTTTAAACCCTATCTGTGACGCTGTGGGGACGCGGGAAATCCCCGACCGATGACGCATCGCTGTCCGGGGAGCGCCGTGCTGCATACGGAATCAGCACCGAGGCAGGGGAGGTAGGCGAGGAGGAGAAGAGGTGGAGAAGGAGGAGGAGGGCACTAAGGCGGGGAGGAGTTGAGGGGTGGGAGAGAGGGGGGAGAAGGAGGTGGGTGAGGTGGGTGAGGATGAGGATGAGGATGAGGATGAGGATGAGGATGAGGATGGGGATGAGGATGGGGATGAGGACGGGGATGAGGATGAGGATGAGGATGAGGATGAGGATGAGGATGAGGATGAGGATGAGGATGAGGATGAGGATGAGGATGAGGATGAGGACGGGGATGAGGATGAGGACGGGGATGAGGATGAGGATGAGGATGAGGATGAGGATGAGGATGAGGATGAGGATGAGGATGAGGATGAGGATGAGGATGAGGATGAGGACGGGGATGAGGATGAGGATGAGGATGAGGATGAGGATGAGGATGAGGATGAGGATGAGGATGAGGATGAAGATGAGGGTGAGGATGAAGATGAGGGTGAGGATGAGGATGAGGTCGGAGAGGAGGAGGGTGAGGAATGAAGAGGATGAAGAGGAGGAGGAGGAGGAGGAGGAGGAGGAGGAGGTGTAGGAGGCCCACGGCCACCTACACCGGACATGACAATGGTCCTGAACACGGCCGTGAAGCATGACTATTCATGGAGTGCGCAATCATTCAAGGGAGCACATCAGTCCCCTCTAGGTTAGCGACCACGGGGGGTCACGTAATATCCCCATGGCCAGCGATCGCGTCTTTGTTCTGATGCTTTACTTCCCCCACCCCAAACAGATTGGATTCATACCATTATTTAAGCGGTTGCTTGTGACTTGAATATTGTTTTGAAATACTAAAAAAAAAATTACATGATAATAATACTGGCCGGCCAGAAATCTGTGCCAGTTTTGTATACACATTTCGTTTACGGATTCCATTTGAACGCCATCCGATGACGAAATCACATTGGTGTTGGATGTTTTTAGATGGAGTGTGAGCGCTGATGATACAACACGTTTGGTTTACGGAACAGTATTCCTCTCGCCATCAGAAACAGTCAATGGGAGGAATATTATCGGGGAAGGAAAAAAAAAGAGACTCCTTTGAGGAAACGCAATCTGTCGAGATCTTAATATGCAAAGGTCTGAAAGACCGCACTTCTAGCAAATGGGGATTGCGAGTTATGACTTAGATCAGTTCAATAAAGGATAGTTCTTGATAGAAATCTAACACGGCGCACGACAGGCGTTGTAATTACGGAAGGAGTAGTCTTTTGAGACCGCGCAGGCAATGTGTGGGTTTTTTTCAACGTGGATGGAAGTTATGGAACACATAGCCGTTATAATGACGTGTGATAATGTCTCGAGATTGATCCGAGGGTGTTCCGAACAATGTTGGCGATTTATTATTTGCTCGCTGCGTGTCCGTATGGCGTCTACTGCCGCACTGCCTTCTATGCAATTTTCACACTGCTGTGTAACAAAGCGTACTCGCTGACTGGGATCAATGGGTGGAACGGGAGGGGGAAAATGGGGGAAAAGGGAGACTCTCTGTAAATGGAAACGTCGATACACGTGTAAGCCGGCATATTGTGTTGCTGATTTTGCAAACCTGCATATTAATTTCATGAGTTTTTTTTTCTTTCTTCAAAATGCCAAACCAGGACGTCGATACGCGTGATGTAAGCCTACATTATTGTGCTTCTGATTTGGCAAACTTGCCTCGTAGGCCAATGGGTACTTTCACCCTCTAAATGAGGCTCGTACCAAACAAGAAAGAAGAAAGGCCGCGGGTTTGTGCGAGCGCGCTTCGGCAAGGGGGATCGAGCGACGACGGAATTGTGAAGGGGAGGGCGGGAAGGGCATTGTGCCCATCGTGTCAGGGTCTCTTCGCCCGATCGTTGCCGGGGGCGTATAGCTTCTCCAACCCTGGGGTCATTGTATGTAGGGGAGGGGGAGGTCTCCGCGCGCACGCATCTCCGCTCCGTCCTCGGTCGAAGAGGAAGCGGCGGGAGAATACAAACATAGATCCCCCGCCCGCCATTCTCCATCGTCGCCATCGCCGTGTGGGCTTAAAGGCAACGCCATCAATGACCAACGGCGGCACGGGCCCGGCCTCGGGAGTCAAATGTGGTTAGGACAGAATGAGGAAATTGAATGCTATTGTGAAGGTGCGATGTCGTCCTTTTCAAGTCCAAACACGGGGAAATCGTCACCGTCTTTTCCCCTGGCAGTGCACGGGGTCGGGGTAAGGGGGAGAAGGGGGAGGCCGGGGGAGGGGGGAGCGATTAGACATGGGTAAGATCATCTGCGTGCGGCTCTTGTTCCTGTGAGTATCGGTTCTCGTTCTCGTTCCCATCCCTATCTCTATCCCCATCCCCGTCCCCATCCCCATCCATATCCCCATCCCCATCCCCATCCCCATCCCCATCCCCATCCCCATCCCCATCCCCATCCCCATCCCCATCCCCATCCCCATCCCCATCCCCATCCCCATCCCCATCCCCATCCCCATCTCCCATCCCATCCCCCATCCCTATCAGTTCTCGTTCTCGTTCTCGTTCTCGTACTCGTACTCGTTCTCGTTCTCGTTCTCGTACTCGTACTCGTACTCGTTCTCGTTCTCGTTCTCGTTCTCGTTCTCGTTCTCGTTATCGTTCTCAGTTCTCGTTCTCGGTCTCGTTCTCGTTCTCGTTCTCGTTCTCAGTTCTCGTTCTCTCTCTCGTTCTCGTTCTCGTATTCGTTCTCGTTCTGGTTCTGGTTCTCGTTCTCAGTTCTCGTTCTCGTTCTTGTTCTCGTTTTCACTCTTTTTCTAGTTCTCGTTCTCGTTCTCGTTCTCAGTTCTCGTTCTCCTTCTCCTTCTCAGTTCTCGTTCTCCACCTTCACCCTCATCACCATCATCTTCTTTTTTCGGCGCGCCCAGTACTGAGCAAGTCGGGAAGGGCAAACCCTCCCATAACCCTCCCATAGAATCTTCTAGAATGTTGTTTACGATCACAGGCATAAGGGGGAAGGATGGCCTGGTTGATGTTGGCAGGTCATGGGGGGCTGGGGAGGGGGAGGGGGAGGGCGAGGGGGGAGGGGGGAGGGGTCAGCCACCCTGGCTCGATGACGGTCGGGCAACTGTCGGACCCAACCCGTCCCAGACACCAACCCCTCCTATCCGGAATTGAATCATCCCCCTCGCCCTCCTCCACATCCACACAATGCCCATTCCCTGCCACCACCACCCCCAACCCCCCCCCCCCCAAAAAAAATAGAAAATTAAAAAAGCTAAAAAATGGTTCACAACCAGGCAGCCTGCACTAATGTTTTTAAGCGTAACACAATTTGCACGGGCGAAAGTGGCTAAGTAATTTTCTGTACCTGGTGCGGCCACACGGGTTGTACGCCTCTTTCTTTCTCTCTCTTTCTACCTCTCTCTTTAGACCCCCTCCTCATATCTCTCCTCCCTTACCCACTCTGTCTCTCTCTTTCCCCCTCAATATAATGATAGGCCGTCCGAACACTCAAATTTGCTAGCGCCGCTCACCGAGTGTAATGTATCATATCACTGAACGACCGTGCCCCCCCCCCTCCCCCACCCCATTTTTTTTTTTGGGCGACCGGCCCGGGACGTCTAAGCGGTAACAATTATCGACCGCGAGAAAACACTTCAACCTGTGATTGTTCCGTGTATTATAAGTGAACTTGTCCGACCAGGCGTGAAGACAATAGACCGATAATTGCCTGGTGTCCAACCGGGCAACGCGTTAACGCTTTGCACGGGCGCGCGCGCCTGTACGCCCGAGCCAATAAAGGAAAGCAAAAAAAATGTCAGGGGTGAATGTTGGATAAACAACGCATTATCATCGGACCCGTTTACAAGAGCCGCTCCACAATGATCGGTATTACTTTTTTTTCTGATTTTTTTTTGGGGGACGTGCTTAATTTTCAAATGTCATCTGGACTGAAGGGGACAGAGCAAGAAGTGAAAGGAACAAAAGACGTTCATATACTCTACTGCCGTGAAGTTTAACATTCGATCGAACAGCTAATAGATATTGACAGAGAAAAAAAAACACGACCGGATTTCAAGACTTTATTTATTCCCTCACACTGAAGGCATAGTAACTAGTATTTTGGTTGGTGAGTCTTTAAGATTACGAAACAATCTCAATCGAAAAATCATTTCCTTTCGTATCCGGATGTGCGGCTTAAAATCCTCATAAGTATAAACAATTTAGTTTAGGTAATATAAAAACAGGTCGGGTCTTGCTATTTTATCGGATATCAGATAATTGGTTTTACTAGATGGTCGTCATGGAAATTCGTCATTCTTTGCATAACAAGAGATTGTCTGTCTTCCAGCAGTTCACCCATCAGAGAGAGAGGTACAGGGAGGCAGAACGAGAGGGGAGAGAGGTAGTGGGGGAGAAAGAGAGGGGACAGAGGTAGGGGTGACATGCAAAATCAAATCAAACAAAAGAGAACTGACTAGAATAGAAACTGACTGGGCACATTTGAACAATTCTAAAAAAAAAACGGCAATAAGATTTTGAGTCTAGTGGAATTTTTTTCAGCCATTTATTTTCTTAAGGTGATATACAAAAATGTTGCAAACTGCTTACTGACTAAAATTACCAAAATGTAAATCTTAAAATTTAGTGGGCCTGACGTTTCGATCCTAGCAGGACCTTTCTCAAAGGAGAAAGGTCCTGCTAGGATCGAAACGTCAGGCCCACTACATTTTAACATTTATTTTCTTAGATTTTTCAGAAATGGAAAAATAATATTTTTTTTCAAATGTTTGGTTACTAGCATAGCCTCATACCGGTACCCATCCTGAACCGATGCTCTGCGGAACCTTATCCCAAAGGTCCCGCTAGGATCAGGGTGTCAAGCCCATTTCGAAGACTCAAAAAGGCGACACGTGCATTTATAGAGAACGGCCCAGGATAGAAACTCCTCTCCCTCCAAATGTTTAAGATTTGAATTTTTGGTCCTAAGCAGTTTGTACCCGTATTGCTGTTTTAGGGGCTGAATCAAAGTGATATCGTTCAGGACTTCAGTTCAAACACGACTTAGAATGCTATAGGCATACCTCCCCCAAAATGTTGCAAAACTGCTGCATGTGTGACTTAAACCATTTACCTCCATGCTTAAACGAGATCATCAAAAATTAAAAAAAAAAAATTATAGTCCCTGACGTTCCGGTGTTAGCAGGACTTTTATCTTTTATCCTAACAGGAGCTTACAACCTATAACAGAACCTTACTCCAAGGCAGAATTCATTTTGAATATGTATAGGGCCTACACCGTATAACTGAGGCAATACGCAAAGTCTATCGGTCCGATATTAGATATATCATTTTCGTTGACATAATATCCCCCTTTAGTCAGAGACCTCAAGACTTAAGGAGCAAACTTACTCCCCTTCTCCCATTATACACCCCTCCCGTCTTCCCCTACCTCTGGTCTTCACAGCGGAGACCAACGGGAGGGAAGAGAGGAAAATAAGCAGGACGCGCACAAGAAAAATGGGCGAAAGAAAGAAAGGGAGGAAAGGAAGAATTGCCACTAAAGTGTAATTCGTTTGAAAACTGAGCGGAGTGCACGCACGCAATGAAGCGAGCGTGGCGACTCGATTATAAGAGCGACTGCCTGCCGGCGCAAAAAGATCTCTC
>OX465101.1:15817459-15842459 GCA_949987565.1 Luidia sarsii | reverse complement strand
TGCCCAACAATTCTAAATTTGAGTAGATTTAGATGATCGGACAATGCCGGTGGTTTCTGATTAACTCCGCCAGGCGAAGAAACCCGCGGCGTGCTTAAGATGGAACTGTTTGCTTTCCGCTCCCCTTACTTTGAAAGAAACGTACATTGTGCACGCGGCAGTTTCCTTTGACTACTTCTTGATAAAATCTATTTCTGTTGCGATAATAGTTCGACACGGAGACCAAAGGGGTCCTCTAATGGGCCTAAATGATACCAAAAATACACCCTTTTTTGTGCCCGCTGTCTTCGTTTCGCGGAGGGGGGGGGGGGGGGGGGTAGAGGCGATAGGATTTGGTTAGGACTCGTGGCGGAGCAAGTTGGCCCTTTCTTTCTGCATGATACGACGTTTATAGCCACAGTGTAACAACAACAACCGGACGCAATTAGATAATGCGCCACTGGTCTGGTTTTTTTTTCTTTTCAAAGTCGCACTTGGTTAAATTACACAATTAGGCTTATTGAAGGGAGTGCTCTGTGCTCACTTTTGTTCGGGGGTAGGGGGGAAGGGGGAGGGAGAGTGGGGGGGGGGGTTGTAATTCTGTGGTTTTCACTCAAATCTTTTGTACTCTGAGCTGTACACGGCAGAATTCCGAGTCAGAATGGCGCGTTTAAAAGAACAAAAAAACCTCCCTATCTATCTGGACTGATTTATAAATTGGATATTGTTTTGTTTGGTGAGGGACCCAAACTTGTCCAATGTGACTGGAAAGGATCGGAGCGCATTCTGAAGTTAAAGGGCAAAGCGCTCCACACAACGGGACGGATGTGGGTCAGACTGGTTCCATTTTTGGGCCCGAGAGAGGGGCACCCTGACCCCTATTTCGGCGACCCGCATGGGTCGCACTTAAAGGCCCAATACAACATTGGGAAGATCGAAAAACATCGATGTCCACAGATTTCCTTCTAATTTACACAGTTTCTAGATGGTCATGATAGAATCCTCATGTTGAAATCTTTATGTCTTGGATGCTGTACTTCCCTAGAAATCTTCGCTCAAACATCGACAAATAGTTTATTACTCGCAAGTAATAAACTATTTCTTGCACTACAGAATGGTGCAAAAACCGTGACGGTTTTTTACCTTTTTCTACTTACTCAGATCACCATTTGAGCTAAAACCTCCGCAGGATTGCTTTCTTGGGATGTTTATTGGTTTAACATTCAAACTGTGGCAATCTTTTGACCTTTACCAATGTTGTATAGGGCCTCTAAGTCGTCTGGCCCGCCCGCGTATTTTTTTTCGTAGGAGGGTTGGGGGCAATTATCATAAATGGGGTGTCGTAATCTTCTTCTGTCGTAATTTTCTTTAAACAAATTCGACACGCCTTTTTGTGATAATTCATGAAAATTGGCCCTAACCCTCCTACGAAAAAAAAAATTATGCGGCCCCGCAACGCCGCTTCGTTTGGCCCCCTGACTCTTACACGGTGTTCTTCGGTGACCCCGAGATTGGTCAAGTCTGAGCCCGGGAAGTGTCCGCTCTATAAACACGTGCCAAGTCCCCCCCCCCTGCATGTATGAGATCGATCAGTTAAGAATGCCACAAATGCTCCAGGCATCTCCCGACGGTCTTCTTGGGTTGTTTTTTCTCTCTTGACTCGGCACTGGATCGGCGAAATCCGACCCGGGTCGAGAGTGAACGAAGACGACTTCTAACCGCCCAGACCATCAGCACTTGCACCGGACCAGCCAGCGCTGACTCCCCGGTGGTATTAATTTGGTATAAACTATAATGTGAAAACTAACAACCGTAATGCACAACGCTCTGTATTATATTTTTAGCGTTATACCGAAGAAGAACCCCTATTGAATTGTCTTCAAGAAAGCGCAGGCCAACGACAATGCCGTTATAACAACCCTGCCACGTCTATTGTTCCTCAGCCACAATGCAGACGCTCAAGAGACAGAATTACTGCCAGACAAGCCCCCCGGTTAATTTTTTTTTTTAAAGATTAATTTTGAAAAGCTAACCAAATCAACTATCCAATCATAATACGGAAGCTATCGCGCGTTCATTTTGCCGTCCGTGCCCATACAACATTTTGAGCTGCATGCACAACGCGTCCTATACTATACTGCAAAGCGCGTGCAACGAGATACGCATTTGATATCAGTCGGGAACAATGGTTGGGGAGAGAGAGAACGAAATGACTCGTTTTCCAAAAGAGAAAGGAAAAAAAAGGAAAGGCACATCGAGCCTTACATTTGTGGCACAGTATGGAGAAATGAGACAGCTAATACATGCATTTTGTGGCACAGTATGGAGAAATGAGACAGCTAATACATGCATGGGTGGTGTTTTTTCTTTTTTGGTGGACGAAACCGCGCGTTCATCCAATGACGTATTTGGGAACTCCACCATCTCTGAAGTCTATATTTCACAGGTAAAACTCGACATTCAATCTGTTTGTGCCATCGGAGACGAGTATAGCAGCTTCCGTTCGCTAACCGGTTGTCATTGGACGTGATCCCAGTTTTCTTTTCAAAGCACGGCGCCAAAAATTGTTCGACCGAGGTCTTCGGACGCGCTTGCCGGTGTAGATGACTGCGCTGCATGCCCGGTAGTATAATTATAGGGCATAAGTGCGTTCAGACGCTAGAATCACTTCTGTTGGGAACACAATTCGCCTGGTTCTTTTTGTATGGCTTTTTTCCAATCAGTTTTTCCTTCACCGTGACGCAATAACGTGAACACGGAATGTTGACAGTATTGATAGTATACAAAATGGAAAATAACGAGTCATTAAAAACGAATGACCTCACAGTGACATTCTTTTGCCCTTCTGCCCTTCTGTATAAGGCACTCGGAAGATTATAAATTGAGACACATATTCATGGTCAGCCGTGGTGAAGACGAGTAGAAAGTCAAGATTAGAAAATAAAAAAGTCTGTCTCTTTCATTGCACCGTCAATGGGCATGTTAGTTTCGATAGCTATATTTGACCATGAAGTTTATAACTTTATTGTGTCCCTTTGTTCGGTGATAACAGTCACTGCGCACCCCGTGGGTATGGTTGTGCTTGTTCGTTGCGGTCAACAGAATAAAGGGGAAAATATGATTGGGAACTTTAATTTTGATTTTAAATGGCAAAGAAAACTTTGACAGGAACGGGATTTGAACCGCAGCCCTCTGGTTTTGCGTATACCAGCGCAATTATATTCGCTGTGCTAGGCCGCTTCGATTGTATAAAAGCCGTGACACTTCCGGTCCCATACTTGACTTGACTTTATTTCAATATCAATAAATGCAGCTTCACATAATGGTTTGAGGTGAGTAAGTAAATGATAATAACAGAGGCAAGGGTATTGATATTGGGGGAGCCCGTAAAAAGCAGGGCTTGTCTAGTACAGGCTCCATGAAAAAAAGGTTAACAAAAACTAACCGTCTCGTGATTGCGTGGATTGGAACACACCATACGGAACAGCTTTGAAGTTATGAGCTGAGGTGGCGGCGCGTGTGTAGCTGTGCATGGGAGGAGAAGGGTGGAGGTTGAACGCACTTACGTAGCCCGAATAAGCCCGCCAACCCTGCCCCTATATCCATGCGCCGTTGCTGTCCCCGATACGATGAAGGATGACCCAATCACACCCAAAGTCAGACCGTCATTGGAAACATATTACACTGTACAAGCGTAAGGTCATGGCGGGGGAGATGGATTGTTCTGCAAATCATACAATGTGAAGAAAAAAAAACCATGTATATTTGACAATGTTTCACCTTTTGAGATGTGGCTCTGAAAAGCGCCGGTAACTCAACGTTTCGGGCAGTCTGTACGTTGCCCGTCGTCAGAGAGACTGGCAGTGACATGGTGTCACAGCAAACTTTCCATTTTGTACTTCCAATTCCATCACCATGCAGACCATCAAAATGGTATCTGATGTTTAACCTGCATTTTGACCAGCGTTGATCAAAATATCACCTGGCGTAATAACTGGGCCCAATTTCATGGAATCCGTTACCGTAAGCAAACAATCTTCGCTCACCGTAGCAGATATTCTTTGTTTATGGTTTGCGTCTTTCAAGTGCCGAAAGTCTTGCTAGCGGATTCTATGAAATAGATATAACGCTAAACGCTGTCCGTGAGCACATAATTATGCCGTAAGGGATTCCACGAAGTTGGACCCAGGTCAATGAAAGCCCGTCTCGTGGACAGCGTCGGTCAACATTAACTACACACTCCCAGCATTTCTGATGAAACCAGAGCCAAGTGTCGAACCATGGACATTGTGTTTTTGACAGCGTGTGGCCTATGGGCGCGCTGCTGTCGCTCAGTATATTTCTCGATGCCAAACATGGAGGAGGTTGAGCGCTATATATATAAGAAATATTCTGGGATACTGGGCAACTACACATCATATACAGTATAGGCATGGAGCTGCATGCATGGTATAGGTCTATAGGCTCGTCGAGACGACAATCTCCCTTGCAATCGGCCCGGAGAGCTCATGTGGACATGCAAGTCTAACGGGACGGAATGCAGCCCGACCGTATACCAACCTATAGCCGTGTCAAAACACAGGCGGGGGCTATAGATGACATCTCGGTAAAACCCCAGACCCGCGAAGTCAATGTTGTGCTTGTCAATTCGGGTGTGAGTGCCACGGCCTCTATACTCGTTTTTGTATGGGTCGGGCGCAATTTTTCGTCTGTTTTTTTGTTAGTTTGTTATCGCATACCGCCACTCGGTGTGAGACGAATGCAATTTTCGTCTGCGGATTTGCGAGTAGAGTAAGATGGGGGAGGGGGGGGGGGGGGTATGCAGGGATGGGGGGAAAGGACGAAGGGTGTATGTATAGAAAGAAATAGAACCGTGTCCGATTATTGGCACGCGTTTGAATGGGCACCGTGCCGCCTACGGCTAGGCACTGTATAACGATATTCATGTGTACGGCAGTGATCAATTGTGGATGGCGCTAATATCGCGGAAGCAGGGTTATAGTGTCCTTGCTGTTCATGGTTCGCCTGTATCTCATTCCCTCTACCCCCCTCCTCCTCTTCGCCTTATACTTCCTCTCTCTTCCCCCTCCTCTCTCTCTCTCTCTCTCCTTTTTAATTTGGTTGTTGGTTTAGAACGCGCGACGGCGAGCGAATTTTGTAGGGCGTTCGTGGGGATCGGATTGCTGGCACCGCCAGGCAACGGAACAGGCAGCAGATAGAGGGGCTTCTCTCCCAGACGAAAAAAAGAAAGAAAAAAAACCTCGCCGGCTGTGGGTAAACGATCGTGCTAATGAAACAGTCGGAAACGAATAAGTGGGACGGAGGGAGAGAGAGAGAAAGAGCGTGAGAGAACACACACACACACCCCGACACACCGTATCCCCCTCCCCTTTTCCCTCTCAGAGTAATGATAAAACAAGATGGACCGGGGATAAAAGAGAGAGAGAGAGAGAGAAAGAGGAGGAGGAGTAGGAGGAGGAGGAGGAGGAGGAGGAGGAGGAGGAGGAGGAGGAGGAGGAGGAGGAGAAGGAGGGGGGAGGAGGAGGAGGAGGAGGAGGAGGAGGAGGAGGAGGAGGAGAAGGAGGAGGAGGAGGAGGAGGAGGGGGAGGAGGAGGAGGAGGAGGAGGAGGAGGGGGAGGAGGAGGAGGAGGAGGAGGATGAGGAGGAGGAGGGGGAACAATGGGAACTGACACGGAATGAACCCTATGGCCCGAGAGTGCTCGCCACTCGGCGCGGTACCGTCCCCACCTTCTCTTTATTGACCGGCATATTGGTACTGATGCCCCCATTGGCCTCGGTCTGGGGAGAGGGGCAATGATCCCACGAGCTATTTGTTATTTAGTCAGCCTGGGTGGAGAGCTCCAAAATGACTGCGGGTGGGGGAGGAGTGAGGGAGGGAGAGGTAGAGATAGAAAGAGACAGAGAGAGCATGAAAAAAAAAACAGTGAGCGAAGACCAAAAAAAAAATAATATGGCAGAATCATCCCGATGCCCGATCAATCTAAATGATAATAAATATCATCGAGATTAAGTTCTGACTCACTGGTGAACTTACAATATCCATATTCCCTGTGTAAATCATGCTATCCCTCATGAGAACACTGGATATTTGGAGGGTTGATCCCAGGGGTGAGTTGAAATAAATAAAAGAACAACAAACGCGTCCACGAAAGTATATACCTTCTGTAAGTTAGCGACCCCCGCGATTTATCCACTTTCCCATTCGATTCACGTATTGTGACCGTGATTTTTTTTTTTGGTGGGGGGGGGAGTCTCGCCAATGTCCAGATACAGAGCTTCCGGAACAGAGAGCAGGACACGGCGCTTCGCTCGGGGCTCGGGATATAGATAACCATCGTCACTTAAAACAGGAAGGATCACCCTGTTGGTGATGCACGACTCCCCCCCCCCTGTACTTACAGTCGCTCCCCTGCTGGAGGTTGGGTTGAGCGGCGGATTTCTGGGTTAGATGTCAGCGGAAGTGGGGGCGTTCGCAACGGGATTAGGCAACGGAGGAGTTGGCTACACCGCATGCCCATCATGATATAGTTGATAGGTTATGTATATATACTACACACATTGCGCTAAAACAGCCACCTTGGCGATAATCAGCTTAATGTAACAATAATGATAGGTACACTGATAATACACTAAATCCAGATTTAGCCAGCAAGCCGGTGACGTAATACAGGAAGTTTGGCCTCATACGTTTTTGTTCTTACTCCGGCCATGCCACTGTATAAGTGTAAACGTGTGAGATGAGAGAAAATAAACGGCTCCCTTCCCCCTAAACCATTGGGTAAACAGTTGAGGATCGTCTAGCGGGTTGGGATTTAACCAAGGCTACCTCCTTGGTATAACCTCCCGAGGTACAAAGTCCGCCGAGCTGACTTGGGACGACCGACGAGCCGTGCTCCGGTCAGCGGAACCGAGAGGGAGACCTTTCGGGGCCGGGACTGTCACCGGTCGGCGGTGCGCGAGGCCCGGGCCGTGCGTGACGGAGGCTCGGCGCTCCGACGCTGACGCTAATGCGGGCAGTCAATGTTTGTGGACTCCGGTGAGCTGAGGGTGGGCGATCTTTATATTTATAAAGCGTTCAGCCAAACCACGGCAGTATAATCGGCACCGCAAACAACCGGGCTGGAGCGGAGGACGGGCGGAGCTCGTCTCCGTCATCGCCGGGGACCTCGGCCCGGTCGTCCCCGACCCACGCGCCCCCTCCCCTCCCCACGATTCCCAATCTTTCGCAGATCTAAACTCGCATCAGATGCTGCACGCCGGGGTCGTGTTGAAGATTGATATACAGTACCAAGAAGTGGAGGGGGGGGGGGGAAGAAAGGTCGCTATCAAATCACACGCTAAAACAACTCTATCCTCGGAGATGCAGATGAGAGAGATCAGCACGCTAAAGACCATGTTATTGAACGATTTTTTTTATCTTAATCTTTTTAAGGAAGAACAAATCACTACAGAAACACGGCGTGATTTGCTGCGACCGATTTCCGTGTACACACTCCAGTTAGTTGTGGTCTGAAACAGTGGAGGTTTAAGGTGAATGCTTTGCGAATAGCCACCATCAGTGTTAGCCGTCACTTGATTAAAACCGCCAATTTAAAACAAAACTGAGGTAGAGAAAAAGAGAAAGAAATTACAGCTAGCCCAGCCCTCGATCAAGTGCCAGCAAACACTCTAAACGATGCTCCTCTCATTCATTTTTTTGGGGCAGTTTCATTGGAATTTATTATTCAATCAGAGATGGGGGCAGTTTCCTCAGCCAAATCAAACACCGACTCCAACATTACATTACTTTCTATTTATCTACAAATATCCGTGGGTTGAGGCGGACTGCGAATTCGCTGATTAAATTCACCGCGCTTCGGGGGGGGGGAAAGAAGAAGACGATTTTCTAGATGGAAGGAGACGGGAGGGAGGGTGAGAGGGGAGAGAGAGAGGATGAGAGAGAGGGAGTGAGAGAGAGTGAGAGAGAGAGAGGGGGAAGAGAGAGACAGAGACAGAGAGAGAAGGTAGGGAGAGACAGAGCGACGAGAGAGAGGGTTAGAGAGAGACAGACAGACAGACAGAGCGACAGAGAGAGAGGAACATGGGGGTTGGGAAAGGGCCGAAAGGCTTCATTTTCCAAAATGCTCCGTGATTTGCGGAAAATCGTCTGGGCGGGATCTGAAAGCGGTCGAGGAAAAAATGACACAAAACGCTCTCCACGAGGGAATACAGGGCGGGTAGGCGAGACAAAAAAAAAAGTGGCGAGAAATGAAGCCCGTCAACACGAATAATATCGGGCAGCAAAGATTGCGCTTGTTATAGTTGGTGGGAGTTGATGGCATATCTCCCAACCACCCGCTACCTTCCCCTGGAGGAGATGGCCGGTTCTATAAAGCCATCAAGTCGGTTTGATTCGAGCTGTCAAACCAACCGTCCCCACGGCCGGCTCGGCTCGTCTGGTGCGCTACACCACATCAGCGCCGGGGCTGGGCCGGGTCTTCCCTCCCCCACCTCCCCCCGGCCGTCGGCGCGCTAAGCGGCCGTGTCCCATCGCGTCCGGTCCGCTGGTGTAATACACGGGGCGGAGTCTCGCTGACCGCTGCTAGGCTCTCGAGCTGTTTTCTTTTCTCTTGGTTAACAAACGAGCGGCGCATTGTAGCTGCTTCGCGCCGAGGGGGAAAAAGCAGCGGGAACGGCCGGGGAGCGGGAGACAGACTTACACGTCTAGAACCTTGTAAAACATCCAGTGGAGGGGGGTGGGATACGAGTGGGACTGTTAGCAGTCGCTTAGTGATTATTATTTTTTATATCCCAACACAGATCTGCCTCCTTGCATTGTGGTGACATGCCGTATGGCTTGCGCACCTTGCTGTCTGACTGCTGTACTTTTTTTGTGCGTCTTGAATATAAATTCACATCGATCTCTTCTCAGCCACCGCAGAGACGTCAAGTATTTCATCACCCCCCCCCCCCGTGCGGATAATGATATGTGTGCACTTGTCCTGAGTGGGCCTTCCCAAGCCACGAATTTCTGCAGTTGATATTGAGATGCAAATCTGTCCACTGGTTCTTGCTCACTGGACGGTGACTTTTTTTTTTTGGTGGGGGGGGGGGGTTGGCTGGCTTGCCACGCGTTTGATTTCGACGACATAGTTTTTCTCCCCTTCGTTCATCGATTTCCCGCACACACGATTTCCCTCACAAAGAGCGTGCATGGCTGGGACTATTCGGCGGCTATACGGCTCAGCATTGGTGCGGAGGGTAATTGAAAAACGAACACCAATCTTCAGCTAGTCTGAGGAGGAGGAGGGGAGAGGCTAGGGTCTAGGGAGGAGGAGAGGGAGGAGGGGGAGGAGGGGGGTTTAGGAACCTGGCACAGGGGGGGGGGGCAAATTAGTCAAGCGGGGCACCCGTGCAATTGTCCTGCCTGTCTCTCCCAGCCTTTTGTCGACCCTCCCTCTCTTTACAGGCTTTGGAAGGGTCTTAACAATCTCCTCCGCGCTGACTGACGGCTCCGAGAATGGGCGTCAGGAGACGCGGGTAATTGGCCATTGTTTAACTGCCTGGCGAACTTCACAGGACCGGGAAGTGAGGGGAGGAGGGGGAGGAGGAGGAGGAGGAGGAGATGAAGAGATGAGAAGAGAAGAGAAGAGAAGAGAAAGGGGGGGGGGGTGTCAGTTCAATGAGATGACAACTGAGGGGGGCCTCCTTCCCTGAAATGACACTAAGAGAAAATGAAAGTGACACTTGGGACGGCCATAAGGCTGCCGCAGATAATTGCCGAGCGCTTGCTTGGCATCGACCCGCCAACACAATGGGTCTCCAACTCCCCTCGTCCCCTCCCTCTCATCCCCCACGCTGGGCTCTACAAGCAAAATTATCCACACATTGATATGTATATAATTGGCGCAAGGACGGGCTGGCTTTCCACAAGTATGATTGTCCTCGCGTTCGCCTTGTCCGACAAAGAAAGTATCGCACTCTTTACGACACACACACTCTCTCTCTCCCTCTACTCCATCACCTCTCCAGAACGTGAAAGTTTCCATCTTTGAAACTTCTCTCTTTCCTTCTCTCTCTCTCGCTCTCTTTCACTTGGTGTCATGTCAACTTTCTTTGTTTCATTAAGTCTCCCGTTCTCCCTTACTCTCTTTCAACCATGCTTCAACTCTGCGCCACCCAAGAGCCCGATGGTTTGTCAACAGAGGGATCATCGCGCCGTGATGAGCCCCGAGCAGATGAAGGGGGATGAAGATAATTAGAAGGAGTAGCCCGGTATTGAGAACAGGGGGGCCCCGTTGAATGTAACGAGCCACTGTGAGCGTCGCCTTGTGCACGGCTGGGGGTCCTGAATAGGACGAGGAGCGATGACACGACGAGGGGGGAGGGGAGGGGGAGGGGGGAAGGTAATGAGAATACTGACATGTCATCTACGCCGGCTTTTGTTGAGCGGATGGAGAGAGGCAGAGGAGGAGGGTACACCGAGCTTGGGCTCCTTTCTCATCCCGGAAGCGCATTCGGTAAGGGGCTCCCCCGCTGCTAATTGGGACTGCCTCGTTACTGCGCCAGAAGCTGGTGTGTCTCTCGCCACCTCTCACTGTCTCTACTTTTTCTCTCGCCCCCCTCTGATGTCGTTAATGAGGGGGGAAGAGGAGGAGGTTCCGAGAGGGGCGGAGGAGGTGTAATGGTGCGGTGGCGGGGGGGGGGGAGGAGCGGTCGCAAGAGGTAACACAAAAAAAATGAGCGTGAATATTATGGAGGGTCTGTCTCCAAGGTCCGGCGCGACAGAAGAGGGTTGGGACAGGGGGAAGATTGTTGCCCGTACAGGCCAGCCCACTGACCATTCACGGGGAGTCCAAAGCCCCCTTCATCCCCCACCTCTTCCGTCCTTCTCCGGCTGGACGTCTGGGATTTTGTTGTAAAGTCGCACAGCGGGCCGTCCGGTCCCTGTCTCCCTCTCTCTTTTACCATATCCCGTTCCATTCCTGACGGCTTGATTGGGAAGGGAGAGAGAGAGAGAGAGAGAGAGGGGGGGGGGGTGGAGGGGGGTGACCGGACCCGCCGCTGACCGCCCGCTGCGAGAAAGACAAGTTCTAGCGGGGGAGGAGCAGGTCACTCACCCCCCAGCGAGTTAACGAACCCTCCCAGCAAACTATATAATCCCCGCGGCGTCCCGGTTTGCACGAAAAAAAGGGGGGAGTGGAATGGATCCGAAATCATGTTTACAAGCCGCTGTGTATGGCGGCCCAATCTCTGCTCATCAGATACATGTACATGAGGGAGACAGAGCTGCACCACAAACACCACCACCGCCATCACCAACTCCGTAAACCATAACGCAACACTAGGGGCGTATAGCGAATCAACAGTAAATATCAAGGTGCTCTCTTTTCTCCCCTCCCGACCATTTTCAACTCTACAGTCTTGACAGGTGTTTGTGCCGAATCACATTTACTGTGGGGTGAGGAGGGGGGGGGGACACAAAGGGGGTCTTACCCACTGACAAATGACAGCTCCTGTCGCACGTCATTCGCTCAGTATCTGGCTCAGTGAGTCCGTATCACACCTAATAGGCAGCCGAAAAGTAGGGCGAGTATTCCCCCTTTTCGGCAACAAAGTTTCGATCGTCCATGCCGGCGTTGGATTCTATAATGCTGGATCATGTTCGGAATGGGGTCCCCCCCCCACAAGTCATACAAAGCATTTGAAAGAAAGGCCCCTATACGTTTCGATCCCTTTCTCAGAGGCAGAATGGAAAGGTCCTTGCTGCAACCGGAACGCAACTTTTCAGTTGTTTTCTTGGGAGATTTGGTCATTTCAGTCAGTAAGCCATTCTTGTATTCCTTTTTTTTTAGCAGTTTAAAAGATGCTCAGATGGTAAGAGCGCTGGAACGCCAAACCAGAGGTCTCAGGTTCGAGTTCCGGTCGAGTCGAATTTGTCTGCGTCTTTTTGAGGGTCAAAAGTCTTCTGGCCGTTTGACGTGCACGATGACACAAAACTTCATTGATGTATTATATCGCGTATACCGTATACATGTACATGTATATACAGCTGACAGGCTGAACTGGTTGGAACTTTGTTGGCGAAGTATAAGGGAAGGGGGTTGGCTGATGTCCCGATGCCCCACCCTTGAATACCTCAGCCGGGATCGACACGCCATAGCCTGGGGACCCGATATACAGCCAGACAGCAGATTAAAGCTAAACATTGCGATCATTATTTATCGCCGACGGCTGATGTAGGCGGCCGGAGAACTCGCAATGTTGAGTTGTTGCTCGCCTTCGACCAACTATAGGAGAGGAGGAAGAAATCAGTTCCTAAATTCAGCCAAACCAGAGCACGCTGTACTTCTGCCTCTCGAGTCGGAGTCTCGACCCGTGTCCTCCGCGAATCCGTCGGTGTGTTGTTGTTGTTTTTACGCTGATTGCTTTCTTCGCAGTTCTGCGGCGAAGCAACAAAACACGCACAAATATTCGACACAGCTCCACAGCCCCCAATCAGGATTTCCTCGTCAAATGGTTTATTTATGAAACAAATGTTGGGTAACATTCAAATGGGTTTTTTTTCCTTTCTTCAGCGGCCTCTCAGGCTCGACTCCCAAGGGGGTGTGCCTACGAGAGTATACAACACTACAGTGAACGGCAAGTTATTAGATAAATACATGTACATGAATATCCTGTCCCAGTCTTGTAAGTTGACGCCCGTTAGAATCGTCGCCCAGTTTATTCACGATACTGATCGACTCAAAATGAACCTATCTTGGTACTTCTATATATATTTACATCATCTCAGCACACTCTGCGATTGACTCATTAAGCATGTTGGAAAAAAAAGAGTAAAAAAAGGATTCTACCTTGACAAAATGTCTCCAGCACAAAAAAATAACAAAAACAGGTGATCTCTTCTGATTTCTTTTTGGCTAATGTCTGTGTCGATCTAGTGAATATGGTAATTGTGCTCGCACAAAAATGTGGGATTTTTAAATTGAATTTCGCTCAAAGGAAATCCATAGGTTGTGAACATCTCTCTCTCTCTCCTACGGTCTCTCCGAGAGTAATCAGAATATAAAGAAATAACGACAGATGAAGGGGGGATGCACAATAACAGTGAATATACCCGGCAGAGGTGAGTGCGGTTCTTTTTTTTTCTCTTTCACCTCGTGTCGGGAACTCCCACCGTTCGCCATGGTCCTCTGTCTGAGCGGCAATCGAATTTCGAATTATCTTTAGAAGCCGTCTGTGGCGAGTGCTGTACACGATTGGTACAATTTGTTCTCAATCTATACCCTTCCCCCGTTTGCTTTTTCAAGAGTAAATACTGTTCACTTCGGTCCGCCGACACGAACTCTGTCGTCTACGATCGCACCGGCCAACCCCCTTCCCTCCCTCTCCCCGACTGCAGGGGGCCTTGGAGTCCGGCCGAGTGACGTCACCTAATTACGAGAGGGGAGGGGTCGCCGGGATTAGCCGGCGTCGTCGTCATTTGTCGTAAACCATTCCGGACGACCGATACGATTAGGCGGGAGACAGATACTATATGCCGTGAAAAAAAAATATCAGTATCGCCGCTTTTCGTTTTGGTCGGGAGGGGATGTGCTGACTTATCGATACAACCAATACGCACCCGAGAGTTTTCTTAGATATAAAATATATAGAAAAAGGAAATTATATATCGGAAAGGAAATAATGTTTGGGACAGCTGGTCCAGCGATTCTAATCGTCCAAAAATAAAACAGTTTGACTGTCTTTAATCTACACTTACGTCACGGGAATTGGGGCCTGCCATTTGGCGGCTGTCTCCGTGACACGAGCTGACCGAAATAAAAGTGGCAGAATTTCACTGAAAATTGAAGTAGATGAGTGGCCACGGAGAAACTTCTCTTTCTCTCTCTCTCTCTGCCTCCGAAATAAAGGTGGAATAACGACATCTATACATGAGGTACACAATAAAAGAATTGGCTGGCTTTAACACTTCAAATACAGAGGAAACACGACCCACATCCCGAGGACTAATCAATAGTTACACCGAATTCATAATGCGAGCGATATCCAATATCGACGGCCAAACCATAAATACCACCTGAGTTGTCTAGTGTTCGTATAGTCGTTCTTCTCAGAGAAAATAGTGCGTGCGATATAGTGCCATGCGTCAGACAAGCTCGGTAATATCGTCGTGTTCGAATGCATGGTGTAGAATTAGAGGTTCTTCCCAACTCTTGCCCCTCTCTCCGCTCGTTTCTTTTTCTTCTTCTTCTGAAAAAAAAAATCATGGGTGCTTAACACTCTGGCCTTCATCACAGCACTTCTATCGATTGGTTGCACCTATAAATAATGCTACCCGAACGGATGCGGGAGTTCGCGAGTGTCTGTTTGGGCGTTCTCCGCGCAGTGTCTGTTTCTCTCCGTCTCCTATATAAACCCTCCCCGTCGCACGGAGGGAGGCAGCAGCTCCATCTCCCGAGACGGCGCAGCGGCAATCAGGCGGCGGCAGATCGGGGGGGAAGGGAAGGAGAAGGGAGACGGGGTCCGACCGAGAGTGTCCCGGGCGTTCGGCCGCGTCAGTGCGGCGGTCGGGGACTGACGCTCCGAGGGAGGAGCGGCGAGCCGATGGGACTGACGCTGGGCGACTCCCCGCTGTCCGGCGACTCCTCGCCCGGTAGCGTGGTCGTGCCCTCGGCCATGGAGAGACGGCGAATGGGCGGGCCTCCGTTGGCGTTGCCGCTGGAATTCTGGATAGCTTGGTGCTGTTGCTGCTGCAGTCTGTTAGGCGAGAAAGACGGGAGAACACAGTTTTAAGGACTCGGTCAGATTTTCTCCATCTACTTGTTAGGTCAACCGTGGGTTAACCAATGGAAGCACAATCCAGCAAGGTCCAGCTAGGATTGAAAGGCTGGGCACTGGGCAGTGGGCACTTCACGACCTAACATTATCATCATGTTTGGGGAATTTTGGCCAGTCAGCACTTTTAACAGAAACCACTGTCAGAACAAGAATAAGAATCGGGGTTTCCACGCAGAAGTAAAATGAAGAAAAGTGGACAAATTCGACAGGCGATTGGAAAGTTTACTCCACGAAGTTACGATACATTTCTCGGACTTTCTGGTCATCATTCGGACGTTTCTGATAATGGTCAGAGACAAAGGTTTGAACAGTGGGAACCTGCGATAAAGTACGTGTACAGTGACTATTAGCTGGTTCCATCCAGTTTCTGTCCAAGTATTGCAGGGGGTTTAGATTATTTTCAGTCACACAAAATCAAAGGTTTAATCTGAAGAGGGGAAAGAGCAAACGGCAGGAACATTAAACGAGAAAACGGTCTCCCTCTCTCAGTCTAGACTCTGACTGTTTGTCTTCGACCCATTCTATTGCTGTTGTTTATGGAGTAAATCAGGGGTCCAACTTGTGACATTGTGGTTTCCCCACTTACACATGAAACCATTCAGCTTTCCTGCGTGTAATATCGTAACAACTTAATGAAACGTTAAGTCGATTAAACATTATAATTATTATACAGTACTGTTCATGTATTACATACTGTTCAATCTATACACAGTGGTTCATTACGTTGTCACACTATCACAATACATGCAGAAAGGCTGAATGGTTTCATATATAAGCGGGTACAACAAAATGGATCCCTGATTTATGGTATCACTGCATAAGCAATTTGCTTCACATTGCCTTTCGTCGATGAACGGATAACTGTACAGTGTACGCTATGTTATTTTTCGGGGGAGGGGTCTTGATGGGGAGAGCGATTGTCTTTTTTAGCGGCAGGAACATCTTCATAACGGGAATATACACTGTCAACATTTTGGTGAAAGTATTGATGGAAATCGTCTGGTCGGGCTCTTTATCAGAACTGTTGGGCGTTTGGGTCTTGCAATGACCAACAATGTTGTGACCACTGATCAACGTTGGCCAGAATATTGCCCCATTTTTTCCCCCAGTGTAATGTACATGTACAAAATTGTACATATGGATATACATGTACCTGCATGCAGGTTTTAAATTTGCGTCCATGTTCGGCCATATGATTAATCATTAGGCGACCGAGCAGAACCGGGCCTTGCCCATAACAACGAACCGGGACCCATGCCACCCCCCCCCCCCCCAACAACCTGGGCGGTATGTGGACGCACAATACCACCCGGTAAATTCGCCCATCTCACTCCTCCGGCGATTACAAGTTCTGTCTGACACAGACACGGCATAAACCTTCCCCGCCGGTTGCACTGTCATTTCAGTCAGCGTGTCATTGTCAGGTAATAAACCAATCGATATGCCTGGCCTTAAATTCGCGAACGAAACCGATCTTCTTATCTTTTCATAGGAATTTCTGCCCGACTGGAGTTATTATTAATAATAAAATTAATACTGTCACAAGACTCACACAACTAAGCAAAAAATCAAAACTTTTCAACCAAAACCTAAGTTCGTCCTAGAATCGACAAAATCGCAAAAATGTTTGTTTTTGAAGTCCCGATAAAGAATCCACAAGATGAGTCAAGATGAAAATATAATGGCTGATTGACATTTTGAAGCACAGGTACAAGGTGTGCCTCGTTGAATTTGTGTAGTACTGGACTACTGGTACAGTTATTGTTCTAGTTTGTACCAAACTTGGCGTGGAGTGAGTTTATAAAGTCTGTCCTCGGCAACAGCGCAACACAATTCTAGGATTTCATTTTGATGGAAACAGGCAGGGGAAAGGCAATGGGATGATTATTACTGCGAGGCACTAGACAAGTCAGATGCACCAAATGCAACAGAAGACGCTGGTTGCGAAGAGCGTGCGATTGGAGAGAGAGAGAGGGAGAGAGAGAGAGAGAGAAAGAGATAGAGAGAGAGAGAGAGTCTAGAGAGGGAGGTGGGAGTGAAGAGAGGAGAGGGAGGTGGGAGTGATAAGAGAAGAGAGAGAGGGGTGGAGAGAGGGAGAAAGACAGAGAGGGAGAAAGAGGGAGAAAGACAGAGAGGGAGAAAGAGGGAGAGAGAGATGAAGAGGGAGAGAGAGGGGTGGAGAGTGAGAAAGAGAGAGAGAGAGAGAGGCAGAGGGAGAGAGAGAGGTGGAGAGAGGGGAGTGGGAGAGAGGAGGATAGAGAGAGAAAGAGGGGGAGGGTGGGTGGTGAGACACAGAGAGAGGGAGACAGAGAGAGAGGGGGGAGGTGGGGAGAGAGAGAGAGAGAGAGAGAGAGAGGGAGGAGGGGGAGAAATGTCAGTGACGTGTACATTATAAGGGTAATTGTATAGTGTCAGCACAAGCTCCACTGTGCTTGTTAGCGCACGCACACCGGACGTGGACCGCCCCACAATGGTGTTACACACATGAGCTGCGTTCATTACCAGTGACTGGAGCTGACGGACCGGTGCTACTTATTTACTGAATAAACAAATCGCGAGAATTAATCTGTTGGCCAGAAATGAGTTCATTTCTGGCGGAGAGAGAGAGAGAAGTGAAATGGGGATATGACTGCACTTTTTTTTTAACCCGCAGACTCTGTAAAAACAACAATAATAATCAAAAGTGGAGGGCTGTGAGATTTTTTTTATCCATCGACGGTGGGGGTGGTGGGGGGTTGGGGGTAGGGGTGAAGAAAAGTTCCACAGGGTGGACCATTCAAACATCAATCATTTTAGCCGTTCTTTTGTGTAGCTGTCAGATAGTGATGTAAATTGACAAAGTAACCCCCCCCCAAAAAAAAAAAAAAAAAAATTGGGAGAGCGAGAAAGTAGTCGCTACCGATACCTTAGCGTAGCATTTGAAAACTTTTTATAGTCCTTGTTTGCTTTTTAGATTTCACAGTTCGATTTTTTTGGTTAGAGTCCGCTGGGTGATCGCACGATGGACTATACGAAGCAGATAGTCATTGAGGAATACGGTGATTCTACCGACGCGGTGACCTGGGATCGAAACGTCTGGACCTCGACAAGGCCCTAGCTTCTTACCGTCTACCATTCGAAGTCAGTCTCAGGACTCAGGAGGTTGCAACGTTTCCGTTGCCACCACCAACGACAATTGGTAACTAGAGAGGCGCCTGTTAGTTATATAGTGTTAGAGGCCCTAGTATATACAGCATTGGTAAAACTAAAAGTCAAAAGATTGTCACAGTTTGTGTATTAGAGCATTAAACATTCCAAACAAGAAATCCTGCGAAGGTTTTAGCTCAAAATAGTGGTAATATGAGAAAGTAGAAAAAACGCACCGTTCTGTAGTGCAAGAAATAGTTAATTACTCGCGAGTAATGACCTATTTGTGGATGTACAGCATCCTGGACCGAGAGATTTCAACACGAGGATTATATCATGACCATCTGCAAACTGTGTAAATTAGAACAAATAGAAGGACATCTGTGGACATCGATGTTTTTCGATCTTCCCAATGTTGTTTTGGGCCTTGTGTAATGTTATTGTCTCCAATCATGACGCCGGACTCAAATAGGAGGAGCATCATTTACGTTTTTGTGTGTTTTGTTTTTGTGTGCTCGCGTTTTGTTTGTGTGTGAAACTGTGCACCGTTGTGATCGGTTTGATGGCGTTGTGAAAAAAAAGAGAGAGCTAATATTAGTTCGTGGGTAATGGATACACAGTCAGTCAGTGTACTGTGTGTGTGTGTGGGGGGGGGGGGGGCTTCATTCCTTTTCTTCGGATTTTATTTGTCCCGTCTGCATTATATGGCGTGTCCCTTGCCGTGGTTAAAAAAATCGTAGCGGGTTTGGAGCCGGGCGGCCAGCGGGCCGCTGCACTTCGACTCGGCGGCAGGGGTAACAGGCCGGTGAGCGCGGCCTGGCCGCCCCCACGCCGTGCGGTCGGTATTTAACATCGGCCGACGACACGAGGAGGAGAAGGGGAGAGAGAGGGAGAGTGAGGGAGACAAGGCGAGTGCGAGAGAGAGAGAGGGAGGGAGGGAGAGGAGGAGGGGGTGAGAGAAAGAACGGGTATCGTCAGCCCGCACGGCAGCTGCACGCACCCCGGTGACTGCAGACAATCGCCCCGATCCAAGAAAAGTCCTGCCAAGCGTGAACATGACTGCCAGTGGGTTAGGGCAACCCTTCTGCCCCCCTCCTCCACCTCCACCAAACCACACAGCCCAAGTCGTGTGGCAATTTTTTTTATTCCATCTTTAGTACCCCCAACCACCCCACACCCTCCCACAACCCCGTTCCCCTCCACCCCCCCCCCCCTCTCTCTCTCTCTCTCTCGACTTTTTTTTTCAAATTTGAAGGTGTCGGATATTGTCTCGACAACGGATCCGTTCCGCGGTTGGCACGCTGGAAAGCTAATCTCCGACAGCCAGCGCACGTGGCTGCCCCTTTCTGTCATATTTCTATGGTCAACACGTCGGGCCAAGAATACCAACAACAACAAAAAGTGCTGCTCGGAAACGCCACGGCTCTTGCCTATTGTTCACAGCGTTGCGCACCCTTCAGTGAAATCAGCCGTTTCCCCACCCCTCCCCCCAAACACACACTCCTCCTTGATTTTTTAAAAGAACCATCCGAAGTTCAACCTAAAAAAAAATAAAAAAAAAAAAAAAATCCGTTTCTTTTGCTCACACTCTCTAGGTGTCAACGACAATATGGTGTGGGGGAATTGTAAATAAATTATCCGTCTCGAGTCGGGCAGACGGAAAGCAGGCCAACCAATTATTCTGAAGAAATGGACTCGACGGTTGCATGGAATTTATACGAGTGCGACCTCTTTCGTGACATTTTAGCGCCATTGCAGAAAGGAGAGCAAGCATCGTCAGATTTTTTTTTTTGGACGTAATAAGCGCGCATAATAATAACCTGTATTTCAGTATGGTTTCTTTTCCAATTAGATGATACATACCGTACCGGGGCCCATCGGCCCTGTCATTTCGGGTAATTAAAACTGGTTGCTCGCCGAATGCCCCGTTAATGCCGTTAATGACTTCCCCCGAGTCTATATTGTACACCTCGGCGACTTTTTACCGCCCAGTTGTACTCGAAGAATGTACGCTCATTGCAATAATTATGTCATCCGGCATTTTGTACCTTACCCCCCCCCTCCCCCAAACAAACCACAGCAACAACAAATACATGTTACTTCGATTTCATCGAATTGAGGGCGACATTACTGCACACCACATACGCAGGAACTGAAGTCGGTCGCTCTCACGGCGAGGTATTGCGCATCATGGAGAGCTTTGGGTGGGGTGACACAGAATGTAATAACGGTATTTTCTTAACGGTTCTACATAAGGCGAATAAGACATTTTAAGCAGACTTGTGGGGCCGTCCACAGTTCAGGAGATGTGTTTGTATTCTCTAATAAAAAAAAACCCAGAAATTATGGACACTCTAATAATCAACAGATTTTATCACTCTGTGTCATTTTTAAATTTTTTATTTTACAATGATTTATCAAGTTTACAAGAAGATCCAGGCCTACGCGTTTTCTCCCGAAAAGAGAAAGCGACCACTGCGTTGGAAAAAAAAACTAAACACAAATGAACAATTCGAAGGTGAGATCAAATTTTCAAATGTGCGTGAATCAGGGTAAGATTCCGAAGGCATCTTAGCTCGCTTTGTGCAATACAGGAAACTCCAACAATGCCGGTAATCGTTGAGACAAAAGAGCTGAAACACTTACAATAAATCTCAAAAATGAGGAGGGCCTGGCGCTGCGATCCTAGCAGGACAAGGCCTTTGAAAAAGGTCCTTCTAGGATCGAAACGTCAGGCCCTCCGAATTTGTTTGAAAGTTGTATTTGGTAATTTCAAAAGTTAGACTTAGCGACTAGCGAGCCTGACGTTTCGATCCCAGCAGGACCTTTCTCAAAGGCAAAGTCAGTTTTAATCAGTATACTAAGCAGTTTGCAATATTTTTTGCAGATCATACTCCGAATGATAATAAAGATATGCTATTTGCGCAGTAAAGATAGCATTTCCTTGCTAAAGTTATTTATCACATAGGTCTATGCGTTAGGAGGTTTTGTGGACTGTGTTGTTCTCTACACAATCATGTCTTATTTGCAATGACACGATTCAGTGGTATGCGCAGGTCGTTCTTTCTTTCTGTTTGACGAGCAACTGATATACCTTAGATTCTCTCTTCACCGGCACGAAATCCGCCCTAAACGAAGACGGCTTGTATCGGACAGGGGGGAAGGAATGGACGCAGCCACGTGGAAGTCGTGACATGATTCGGCGGGAATACCCCCCACCCTCCCTCCTCGATCCCCACCACCGCCAGAAGAATCAAGCTTGGAAGCTCACTGCACTATAGATAATGCAGTCTGGCAAATGGCTGGCGAGCTGGCTGGCAGGCACGCTCGGTTATCTAGCAGTGGATCGTTGGGATTTTTTTTCTTCTCCCCCCCCCCCTCTCTCTCTCTCTCCCTCCCTTTCCGCCGAACGCAAAGCGATAGCCCACCGTGCGGGCTAGGTGTTCTGCCCGGGGCCATTCGTCGCTTCGCTCGGTAGATTGAAGCACACTTCAGTGCGATTCTGGGAATAGAACGTGTAACCAACCACGTAAAACCGTGCCGGGGTGGCATGAGATGTGGGGGAGAGGACGAGGCAGCCTCAGACATAATTACGCACGCACTACACCACGCTCCTGCATGGGGTTTTGTAAGAAAAAACACACACCTTTCTGCTGGATCTAGCAACTTAGTCCCCATAAATACGTGTCTTTCAACATTAACAGGGCCTAATCCATAAGTTTTCTGCAATGTTTCGATTCTTTTAAATCATGGCAATTTACAAAAGCGATGCAGCCATCTAATCGTCACATATATCTACCGTGACATGTGGGAAAGAGGTGCACTGTTTACATTTAGCGCCTTGGATTCAGCGCCATATATATAAAGCGTAAGGTTTTGAAGACCTCCACGTAACCTCTCTCTCTCTATGGAACTCCTTTGCCCATTCAAAAGAGGCCAGCGGTTGAGGCCAGATACCGAGACCGGAGCGAGAACAACGCGGTTAGGTGACCGGTCGGTCGGTCGGCGGACCGGGCCGGCCGGCCGGCCGATCTCTCGGCTCGCGCGGTCTAGGCGGTTGGTGGTGTGACGGAGAGAATAAACATTTTTGCGGTGGAATATTACGTGGACGGGTATTGTCAATGCTAGGGGCAGCGAGCGGAACAATGAGGACTTCCAACGAAATCTCCTCACAAGAAGGAGCTCTTTGTGGGAAGATTTGGTCTGCTGCTGCGAGTATCCTCCCAGCTCGCATAGAATGGGGAGGGGTGGTGGGGGGGGGGGCATCATCGATTAGGGTGGGAAGCCTGTACGGCCGCTTGCCGTCGAATACTGCCGCACTTAACACCCTCTCTCAGCTCTTTGGCCAAACAAGCGACCCCACTTTTTTTTTTAAAGGACCCCCCATTCATGGTGGGAATTTGTTTTATTAGCCAAGACGATACATTCAGTAACAGTGCCGGCTTTTTTTTTTAGGGGGGAATAAACCTCTCGAGAGAGTACCCTCTCATCAAGATCACATTAGCAGGAGAATAAGGAGATTCCCTGACCGATTATCACCCAGGCCATGCACGCATCCATTTTCTTTCCGACTTGTCGGACATGTTTGCTCAATTAAGTCAAAAAAAGGTAAACAACTCTGGATTTTTCGAATTTAGAAAGATCCGGGGTCGGGGTGACTCTGTAAATGAGATCAAAACCATCAAAGTAATCATCATCAATCGGACAACAACGAGGCAGGCGACCATGAAGATGCTCCTTTCATTCGTTTTGTTTTTTTGTTTCTCTTCGAGGGCTGCGTTCGGTCCTCACCCTGTGTTTTGTATTAGTCCGAGTAACTTGGACTGGATTCCAAGCTACTCGGACTGTTTTTTTTGTGGGGGAAAAAATACGATGGGGGGCAAGGAAAGAGACGGTGTGTGTGTGTGTGGGAGGGCTACTACTTGCCTGTTTTTCGCCGCGGCCGCTCGATCCCGTTGCCGCCGGTTCTTGAACCAGTTGCCGACCTGGGTCGGCGTGAGTCCCGTGGCGTGGGCCAGTTCGCGCTTCTTGGTCGGGTTGGGGTACGGGTCCTGGAGGTACCACTCGCGGAGCAGGCTCCGCGTCCGCTCCTTGAAGCAGTGCGTCTTCTGCTCGCCGTCCCATATCGTCCGGGGCAGGGGGAACTTCTTGCGCACGCGGTACTTGTCCACGGGCCCGAGCGGCCGGCCGCGGAGCTTCTCCGCCTCCTGGTAGTGCGCCTCCAGCCACATGGCCTGCAGCTTGGCGTGCGACTCCTTGGTGAAGCGGTGGTTCTCCAGGATGTGGTACAGCTCCCGGAAGTTGCCCTGGTGGAAGGAGACGACGGAGCGGGCCCGCAGGACGCTCTCGTTCTTGTTCAGCGCCTCGCACGTCCCCGGCGCCACGGGCAGCGACCAGAGGAAGCGGGCCAGCCGGTCCACATCGCCGCTCTCCTCCAGCGTCTCGCACACGCTGGCGATCTGGGCCGGGGTGAAGCTCAGCGTCGGCAGGGTCGGTAGCGGAAACATCGGGCCGAGCATCGGGAACCAGGTCCTCGTCCCTCCCCCCCTTCTCGGAGCGAAGTCTGCAGACGAAGTGAGGGGCTCGGCGGCCAGTCCCCTTCGACGACGACGAGCGGAGTTTTTTTTTTGTGGGCGAGAGAGCGAGAGAGAGTGAGCTCGTCGTCCTCACGGCGCGCGGCGGTGGTGGGTGTCTGGATGGACGGGTAGAGGAGGGGAGGGTAGAGGGAGCTGCTTACTGAGCGTCGACTGGTGCGCTGCGACACGCACGCACTCACTCACTCACTCACTGGACTGACCCACTCACTGATCCAACGCCGCCGCTCGCACTACACATTCTGCCCGCGCAAGCCACCCAACAGCACGATTAGCGCTAAACGCAGGGGTGTGGCTGAACGCGCCGATATGTGTCAGTTTTTATCAGCCGGGCCGGTGACACATCCCATATTATCGCCACTATCATGCGCAGCATTTGTTGGATAAATGGTTTTCGATTGGCTTAGAGGCAATTTGTTGGCCGGTCGCCCGGGCGACCGCGTCAATCAATGTCAGAGCTGCCAGTCATGTTATTAGCGAAACAAAGGGCTGACCACATGGGCCGGCTGAGCAGCAGGTCCAATTACACACGAAAGGGGAAAGATTCGTGGGCGCTGAATCAACCCGGCGCGGAGAAGAAAGGGCGAAATATCTTAACGCTCAACTGAGTCAATTCTGGCGCCCACGGTCGAAATCACTGTAGTTCAAGGGGGCAGACGTTCCGCGCACAAAGACCCTCCTGTTCTCATAACAAACCTTTCGGGCAGGAGCTTGTTATTTTCCCAGTTGAGACTTCGATACCCGCTGCCGATTTGTTTTCCCTTCTTCCTTCTTCCTCGTCTTCTCACAAACCATGCAGAGTGAGCTCTACGAATTCTCCCTTCTTTCCTGGCAACCCCATGCACTGCGAGTCGTAGTCGAGCTCGATAGGAAATCGCTCACACGCACAGTGAGTTGCTCGGCGTTCAACTGTACTCGAGCACCCCTTTTTTTCTCTCTCCCCCCCAAAAAAAAAAAAACCAACCCACCAAAACACTTCAGGTAATTCTTAGAATAACACAAAAAAATAAAGAAGGGCAGGCCTTGTGCTTGAGCTCTAAACCCAGCGACTGGTTTTAACAACGGACGTGGTAATGGCGCCCAGTTCGCGCGTTAATAGGCACTAATTATCGGTATTGTTATTCTAACTGGCTCCAACGAGCCAACGTTGGCCCGTCAATGGACGCGGGTCAACGTGCAGCACTCGCTTCCGGCTCACGGGAAAATAACACTGGGATTTTTTTTTTTGGGTTGGGCAAAGTTTATTCATATTTCTCTCCCTTCCGTGTGCCCACGTGTATATTTTTGGCTTGGATGTGTAATGCGAGTTTTTTTTTCTTCTTGGGGATTGAGGGAGTGGGGAGAGATAGGGGGTATGATACGGTATACTGGATGGACCGCTCTGCGGTGGCGGTAATCACTCTGGGTGTAATCATACAGATAGCCTCCAGTGGTATGGCACCGCTGGCGGCGTGCTTGGG
>OX465101.1:15773672-15817259 GCA_949987565.1 Luidia sarsii | reverse complement strand
GAGATAGGGAGAGAGAGGGAGAGAGAGAGAGAGAGAGAGAGAGAGAGAGAGAGAGATAGAGGGGTGTATGAGAGAGAGGGGGGGGGGGGCTCGGTATAGGTACAGGCGTAGAAATGAAATGGGTAGGCGGGAAACCAGAGCAACATAAACACCGATCGGGCCCATCAATTCTCCCGTCTTGGTTGCAAACCCGTCTCTGTCTGACCCGTCACATTTTTCACCTGTACTTTGCCAGTGCTCTGAGCAAACAATTTCGAGGTGCTAATGAACTGATCCAACATCGAATTTCAACTACAGTGAAGCCGGATCGATAATAGCTCCGCCGAAATGGGAAATTCAATCAAAGTGATCCAGCGCGCAGGCACGGGCACGGGCCGGCCGTGCTGGCTGGGGCCAGGCAACCCTCCCTTCCCCCTTCCCCTCCCCCTCCTCTCCCGACCCGACCGCAGCAGTAGCGGGACATTACCGGCGGGGTTGTGATGGGATCCCCACCCCCGAAACCTCAACACCACCCTCCACCCCTCTCTCTCCATGCACTCGCTGGCTGGTTGTTAGCTGGGCTGGGAGGTCGTTAGGGGGAGGTGTGGGGTGTTTGGGTGGCAGGGAGGGGGGGCTGTCAGAGAGTTGACAGGATCAGAGGGGAGGCTGAATTGGTCACGGGAGAGAGAGAGAGAGAACTAGAGAACGAGTAGGGGTGAAGTATTAACGCACTACAGCGAGCCCTGAGGCCCTCTCCTCTTCCTCCTGCTCCTCTTCCATCTCCTCCTCCACCACCACCTCCTCATCCCTCCCCATCCCTCCCCGTGGCCCTATTTCGTCCTCACGGTCCATATAGCTATCGGCTATAGTGCCCACCTATAGCCGCACTCGATCAACATACACGCACCGATATCGACTGCCGAAGAGTAGAACAATAAGTGTTACAGATTTTTTTCTCTCTCTCTCTCCCTCTCTCTCCCCCTCTCTCTCTTCTTGCCGAGGTGAGGGAGGACACCCAATCGGCGATCGGGGTCCAAATGCCAGTCACCGCTGGCGCTGTGATGGGGTTTCTACTTTCTAGTGCCTTTGCCTATAATATGCCTCGGCCTCGCCAGCCACGGCCTTCTTTCCCCTCATCTCCGGCTCCCCTCCCGTCATTTTGTTGTCTTCTTTCTCCCTCGGTGGAGTTTGGGTGCGTGTTATTGACACGGGCCAAAACTTGCACCGACGCGTCGGGATCCGGGTTTTTTTTTCTTTACGCGCCGGAGTCTGCGCGAAGGGAGTGGTGCCAGACCGGGTGGATGGAGGGTACCAGTCTCCCGGTGCAGGGCGCTTGAGTGTCTGCACGGCCTGTCATGCGATGCCTCAGCCATGTAGAAACATAACGGAAGGGCAAATTGCACAGAGCAGCTTCAGCACTAACATTTTTGTGGAAGAATGCACACAAAATTCCCCGCCGACCAAGACGAAGGTTGCCGCGCACGGCCACATTATGGGCGATTCGCAATAGCGCGCCCTCAAGAGTTTGCAACGCGTTGGCCAATAACAATGCGCGTAACCGGAGCCCTTTTCCAAAACCCGGCTTAGGCTTCGGCTCCGGCTTCGTCTCTGTTATCCAAAAAAGCTGAAAACACAAGTTGGAGCTCTTTGTTGAAGTTGAAGCTTTGGACTCTTAAAAAAAGGTTAACATTCAAAAAGAAAGCCAAAGGCCTCCCCTGCCTTGTATTTTAAATGGATGAAAGAACCAGAGACAAATCCGGTGCCTGAGCCTAAACCGGGTTTGGGAAAAGGTCCCAGCTGTCGACCCTTTCCAGATATTCCGCGCATTGTGATTGGCCAACGAGTTGCCAACTCTTGAGGGCGCACTATTATGAATCGCCCGCACTTAACTCGAATTTCATTCCCAGTATACGATATTCGAACGCAAGTCGGACGCAGTATGTACCAGGTGAAGTGATTATAATTGGCGATCTTGTTTTATCAGAGAAAAAAAAAAATTATGAGGGGTTCAGCGGATGCACGTGTATAGTTGGGACCTTGATGCGCGTTATGACACAAGAACGTTTGGAGCTTGACGAATGGCAGGGGGTGAACCTTTGCCGAGACCATCATTACAGCCTGTGCTCTAGCCATAAGGGTTCGTGGTCGATGTCGGGTAGCAAAATTATAACTTCTTTACGTCAATGGTGACTGATATTAAGACTGATGGTTTCGAACTTTCCAGCATTATGAATAACACGCCCAATACCGGCAAAGTCCCAACTGAAAACCGATTCAATTTTGAGCCGTCATCGGGCGAGATTTGCCCTATCAGTATCACTGTCTTGTTTGTGGTGTGTTCTCTTGAATAAAACGCGTAGGCGCGAATCTAGTGCCTTGGACTAGGTGTCCAATAAGTTGCATAGGTCTCCACAGGGAAATTGTAAAGGTGTTTAGGTCTCCCCAAGTTTTTCACGAAACTGGTATTTGGAAATAACTCAAAAGCGGGAAATTTGTGATGGGTTAGAATCCATCGCAAATTGAAGTGTTATATATAAGGGACATACTCTCCAAATGTCTACCCAGGAAAGTGAATGTGGCTGAAATGAGAGCATTTTTGAAAACATCGCTTCTCCTTCGGTTGTATAGTGCATGAGAACAATGCAATGGCTCCACAAGGATACAAAAAAAATGAGTATGTGTGTGGGTGTATAGACCTATCAACTGGCTGGCACACCGGTTTGGACAAAAAAAAATCTCTCTCCGTATCCCTGCTGCGATGGTAAGATGATTAGGGTCAAACAAACGAGGGATTTCGCGATGGTTAGCACCTCGCCCGCGCCAGCGAAATGTAATAGCAACAGCTCTTAGCGGGGTTTTGCGCTTGCAAACCCCCCCCCCAAAAAAAAAAAAAAAAACTGACCGGATGTCCGGCTTTTCTGCGCATTTAGCCGGGCTCGCACCCGCCTGGGATCCGTTCTGGGCATGACGGATATGCAGAACCACTTAAAGGCCCTAGTATATACAACATTGAGGGAAAGTCAAAAGATTGCCACGGGCTTTGTGTGTTATACCATTAAGCATGAGGATTCCACCATGACCATCCACACATCTGTGGACACCGCGATGTTTTCCGGTCTTCCCAATGTTGTATTGGGCCTTAAGTTTGAGATGGCGAGGGGCTTCAGAAAAGGGCTGCAGGTTCTCGATTTGGAAGGGGGGGGGTGGATGTGGTATCGCAGAATTTGACTTGAAATTGGTAAAATAAAAATCACAAAAGTCAGTCTGCATTCAGGTGTTAAGGTTTTTCTTATTCAGATGAAAACAAACCTTTTTCACTACTTTTGTTTTTTGGGGGGGGATACAAAAACAATATCTCTTCGACCTCAAATTACAGTTCATACTCCTAACATTGATGATTGATTATTTGCTTCTGAGAAAGATCCTGCTGGGATCGAAACGTCAGGCCCTCTAACCTTTGAGGTTGATTATTTCAATCAGGAAAGAAAATATGAATGACGCAATGATAATCATACACAAGGTACTGATGCATAAACCAACTTGTGAGTGTGTGTTTTCAGTTAAGATAGAAATGCTATTTAGTCATTCCCTTGCATAATTCTATCAGTGCCATTTGTAAATTGCTTGCATGAAGGTTCCTTCTATAATTGTATGCATCCAAGAATGGAGTTATATTTGCATAGTTCAGTTTGTGTACTGGTAATAGTAAGGCCGTAGCGAGTCATGATATACGGCTTCTGGCGTCTGGATTCTTCGCGTAGTATTGGCACAGAGAATGCAGCCAGTCTTTGCCCAAATGTTTAAAGCGCGTTCGCGATACAAACCCAGCGCTGTTCCTCAAGACTCGCCCAAACGATATACAGCCGTTCATGCTGGATCTTTAAACTCGGTTGATTGATTTGGTTTCCGCCTCTGGAAAGAGATATGCCCGTTATTAAGTGTAAACTTCTTCCAACGTGTTCTGCGCTCTTTTCCCATTTATTTTATAGGCTCCTCACTCTATCCTGTGAAATTATAAATCGAAAGAAATTTAACGAAAATCAATTAAAGTCCTTGAGATTGCACAATGATGAATCCAAACGCAGTTCGTAAGGATACTTTAGATAAAATAATACCAATTAAAGTACAATGACGTATAATACTCATGTTAACGGCGATAATTCTAATTATGCATACTTTTGATGGTATTAATGATACTACATCGGACTAATTATTATTGGTTCACTACTGCTCGCCGTTCACAACCTACGCAGTCTACTAGCCTTTATCCTCATCTAAACATCTTCTGCCATTCGGATCTCAATTCACTTCCCATTCTCTTCTCCATCCTATTTGTTTTTCCCCCTCGCAAATCCGCATTCGAGAAAGGTCTTGCAAGAATAGAACTATCAAGCCGTCTTGTGTTTTGGGAGATTTGCATATTTTTGGGGTTATTCCGTGCACCAAAACAGTTGGCCATATTTTTAGTGTTACCGTGTAGTCAAAAGGATAAACCCTCACTCAGATTTAGTGACATATCATACGGAACTATTGCACATCATTATTCATTCCCCGATTCCAAATGCGTTTCGCTTCATTTTTTTTTAGACCGGTAGTGTTTGTCAGAATTGACATGAAGTATACACACTACTTGTGAATCTTTCGTTCACTCTTAAAACAAATATAACCTTGGCATTTGAAATTCATCTATTTTTAAAAGAGATTATGTCGACAAAATCTCCTCATAACGGATTGCTGAAATGTCACATTGCAAAGAATAAGCCGATTGGGTAAACAAGACACGGGGAATGGACACACACGAAAAAGTACAAGGTTGACCCCGCACCCGGAGTCTGCCTCGGCTCCGTCAATTTGAGAGAAAAAAAAGAAGGTATAACTGATTTGGATGAGCCTTAACTCGTCGGAGTATAGTTGGCGCCGGGTGAACTATCCCATCGGGATAATGACTTTCGTAAGAAGTACAGTGATTTGCAATAATATTGATGATGGCAACGAAGAGAAAAGGTTCCCCCTTTTGCCGCACGGTGGTGATGGGGAGAATGGAGCGTAAAGGGGGGGACGCTTTTCTGAAGCAGTAGATGGGCTAATTTGGTGCGGGCGGTGGCGGTTTACTATAGGGGACGTCGGCGGTGCGTGGTGTCGCTGGAGATGACGGCAATGGCGGCTTTGGCGATGATGACGATGAGATGGCGTCAGTGCAGCGGCGGTGGTGGAAATTGTGGCAAGGACGAGTGCGACCGAGATCCGTCTCACACCTCCTTGGTCTCACCAAGGAGGTATATTAGAAGTCTCACGGGCGGTCTAGTGATAAAACTGTCACGGGTCTTGAGGGAGGTGGGGGGGGGGGAGTGAGGGGAGTGGGGTTTGAGGTGAGAGATAGATATAGATGGAGCAGTGTTGACAAACTGCAGGCTGCCGCCGTCGTGAGGGGTTTGCACGGCACCCTAGCCCGTTGAGACAGCGCCGGGTCGCCGATCAATAGAACAGGGCCGGCCCGCTCTCGTACGCCCATTGAAATCAATACGCCATTACGACAGCAACCCAATCAGGCGCATTACCTCCCTCCCAAAGCACGCCTTTGCACCAAAGCAAGCAGAGCGTCGGACGAACGAACAGATCAGAAACGACTTCATGACGCCGATCGAGCACTGCCATTATACACATATGTATTGAAGGGGGAAAAATACCTCAGCCCCCCCTTACGCTGCACCCCCTCCCTTCCTCCCTTCCTCCCTTCCTCCCTCCCTCCCTCCTCCTCTCCCTTCTCCCCCACATCTCCCGCCGACGATTCCACATCGGACTGACACCGTCGCCAAGATGGGACATTGTCTAATGCAGGGGAGAAATGAGCCCGCCCACACTTAACGCCAGCCCTCCAGAGATCTCGCATATTGAGTGCTCATGGATATATTTTCGCTTGTTTGTGTACCGGGGATCTGTCCTGTCATATCTTGTGGGTTTAACCTGCACTATTTTTTTCCATACACCCCCCTTTGGCCAGAAGAGTAAAAAAAAATAAGAAAAATAAAAATAAAATAAATAAAATCTGGCTCTCTCCTGGAGCGGATGGGCAGGATGCGGGGCTCCTCAAAGATTGCAATTTACGGTGATCGAATGAGAGATTATTTTCCAAGCCCTTCGCATTACCGACGCAAATGTCTCCCTGACGAACGCCGTGTAAGAGCACGACGAACTTTTACATGGATTCGTGATTTCCATATAGGCTGTCAAGACTCGAGAGGTGACTGAATGTTTGTAGAGTCAGAGGCAAAGTCCCGTGCTATGATTGTATCTGACAGCTTGGCGGTTTTGTTTTGGGAATTAAAAAAAAAAATGTTTTTTTGTTGTGTCGAAATTTGAATGTTTGCATGATCGTTAAGGAATTGGACTTAAAATGATGCCAAAATGTTGCCCAACTGCTTATTGACCGAAATCACACAATAGATTCTCAAAATTGCTATAGACGTTTCCATCCATGTAGGTCCTTTTTCAAAAGGCAGATAAAAGACTTGTTAAAATCGAATCGTCATAATGACAGGTCTTCTTAAAGACCTTATACAAAATGGTACAGATTAAAAGATTGCCCATGTTTGTGTGTTTAAACCATTAAACATCCCAAAAAAGCAATACTGCGAAGGTTTTAGCTCAAATGGTAATCTGAGAAAGTAGAAAAAGGTAAAAACGGTTGTTGCACCATTCTGTAGTGTAAGAAATAGTTTATGACTTGCTAGTCATGTCGATGTTTGAGTGAAGATTTCTAGGGATTTTTTTTTCGATTCCGATGTGGTTCTCTGCGTAAAGAAGGAGTCGAAAACATTTCAGACATTTTTCATTTTGAGGCAGTGACCTCAGGTGTGTACTGACTTGCCGGAGGAAAAAAAAACCGGTTGTCTGTTGCGTCACGACACGTCACGATTTACGCACCGTTCTATAGTGTAAGAAATAGTTTATTACTCGCGAGTAATAAACTATTTGTTGATGTTTGAGTGAAGATTTCTCAAAACGTACAGCATCCCAGACCGTACGATTTCAACATGAGGATTATTATCACGATCATCTACAAACTGTGTTGTTACTGTTGTATTGGGCCTTTAAATTTAATCTCTGTGTCCCGAAGGGAACTTCTGTACAACTGCGTGCTCAATCGTGTGGCTTATGTAAGGCCGTGTCCGAAACGGGCTTCCAGAGCTATATACGACTAGGGCTATTGTCTTCGCATCTATGTGTATTTCCAATAGGGGGAAGACCTAGACCTAGCTCTAGACGCCCGTTTCGGGCACGGCCTTAGTTAACATCAACGTTTTTTTAATTGCTGCGCTAAGCGGTTGATTTTCATATTATTATGCTCACGGTGAAAAGGCACCGCTTCGACTCGCCGCTATCATCACCGACATGCGTACGATCGAGAGTGCTCATTCAGGATACGCTCTCAGCATTCTGTGGGACCCGGTTGTATAATACTGAGGGGCTATTCAAACGCTAGGGGGCAGCAGACAAGCACCGTTAGGCGGCGTCTCCAACTGTTCTTAAGGCGTCGTCTGAAGTCCACGGCTAAGGTTTCACATTCCATCGTCGACTAGTTTGTTTTTTCCGGCTGCTACCAACGACTTGGGCCACGGCATCACACTCAAGTGCTCTCCTATACTCGCTCGGTTTTTTTTAGATTATCTGGTGGGTTGTAGGCGTGTCTGGTGCCACCAACGGCCGTTAAAGCCGCCATTAATATTCTACCTAGGCTGGATTCACCAAAGCCTGGATAACCCATCTTAAGTTGTGATGTGCCGTATGGTTTCTGTGCCTCACTCACTGTTTTTCGATTGATCGTAAGTTACGATTACTTTGGTAAAATCGACCACTGCCCAGTTTGTGGAGTCCACGATCTTAGTAAATGTATTTTCCGGAGACAGGTTGCCTTTCTGTTTGCACGGACCAGTTTACGACACCTAAAAAAACCGAACACCGAATTCAAATCGCGGTTTATTGCCCTTTTGATGGACAGTCCCATTTGTAATGCACTGTGACTTGAACTTGTCGAATCCACGCAAATCGCCACAATAATCTCGACACTGTGCGCCCTCTACGAATCATTGACCAGGCCCCAGCTCAGGCTTCTTCCCCCATCTGGCAAGACCTTAAAAATCCAGGTCGTGGTTTGTCACTGACTCTTTGCTGGCTTGTTTACATATACAAAGTATTCATGTACAATGTACAAGGTATTCACCAAGAAACTGGGCAAGAACGCTTGTTTATAGATACCTGTGGCATTCAAACCGGTACTGAAAGAAATGTGCCCGAGCCTAAGCCTTCATTTCGCAAACGGCCATGTGATTTTGAGCACCACGTGGTGTCATCAAAGTAGTTTGGTGGCCATGCAGTCTCTGCGTCTCGCTCCACATTCGATATTAGAAGACCGTTCGTTCGGAGGCAACAGAATCCTCCCTTCCCCCCCCCCAAAAAAAAAAAAATACCAGCCCCGTCCGGTCAGCGCTCGTCTCGTGGGCAAACCTAGAACTCATGTGAAGAGAAAGCCAAACATTATTTTTCGCCTTTCTGCCAACTCGTGGGGGTGCTTATGGCCACCAGCGCCATCAAACGAATCGGGGTTCGGGTTACCCCTCGCTGAGGTTTGGCTTGGACTTGTGGCTATACCTCCGATTGACCGTTGTTTGAAATACATTATCGTCAAGGGGAAGGGGGGATCCTGGCATTAGGTGCTCGAAGCTTCTGTTTTGGGGAGTCTTTTTTTGGGGGGGGGGGCAGCGGAAGGTTTGCAGTGACACCATGTAACACATCTCTTTGGAGGAGCGATGTGGCTCTGAAAATAGCCGGTGACTCAACGTTTCGGGCAGTGTGTACTCTGCCCGTCATGAGCAGACAAAGACTACAAACAGCGTTAGGTACAAGGATGTTTCTTCCGATAGCATAACCCAGAAATCACACTGGTTCGCTCGATTCCCCTTCTTCGGTTAAAGGGTCTCTGCAATAAATATCACAGTCAAGCTCATTTTCTGCTCAGGATCTGAAGTGTACAAACATATTGGCAAGCTTCTTTTTCTCAGTTGAGTTAGAAATTGGTCATCTCTTTACCTTGAAAGAAAAATTCTTATAAAAATGAGGGCGTTATTGTAAGGTCACGTCAGGAGCCCACAGTTTAAAAACAACAACATAAGAAAACCATTGACTTTCAAACTGCAAATTAATCCCTCTGGGTTAGGTTTGATGAAACGCAGTGGCTGTTGTTACGGCAGTCGTCCGTATGGTTCCCTGACTTCATAGTATTTGTCAGGATGTTTAGCTCTTGAAACCAGACTATCAGCTAATAGACTGGTTCAACCAGCCTGCAATGCTGACGAAATACAATCAAGTCAGGGAACCACACGGACGACTGCCGTAACAACAGCCACTGCGTTGATGAAAAACTGCTTCACTAAAATGATTATGAAGCCTTCATTTTGGCAGTAAATCAACAGGTTTAGGGATAGATCTGCAGGAAAAGCAATACATTTTGTCAAAAAACACAACCAATTGGTTTACCTTGCGTGATCCTGCGATGACATCACAAAATTTGCTCATGAATATTAAACATTTTCATGAGCTTAAAACTTAAAACTTTACAAATGAACGTACATAATAGTTAAGCGCCAGAAAGTCGCCAGACTGTTGCGTGCAGGGATGAGGCCCTCAGAGCCGTCTTGTCCCCTACCTCCCTAACCAGGACTAGCCTGCAATTTGAAAGTACAAACATGCCGCTACCCGTGCTGGGAAGTAAAGGACTTGCTCCCATTTGCGTAATTGTTTTTCTTCTCAGGATGGGAAAGACCACCGTTAACATTAACGCGCGCTATTGGTTGCATTTTATTCAGACATGGTGAATTATTCATGATACTTTTGCGCACGGACATCTTTAGTACACGCTTGTGGTGTAGTATACACTAGCATAGTTACATTATGTAGGCTTACACTGTACATGCACATGTACACAATTTGTAGGCCTTAAATCACGATATGGGTGGGTAATTGGAATGATTATCATGAATAATTCATCATGCGTTGACAAAATGCAACCAATAGCGCGCCTTTATGCTAACGATGGCCTTTCCCGTCCTGGGAAAAAAAATCGCAGTGGCTATTGTTACGGCAGTCGTCCGTATGGTTCCCTGACTTCACAGTATTTGTCAGGATGTTTAGCTCTTGAAACTAGACTATCAGCTAATAGACTGGTTCAATCAGCCTGCAATGCTGACGAAATACAATCAAGTCAGGGAACCACACGGACGACTGCCGTAACAACAGCCACTGCGAAAAAAAATACGCCTCCCGTTTGGGTCCCGCGCTTGCCAAGTCAATAGGATTAATGGACAGAGACAAGGGTGCCCGGGAAAGCGGATACATGATCACGCCGAGTGTAGGCCCGTTCACACTGTGCAAATATAAATCGTATTTTGAATGGCTATTGAAAACCGGGGGCGGGGGGGGGGAGTATGTTTATTTCCTTTTAAGCTCGCGTTCACACGTAGTGCCCAAAAATAGCAACGCAAAAACAATCCCGATTTAGCGATGAGGGTGGCCCATGCAGGTTGACCAGCATAAATAAGTACGCCGCGTTGTGGGATTACAACCATTTTTTGTGTGTGGAGCGTTCACGCGCACATTACGCTTGGCAAACAATCGCGCAAGTTATTCAGAAAATTCAAGTTATTCAGAGTGCGAATCGTGATGTCAGCCCCAATAATACTCGCGATTATTGAGTGCCACGCAAACCGCGCAGGTGGCGTTTGAGTCGCGATTTGAATCCAAATCCAAATAATCGCGTGCGTTTTGTTTTGGGTTTGTTTCCTTTACACTGTATGAAGCCATGGAATTAAGGAACTCCTCATACGATGTTCCCCTCGTAAAGCAGAACTACTAGCAGAACCAGAACTACATTATTACTATCAGCAGAAGTTGTTTAGATGCAAAGTGTTTCACTGTTATGCTGTGAATCCTGGGTCACAAAGGAGTATAAGATAAATGCGTTTGCAACATCTTGCTACCGCATAGACCTAATGTAAACACCAATGAAACGGGTTGCCAGGATCCCAAATGCTACTGTGTACAACCTGACTGTCACAATCCCACTGATCGGCCGGGTCGGAGCCAGGCAACTGAGGTTCCTTGGTCATGTCCTCTGCTTGACTGATGGCGAATGTATAATACGGCAGTATGCGCTTTACATTCCACCACGGAAAAAAGGGAAACCAGGAAGGCCCAGGACACTGTACTTGCAGTATAATTATACAACAACTAATGGGAGACTATGAAGGGATGCTACAACCGAATGATATTGTCAACTCTGCTCAAGACCGCAGTGGATGGAGACAGCTTGTAGTCGCCTGCTCCGCAGCCGACCGATGGTGACGATGATGATAAGCAGAACCGACGAACAATCGGAAACGAGTGATGAGCTAGATCCACCCCTAACTCAAACTGCAAGCGTATAGGACTCAAAGATTCGGGATTAAAAGGAATCGTTTTCAACGAGTACGTGGTCTAATTTTATCAAACAGCTTGGGGGTCTGTGATAGGTTTCCGCCAGCTCGGTCCCACAGTTTGACTTCTATTGAACCAATGCTCCTACATCTGCTCACTGACTAAAACCAAAAGGACCAAAAATGTCAATGATTTTTTTTTTATCCTAATGCAGTAACCTTCACAAAGGCTCTTCTATGCTATCAGTTGAAATTTAGTTTACCCTAAATGGTCACCCTTCAACTTATCTGCACCACCGCGATGAACAACCCCCTTCATTTTTAGTTTACAATGTTGGTATAAAACATTAGGAGGGCCTGACGTTTCGATCCTGGCTGGACCCTTTAGTTGAGAAAGCTCCTACCAGGTTCGAAACGTCAGGCCCTGCTAATTTTTGATATCTGCATTTCGGTCACTTTAGTCAGAAAAGTATAGTTTGCAACATTTTGGCAACAATTGACGAAAGAGAACATCCCGGGGGTAAGCTATACAGTCACGTTTGGCTTCTTGAGCGCAGTGAGACTTTTCAATCGCAGAACTATCTCCCGACTCTGCCTGCCAGCTTCCCCCTTTTCACTCCCTTATAAGGTCGGGAGAAAGGCAACTTATGATGACAAGGCGTGTCAGTAGCCCAAGGGAGCTACGGTAAGCGGTGCAGACATCCTTGGTTGCCCGATTCGAACTCGCAGCCCCTGGCTTGCCCGACGACCTCGAGCACGGCAGGACTCGTCCGCGACGCGCCACCAATTCCCATCTTCGCGGAAGAGCGGCCAGCGCCTTTTAAGAAGGGTCCAGCTCAGGCTTGAAACCTCAGGCCCTCCTAGTTTTTGCTTTTTGAAATTGTTTGTCACTTCAGTCAGAAAAGCAGTTTGCAACATTTGTGCATGCTACTATAAAAACGTGTTGGTGGAGTATAACCCACAATATTTACAGCTAGTAGGCCTTTAAAGGCCCTATAGGCCTACAACATTCGTAAAGGTTAATTGTTTGCCACAGTTTTTGTGTTAAACCATTGAAAGGAAATCCTGCGAAGGTTTTAGTTCAAATGGTAAAATGAGAAAGTAGAAAAAGGCGTCACGGTTTTCGCACCGTTCTGTAGTGTAAGAAATAGCTTATTACTCGCAAATGATAACTATTTGTCGATGTTTGAGTGAAGATTTCTCGAGAAGTACAGTAACCCAGAACGTAAGATTTCAACACAAGCATTCTATCATGACCATCTACAAACTGTGTAAATTAGAAGGAAATCTGTGGACATCGATGTTGTCCGATCTTCCCAATGTTGTATAGGACCTTTAAGTCTACATTACAGCCCCAACCCTGCCTGGAAAATAATAACATTTCACCCGATAATTCCAATTCTATAATTCCAATTACAGTTGATAGGCCTATCTAGATCGAACGCTGATGAGTAAGGTATGCCTTGCGTTAATTTGTACAGTGTCAATTTTATGAACTGCGGATTGGTAACCAGGAGAGAGGAATTTGGCTTGATCGCATGGAGTTCCGGCAAAACACACAAGATTCAAGTCCATACCGAAGAGGCAGCATCAGCTGTGTATAAAAAGGGTAAAACAATCTAGCCCCCTCCCCGTTTTGAACAGGACGTCCGTCCCAGATTGTCCCAGCTACCCGTGATGAGAATGGCGCCTGCGTCCCCTGTGTGAGGATCGCCACTTGACACGAGCGTGGCCGTCCCCCCTTCTACGACTGATGAATCAGCGCGGGCTGGGGATGAGGGGAGGGGAGGGGAGGGGAGGGGAGGGGAGGGGGAAATGGCGAAAGACATTGCATCTGGCGGAGCATACATCCAAGAAGTCGCCAGCAACTCTCACTCATTTACGATCGATTTTCAGCTCCGGCCTTGCGCCAAACCCGTATACCAAGAGTTGAGGCACTGTCGATATATAAAGCATGAGTATAATTATATGGTGATTGGTGATCTCCGCGGCCGTGAATTCTGGCACTGGTTGGGATGCGGCAACTGGGAGCATTTGTATTGAGCTATAGACGGTTTTCTCGCACCGTGTCATGCAATTTCGCCGGCGGTGAGGAAGAGGGGAGAGAGGGGAGAGAGTCTTGGTTGGTGTCGCGAGATACGGTCACCAGGGGCCGCACGGTGCACCCCGGCAGTGTCTGATTCAGCATTCCCCATTCAAAATGAGATTCGAAGGTTTTCATGGTGAGAATAGCAGGAGTAGGTTTTACGGTGACAACATGTAAAATGTCTCTTTTGTGAGTATGCGTGGTTCTAAAAAGAACCAGAGGAACTCGAAGTTTCGAACAGTTTACCCTGTTCGTCTTCAGGAGACAGTTCGTCTTGAGTCTCCCGAAGACGAAAATAGTATACTGTTCGAAACGTCGAGTTCCTCCGGTTCTTTTCAGAACCACACTTACTCACAAAAGAGAAATGTTGCATGGTGTCACCTCAAACCTACTCCTTGGGATTTCCCATTCCTATAAATCACCACAATCCTTCTCTCACAGGGTTTGTCAGTAGGCCTATACCTTCAACCATGGAGCTCCATGCTTCAACTGAAGTGGTGTATGAGTTCAGATATTCGTCGAGGCTTTCTGATTTAGGCATACACAAATCGTCTATTGCAGACTTCATATCATCCAAATGTTGTCTATGAGAGCATGGCCTTTCTCAAAGGCAAGAGGGCAATGCTATACACTGTAAAAAACTAAATGAGCAAAAATGGCTGGTTAGAATCGTTTGCAGAACACGTGAGCTGGCCTTGTCACTAGTGGGAGTTTGCATGTGATCGGTTTTGACCAACATATTCCAACAACGCATCATCGGGGTATCATTGACCTAGAATGTTTCCAGTTGGCTTTTTGACCAAACGCTGGTCGCAACTTTGGTTGAATGATGCCGACCATTCTTCACAGTACAACTTGTGATATGCGTACAGGTTTAAGGCCCAATACAACATTAGTGAAGGTCAAAAGATTGCCACAGTTTGTGTTAAACCATTAATCATCCCCCAAAAAGCAATACTGCGAAGGTTTTAGCACAAATGGTGATCCGAGAAAGTAGAAAAAGGTAAAAACGGTTGTTGCACCATTCTGTAGTGTAAGAAATAGTTCAGACTTGCGAGTCATGTCGATGTTTGAGTGAAGATTTCTAGATATGTTTTTTTTCGATTTCAATTTGGTTCTCTGCGTAAAGAAGGAGTCGAAAACATTTCAGACATTTTTCATTTTGAGGCACTGACCTCAGGTGTGTACTGACTTGCCGGAGGAAAAAAAACACACGGTTGTCTGTTGCGTCGGAGGGCGTCGCTGGCCGCGAACAGTGAAACCACAATGGGAAGCGGTTTAATTTACGCCGGTCTTTGTGCCTTGTTTGCATAACACCTATTGACGAAAACTCAGGGCTTCCCTCCTCCTCCCTCCAACTCCTCCCCTCTCCTCCTCCCTGTTCACCCCCCCCCCCTCCCTCCAGTCAGAGGCAGATTTACTCAGCGCCGAATGAAATAGAAAGTTTTGGCAGTTTTTTTTTTTTTTTTTTTTTTGAGGGGGGGGGGGTTGACGGGGCGGGCTTTGGGCGCGGCTAGAGCCCCTCGTTAACGGGGTCGTCCGCGGGCGGGCGGGACAGTTGCCTGATGAGGGTGAAAAGGAACGGCGTGACGGGGGGGAGAGGGGGGAGAATGACGGCCCACCAACTCCCGCTGAGGTGACCCAAAGAGAGCGGTCTAGACGGCTTGAGAAGGGAGCTCCGCAGGGGCGGAAGGAGGATGGAGAGGGGGGGCGACAGCTTGTTAGTCCGGCCCCCTGCCTGGGTCGGATCCTTGGGGAGGCCGGGCGAGGAGGGGCAGATTCCCGGCCCGCTATTGTGCCCCGTAATCATTAAGGGACGCCCCCCTCGGATAATGAGTTAGGTGAGTGACCTTTTGTCGGCGACGAAGAATGCCCGCGACATTATCCGAATTCTGACACGATAACATGCTTTTCTTCTTCTTCTTCTTCTTCTTCTAAATCGCCTTCATCAGCTTCTCTGTCGTCTTCTTCCAGACCTGAGTCAAGATTTCGACATCTACTGGGCTCTAATACCACATGCTAAGCGTCGTAACCGGGAGGCTGTTCACGTAGCAAATTATTTAATCATTAGTTTGAAAAATGTTATCTACTGGTTATATCGTACTTGTAAATTTTCTGACCCTCTTCTCATCTGGATTCACCGTCTTCGCACAAAGATTCTTTTTGAATTCACTTTCTACCGTCAATGTGATAACATTTCAACGTTTCTCTGCAAATGGCCTCTAGACTCTATTTTCTTTCGCATCCTAGAGGATAATACGTTGACGTGGTTAACTTAATCTATCCTGTCTCTCTTCTGACAAATCTCTTTACTTACTTTTCCCTTGTGGACCTTTGTCGAATGAAAATTAAACCATCGTGACTTTCTTTCTAAGGAGTAGCAGCTCGCGTAAGTGAGACATGGTGTTATACCTCTGCTCCTGGAAAGATCTGTCGCATCACCGATTTATTTTCGATTACTTTACTTTGACAACTCCCCATTAACTGACTATATTTTGTATTACAAAACATCTCTCATATATGTTTCGCTATTATAAATATGATTTCTCTCCTATGTTTATTGTTTAATTTTGTTATATTCATTTATGTAGTTGATTATTTTCAAGTCTTACTTGTAAATATTGTTTATTTTGTTTGTTTTGTTTCGGTTATTTTCAAAAGATTGAAATAAAGTTCTCCTTTTGAAAAGTCAAAAAAGTCTTCTTCTTCTTCTTCTTCTTCTTCTTCTTCGTCTTCTTCGTCTTCGTCTTTTTTTCGAGAACTACTTTGACAACTCCATTTCAACTGACTTTGTTTTGTATTGCAAAACACCTGCCATGTATGTTTGCCATTATACTTATTTTTTCTGTTTCTTGTTTTAATTTTGTTATAATCATTTATTTAACTATTATTTTAAAGTCTTTTATTTGTGAATATTGTTTATTTGGTTTGTTGGTTTTTCTGTTATTTTCAAAGGAATGAAATAAAGTTTTCCTTTTGAAAAGTCAAAAGTCGTCGTCGTCTTCTTCTTCTTTTTTTTTTTTCTTTTTTCAAGAACTACTTTGACAACTCCCTTTCATCTGACTTTGTTTTGTATTTCAAAACATCTCTCAAATATGTTTCGCTATGATACATATGATTTCTCTCCTATGTTTATTGATTAATTCTGTTATATTCATTTATTGAGTTGATTATTTTCAAGTCTTACTTGGTTTGTTTTTGTTTCGGTTATTTTCAAAAGAATGAAATAAAGTTCTCCTTTTGAAAAGTAAAAAAAAAGTCTTCTTCTTCTTCTTCTTCTTCTTTTTTTCTTCTTTTTTTTCTTCTTTTTCTTTAACCTTATTATATATTCTTATTATCATCATTTAATGATATGTTTATAATTGAATGCATTTATATCATCGAAGTCTTTCCCCAACATCAAATACTGCTTTCCCTTTCAGTGAATGTTATCGTTTCCATTTAGTAATATTCTGTGTTTTTGTTTTCCCATTGTATGATTGTTTTCCCCCTTTTTATGTTGTATTATTTGTTCCATCGTGAATTCATTCTCGGGAGCAGCAGCTCGCGTAAGTGAGACATGGTGTTATATCTCTGCTCCTGGGAAGATCTGTCGCGACACCGGTTTATTTTCGATTACTATACTTTGAAAACTCCCCTTCAACTGTCTTTGTTTTGTTTTACAAAACAGCTCTCATAAAAGTTTCGCTATTATACATTTCATTTTCTCCTATGTTTATTGTTTAATTATGTTATATTAATTTATTTAATGTATTAGTTTTTTACTTGTAAATATTGTTTATTTGGTTTGGTTTATTTTTGTTTCGGTTATTTTCAAAGGAATGAAATAAAGTTTTCCTTTTGAAAAGTAAAAAAAGTCTTCTTCTTCTTCTTCTTCTTCTTCTTCTTCAGCACGATTACAGTTTGACAAGGTTATACATCCCTTGGTCGACTCCTTAGACTCCCCTTATCTTTTTGGAATTAGTCCTATTTAGAGATAGGCTACATGTATCTTCGTTTTAGTTTTGAAAAGATATCTCTGAATATGTCATCATCGCTCTCCGTATGAGAGTTTAGACCCCGGGTCTGTGACATCACTCGTTGTCTTGCGATTGATCGCAAGTTGCAATGAGTGATGGAATCGAACGGCGGTGAACATGGAGCTTTGCCCACCCATGATGGGGAAGGAGGTGTGACCTAGTCCCCCTCGTGTATCGTACCAAGTTTTAGTTCAGAGAAAGAGAGAGTGAGAGAGAGGGGGAGGGAGAAGGAGTGGGAGAGGGAGAGGGAGTGGGAGAGGGAGAGGGAGAGGGAAAGGGAGAGGGAGAGGGAGAGGGAGAGGGAGAGGGAGAGGGAGAGGGAGAGGGAGAGGGAGAGGGAGAGGGAGAGGGAGAGGGAGAGAGAGAGGGAGGGGGAGAGGGAGAGGGAGAGGGAGAGGGAGAGGGAGAGGGAGAGGGAGAGGGAGAGGGAGATGGAGAGGGAGAGGGAGAGGTAGAGGGAGAGGGAGAGGGAGAGGGAGATGGAGAGGGAGAGGGAGAGGGAGACAGAGGGAGACAGAGGGAGACAGAGGGAGATAAAGAGTGAGAGAGAGAGAAAGAGAGAGAGAGGGAAGAAGATATAAAGAACAAGAGAGAGAGAGAGAGAGACAGGGACAGAGACAGAGACAGAGAAAGAGAGAGAGAGACAGGGACAGAGACAGAGAGAGACAGAGAGAGAAAGAGAGAGAGAGAAAGAAAGAGAGAAAGAAAGAGAGAGAGAGAGAGAGAGAGAGGAGAGAGAACTGGGATGGCTCTAGATGGAGGTTTGGGGTTGGCACCGCCCGAGGTCCCTTGTCCCTTCCTCCCAGTCCCCCGGGGTGCGTGTTATAACAGCAAGTCAGCCGGCCGCTCCCCTCCTCTCCTTTCCCTGCCCTCCTCCTCTCTTGCACGGTGCAATCAGTTAATCAGAGTGCGCCAAACCTGCCAATAAGCGAGCACAAATCGTTGGCTTTAGTCAATTTGCCGTGTTTGTGTCGAGTCACCGCCGTTGGCTTGTATTGATCCCTCCCAAAAGAGAGAGAGAGAAGTAGAGAAAGGGAGAGGGAGGGAGAGAGAGGGGAGAGAGGGAAATAGTTAGGGAGCGAGAGATAGAGAGAGAGAGGGAGAGCGAGAGAGGGAGAGAGAGAGGGAGAGCGAGAGAGGGAGAGAGTGGGGGAGAGGAGAGAGAGAGAAGGGGAAGGGAGAGAGAGAGAGTCTAGATTGTTGGCAGTCAATATCTCGAATGGCGGTCACTGAATTCGGCGATTTGAAATGTGAAGGTCGCGTTGGCAGGCGAAGAGAGAGAGAAAGAGAGAGAGAGAGAGAGAGAGAGAGAGAGAGAGAGAGGGAGGGAGAAAGAGAGAGAGTTTCTTGCGTTTTGAGTTGAAGAGATTGACACTCAAAACCTTTAAATCGGTGTATGGTAAAAATAATGCTCTGTGTTCTGTTGATGAGTGCAACAATCTGGTTTTTCCTCACTAGCTGAGACAATTATGTGGACTAAACTTTTGTCATGGTATTTCATTTTTAGCAAAACATATTTTGTATTGAAACGACAAATATAATCGTAAGATGAATTTGTATTGTATTAATGTGTGGAAATAAACGGAGTCTTGAACTCCACAGCGAAACAAAAAAAACGAGAGAGTGGCGGTTGTGGTTGGGTAAAATATCTTGGCGGTTTCAAATCCAGCCAAGCAAGTTGTCAGACGACTCACGCATTATCATTCCCCCCCCCTCCTTCCCTCCCGGAGGAAAAAAAAAACCTAATTTTGTTTTGCTTTTTCCCTTTCTTTCCGCCTGTTCCACTTTCGTTTCTTGGACATTTTTTTATTGATAACAGTAGAGCCGTTGCTCTGCGCTTGGAAGCATGAATGATTCAGTCCACAATACACAATGGCAGCATGAGGGCGAGTTGTGAAGATCGGGAAATCAAAACCGACATGGAGTATTATATTCGGCGATGTCATTCGATCGTAGTAGGCCAAGCATGTCGGAAATGGGGGGAAGGGGAAGGGAGGGGGGAGGGGGGTGAATCTTCTGTCTTTTTTTTTTTTAAACAGTCGCCCGAAGCTCGAAGCCGTGCAGTTCATGTACAGAGGGGGTTTGCAAGGCGCGTGCCTCCTGCACGTTAACGGACCAGGTCGGTTGCTGGGCAATCGTTCACGGGCAAATTCCTGTTGCGAGTTGATTTCATTAGATCCGTCATTCCGATGTAAGGGGACGGCAGCTTCTGACAGGGACTTCCGGGACCCGAGGAGAGTGGAAGAGGGGGAAGGGAAGGGGGAGGTGGGGGAGGAGTTTTGGAGAGGGGCTGGACCGTGAAATGTACACAATCACCCGTGGACGATTTGATCGCGACTTGAAAGGAGAGTTGTCGTGGAGAATTTTGTTTCATGTCTCCTGTCTCCTCGTCGTGTCTCTCTTATTTGCCTCGGTCTCGATTTTTGGCTGACTCTGGCTCTCTGACTCTCGCACCCCCCACCTGACTCTCCTCTATATCTCTGGGCCTCCATCTGTCTCTGTCACTGCCTTTGTCCGTGTCTCTGTCTCTGCCACTGGCTCTGGGTTTCTCACCGTCCCTCTCCGTCTCTGGCTCTAGGTCGGCGTCTGTCAGGATATGTCTGCCTTTGACTGTCTCCGTCTCTGCCTCTGTCTTCGTCTTTATCTCTGTCCCTGTCTCTGTGTCTCTGTCTCTGTCACTGCCACTGTCTTTGCCTCTGACGCTGTCTCTGTCTTTGTCACTTTCTCTATCTTTTAATGTCTCTCTGTCTGTCTCTGTGTCTCTGTCATCTTTGTTTCGGACCGTCGTTGTCTCTGTCTCTCGATCATCTCTGCCCCCGTCTCTGTCGTTGTCACTGTCTGTGCCTCTGACTCCGTCTCTGTCGTTGTCACTATCTCTATCTTTGCCTGTGTCTCTGTGTGTGCCTTTGTCTCTGTCACTATCTCTGTCTCGGACTGTCGTTGTCTCTGTCTCTCATCTCTGCCCCCTGTCTCTGTCTCTGTCTCCGCCTGCCTCCCTTTAGTCCTATCTCTCTCTCTAGTGTTCAATTTTTGTTTTGTCACCATTTTCTCTGTCTCTCTGTATGTCCATATCTGCTCAGACGTACATGTATAGTTTCTGTTTCTGGGTTCGCAGTAGCATGGCGTGATACAGCGGCGTTGAGCATGTCGACAGCCGCCGTCACGGGTCGCCAGGACAAGTCACTCGGCGGCCAGAGCGATTCCAATTGGAGCAGAAGTAACGGGTCCCACGTGGTATCGGTGGTAGTATTTTGACGATTAATTGCTGGCTCGCCGATGCGACCCTTGCTCGTTTAATTCGCTCCTCCCTCCTCCTCTCTACCGCCCACACCCTCCCATCCTATCCCACCCCTCCGTCCCTCTCTCCCTCCCTCTCCATCCCCCACCCTCTCCTCCCTTAATTTCTCGGCGGAGTCGGTAGAAGTCGCGCCCACCGCTCCGGTAATAACGCACACGAGATCAGTTAATCAGACGACAGAAAGCCTTGTTTTTACAACATTATTGGCAATTAAAATTGAGCCTCCCCGTAATCAGAAGCCAAACACGGCAAGGGGGGCCCCCGACAGCCACTGGAGACCTGGGCTCGGCGGAGAGATCGGGAGAGGAGGGGAGTGGGGGGAAGAGAAGGAGGGAGGGAGGGAGGGAGGGGAGGGAAGGGGAGGGAGAAGGAGGCACAGGGAAACCTGGCGACCCGATGCACTTTGCTGACGACCGACGCGTGCAGTGCACCTTGAACGCATAATGTTTTGCGTATACGTGTGTATATATATACGCGAGGGGCAGAGGGAGAGGGGTAGTTGAGATCCGGCCAGTATCATAAAAAAAGGTCTACAGTTGGGGCGCTGTTCTCAAGCAGTTTCAATTTTTGGTCATTATTCATTGGCTTTTTCTTTGGGGGGGGGGAGCTGTTTGATTTTGGCAAGGCTTGCTTCCCTCGATAGTCCCATCACATCCCCTCCCCGTATATCTCTCTACCTTCAACTCGCCGCCGCCATCATCCGATAAGATTACTCGGATTATTATTCAAGCGGTGGTTTAATTAAGCAGGCAACTCGTTATACCGGTATTTGTCCTCAATAGTGCAGTTGGCATGTCCCGTACCGGTTTTTTTTTTTGAAATTCTGGATTTATGTTGCCTTCCCATCAGAGAGTCAGCCGGCAGTCGATGCATGTTCTCTCTGCCATCATGTCGAAACCTCTCGTGTCCCCTGCTACCAGCAAAAAAATGAATATTTTAGGCCTACACATAACTATTTTCAGTTGGGCCAGACGTTTCGATCCTAGCAGGACCTTTCTCAAAGGCAGAGGTTACTCTGCCTTTGAGAAAGGTCCTGCTAGGATCGAAACGTCATAGAGGGAGAGAGAGGGGCTGAGAGGGAGAGGGGGGGGGGTGAGAGAGAGAGCGCATTGTCATTCGGCAAAGTATGTGTCATTTGAAATTAACTTATCTAAAACATATTGAGAGATCAGAGAGGGAGTGAGAAGAGTGAGAGAGAGAGGGAGAGAGAGAGAGAAGGGGGAGGCCAGAGAGAGGGAGAGAGTGAGGGGAGAGGGAAGGAAATAGAGAGAGGGTCAAGAAGGAGAGGGACAGGGAGAACGAGAGAGATAGATAGAGAGAGGGAGAGAGAGATAGAGAGAGGGAGAGAGAGGGGAGAGAAAGAGAGAGGGGAGAGAGAGAGAGAGAGAGAGAGGGGGAGAAAGAGAGAGGGGAGAAAGAGAGAGGGGGAGAGAGAGGGATAGAGAGAAGGGGAGAGAGGTTGAGAGAGACAGACAGAGAGTGAGAGGGGCGGGGAATAGAGAGAGAGAGTGAGAGAGAGAGAGAGAGAGAGAGAGAGAGAGAGAGAGAGGGAGAGAGAGGGAGAGAGAGAGAGAGAGAGAGAGAGAGAGAGAGAGAGGAGGGGGCGAGGTGGATAAAGAGGTTTAGCTTCCCTTTGCTTATCCTGCCCCAAACCGTCCCCTTTCAGGCGCCCTTTCACAATGAAAGAGCACTGGCAGGTCTGCAGTGTTATCTTTTCTCCGGGACAAATCGCACGATTTTATTCAAATAGCTTGACAGCTTGATTCAACACCGGACCGTGCGCCGAGCCCGAGCGGGCGGCGACCGAAGGGAAGCGCGGAAGACCCCCCCCCCCATGCCCGGTCCGGTCCCCCACCCCCGACCCCAACCCATCGGAGGGACCGCTGTGCTCTGCAGATCCCCGTTACACACGTTATGTTTTCGTCGGAGGGGGGTAGTGGCTCTACGGCCCCGTGTATCAACACTCGGCTCGCTAAAACATCGGGCAAACAGTAGTCAGTGCGGGAGTTACATCGCGGCGGTCGTGCTAACCAAAATACCACATTGTTTTTGCGTCGACTTTCGACCCGAGGGGGAAACTCACACACAAAAGGAAACATCGGAACGTATTGATACACTGTCTCGTTGATCTATTCCCGAAGAGAAAGCAGAGAGTGGGAAAGACAGAAGGAAATGAAGTTGTCCCCCCCTCTCTCTCTCTCTCACCGTCTTTCCTACGCCTGTCCTCAAAATACACGAACATCGTCTCGTCCCATCTCTCAGGCGACAGGTTTCCCCGCCGAGTCCCGCCACTCCGCTTCGGATAATGTTGACTGGAAAATGACCGCGGAGCCTCGCCCATAAAAATTGCATTATAACTAAGTCAACAGCAGGGTCGCTCACCCGACCCCCCTCCCGCCACCCCCACCCCACCCCTCCGAACTCCCGGCTCCTTCTTCTTCAAACACGGTTGAGTCGACACCGTTGGCCCGATGCTCTCTCTCTCTCTCTCTCGTCAACTGCCCGGCAACGACCGACGGTCGTCTCCTTGGGAGTGGGAGGGGATTCGAGCGGCGTCTGGGAGAACCCCTCCGCCTCATACACAACATCGGGACCGCGGGGATTGCAATCTAGCCGGGACGATGAGGGGGGGGGGGGGGAGGTGCTACAGAAATAGAGAGAGAGAAAAAGAGAGAGAGAGAGGGAGAGAGGACTGAGGGAGAGAGAGTGAGAGAGAGAGAGAGAGAACGAGAGAGAGAGAAGGGGAGCATGAGAGAGAGAGAGAGAAAGAGGGGAAGAGAGATAGAGAGAGATAGAGATAGAGAGAGAGATGAGGAGAGGGCCGGAGAGAAAGAGAGAGAGAGACAGAGGGCGATTGAGAGAGGGGCGGAGAGGGGAGAACGAGACAAACATACATAGAGATAGGCAGATTGTCATAAAGGCAGACAAACAGAGAGACAGACATTGAGAGAGAAGACAAAATACCCACAGGAGGAGAGAGAGACGATGGCTGAGAACGAGACGCCTCTCGCCTTGTCCGATTGGGAGGCTGAAGATTATTATCTCCCAGTGACGTGACGACTGCGTCTTGGAGATTTTGTTTTAGTTTCGCGAAGAAGGATTGCAATGGGTGAGGAGGGACTCGCAGGGGCCGGGGTGGTTCAGCGATGATTGTTAGGCTAGCTCTCTCTCGACATCATTTGACATTGTGACAACACCTGGATGATACAGCTGGTAGTTTGTCTAAGATCTTCCGCGATAGCTTGGAAATGCAGTCCACGGTACGCGGGCCCCCGACTCGGATCGGCCGCGGCCCTGTGTAACACATTCACGGTCAAATGATTGCATCTGAATCCCGCTCGTCCCCGTCCTCGTTCTCAACCGAGCTAGCTGAAGATAACAACTCGCCAGATTGTCAAGGCCGACGGACGGTCCCGCATTCGTGTTTGATCTTCCTCGAGAGGCCGTGAAGACACAGGCGACGGAGGGCTATGGGGGGGGGGGAGTGAAAGAGAGAGAGAAGGCTGAACTGCAAGCAGAAATCAGAGAGAGAAAGAGAGGGGTAAGAGAGAGGAGGGAGAGAGTGGGAGAGGGAGAGAGAGAGAGAAAGAGAGAGAAAGAGAGAGAAAGAGAGAAAAAGAGAGAGAAAGAGAGAGAAAGAGAGAGAGACAGAGATATATAGGGAGATGGAGAGTGAGGTAGAGGGAGAGAGAAAGAGAGAGAGAGGGAGTGAAAAACAGAGAGAGGTGGAGAGGGAGAGTGGGGGAGAGGACGAGAGAGGGAGGGAGAGAGAGACGAGAGAGACCAAATCAAGCCTCGCTCTGACGCCAGGGCTGTTTTTACGAACAATATTATTGTAAGCGTGGCTTGCTTTCCCCCCACACATCCCCACGCACGCCGCGGCCTGCCCGCGCCTTGGCCAGATCCACGCGAGTCGGCCGACGGAGCTAGCTCGGAGAATAACTCGCCCGTTTTCCCCTTCCCCCTCCCCGCCGACAATGTTTGGCTAAAAATCTGATCTCTCTAAGACACTTATTTTCCCAGGTTCACCAAGGCATTAACTCGCGAAATGGGATTGTCGTATACGCGGATAGGGCAAAGGGCCGAGAACGCGATTCACGGATTTTCGTCCCGTAATGTAAAGCACACGTTATCTTGTATTGACTCCTTCGATGGGGTGTAATTTCAGTTTCGAATTCAGACTTTTTCAGTATTCAGTATTTTTCAATATAAAAAGAAAAAGAAGCATTGCTAGAATAATCAACTTTCAGATAACATACATTTTGGAATTGGTCATCTTGCGTTTGCTAAAGTGCATTATAAGATAATAACAATAATAATTCACCTTAAAATTTAGTGGGCCTGACGTTTCGATCATAGCAGGACCTTTCTCAAAGGCAGAGCTAAATTTTAAGATTTGCATTTTGGTAATTTGAGTCAATAAGCAGTTTTCAACATTTTTGTATATCACTTTAATAATAATTCATAATAACTACATAATAACATAATAACTACATTTCTTTGTTTAACATAAAAATGTATGATTTCTAGATTTCCAGAATATCAACCAAAAAATACCAAAATAACTGGCATTGGTCATGTCTCTTGTGTCTGATAACATGCATAATAACAAGAAGTCCCTGGATAGGTATCTCAGGACTACTGGGTGATCTTTCTATTGAGCAGATTAAAAGAGAAACACAGTCGATGACTGGTTTCACCAGGCTCCTAGGAGTCCTGACTCATATGAAGCCTAAAGCTTCAAAATGAGGACCTAAACTGTACTGTACTGTACTGTTTATGGCGCAATTTTCGAGCTATGAAGCAACATTGGGAATGAACACGCATACATGTACTTATCATGACCATTCAATGGGGTTTTGCCCTTTGCCCGTGCTCAGTGCTTTGCCCGGTGCCTGATAAAATAATTTCAGGCAGCTCGTCCGACGGTACTAGAATTCGGGAGTCGGGGGTTCGAATCCCGCCCGAGCTGCCTGAAATATTTGTATCAGGCACCGGGCAAAGCACTGAGCACTCTGTTTATCACTCCGAGCAATGGCGAAACCTCATTGAATTACATTCGCCTCGACACAAACATCATTATATCTATATTATCATGACCACTACCATTGCAACTGCAAACATGTGTACGAAATATCCAAATTAAAAGACATGCAGCTACATTTATGAAAAGTATGCAAGCATGAAAATAGAAAAAAACAGTTTTAAGACTTGACTGAGGTTTGAGGCCAGGGCCTAATTTCATAGAGCCGCTTAAAGCCAATACACAACATTGGTCGAGGTCAAAGAATAGCATCCATACGTTGTCTGATCCAACATATGCATGAAATAGCACACCTGTGAAAATTTCAGCTCAATCTGCCAACCGAGTCTCAAGAAAATCGTGAAAACCGCTTCAATTGTTTCGCGAAAATACAACATTCCACGACGTACTGTTCCGAAAAATAGTTTAGATCTCGGTGAGCCGTAAACGATTTATTTTACTCTTTTCTCCCAAAATACAACATTTTAGGCAGAAATATTTCAGTACGAGGTTTCTACTATAACCATCTCCAAACTGTATAAGTTTCATGTAAATCTGTGAACATTTCTGTTTTTCGATCTTACCAATGATGTGTAGGGGCTTTAAGCGTGAAAATTTGCCATTCATGAAAATCTGCTAAGCAGGAACATTCTTTCTCGTGTAAACAGTATTACAAACCGCGCTTCAATTCAATTCAATTTATTAAGAATATTTTATCATTCCCTTAAATGGCAATTACACTAGTGTATAGGGACCCAGCTCATTGAAAACAAACAATTAAATCAATGCAAGCAATTAATTATGTCAAAAAAATCGATACTCTTCATTAAAACACTCATCAAATACAATTGAATTTATACAAGCACTCATCAACTTACTATGATTCAGTCAAGTACAATTTCAATCCGATTCCATAAAAAAAAATCAAATTCATAATTAAAAAAAACATATTTTAATGTTTTATTTGAAAATGTGATGTCACACTTTGACTTCGATGATGTCTTGATGTCTTCGATGTCTTCGAAAACTGTGAAGTCTTCGATGTGACGTAGGCCTCTATTGTTGTTGACTTGTATTCCACTCCCCTATACTCATCATGAAACAGAAGTGAAGCTTTGGTTGGCAAGGCGATCCTATGAATCTTGACCTTTTGTGCTGATGAGCAAACTTTGGCTCTGAGAAATGGCTGCCATATCTGTGGCTGAATGTATACCAGCGCTCCATCACCCGAGCTATCCGGCCCTTAGATGGCGGCCTTCCCATTAAAAGTCCACAATCTGTTGGCGATGGGGAGGGAGGGGGGGGGGGTACACGAGTCAGAGACATCAAACCATTATCTATAGACCTTTTTCACCCAAGTGACCGGAACACGTAAAACAAATACACTGCCGCCATGTTGGACCGCTTTTTTTAACGGAGATTGTACGCACAACAATATGATACAACTGATGTTTACACTGTGCGCTGCCATTGTAAGGCGGTCCAGCATGACGTCACGTGAAAAAAGGGTCTATCGGGTAGCTCCAGAGATCGTCACCCCTATTTCCATTCATATATGCAAACAACAACCAGGAGTAATAGGTTTGCGGTGACACTGTGCAAAGGTCTCTTTTGTGAGTATATTGTGCGGTTCTAATAAGTAATCCAGCAGTCTCCTGAAGACGACTACACTGAGTATACTGTTCGGAACGTCGAGTTCCTCCGGTTCTTTTCACAACCACACATATGTGACCCGGCACAGCGACATGAAGAATATCCCACCAAAACACTTTTCGAGTAAACAATGCCTAAAGTCAAAGTATTTTCTCAATTCGATTAAAAATCAATATTCTTTTTTGGGGTGTATTTTCGGAAGGTTAATGTATTGGAGGAAATTTTGATTTCATTTGAAAGCTAATGGTACACTCTTTCACATCATTAAAAAATCTCAAAATCTCAAAAGTGGGGGTTATTCTTCATTATGATGTGCCGGGTCACATTTACTCACAAAGGAGAACTTTGCACGGTGTCACCGTAAACCTATAACTCCTGCTATTCTCGACAAGAAAACCTTTAAATCTCATAAAACAACAATCAGTTGTAAACCTGACTGCGGTAGTTTCACAAACAGTGGTCGCATGCCTTGGGAAACTCTATTTTCAAAATAAAAAGGGGGTACGATGAAATCTGGCTGAGTTTGGGGGAGGAGAGCCGAATTCATGAGTTCTGTTGCAAAATAATATAGTTAGGAAGGCAATTCAGACAAAACCGGCAATGGTCTAACATTGATTTTTTGTTTCACTTCCTTTTTTTTGTTATAATAAACCTGCCTGTGTTGATTGATATACTGTTGCTTATAGTAGAAAAGCATGGTAATCATGATTACTGGAATTGTTCATGATGAGTTCATCTGCTGCAGCAAATGAAGCCTTCAAACTGCAACTCGCAAGGCCCGGCTGGCTTCCACCGCGTGTCGCCGACTGTCTGCGCATGTTACACGACCTCGTAGCACACTGTGCATCACCAGAAGCGGACGGGCTTTCGTCCCATCCCACCGTGTCTGGTAACCTACTTTCCCCGGCGAGTCCCCCCCTCCCCCCCCCGCAGCCCGGGCGTCGGGAATACGGGTTAAACATGCACGAGTCTGGTCTCGTATGATCACGCCAACCGCACCAGGTATAATATAGGACCCACTACCACACGAAAGGAAGGAGGGGTTCTGAGGAGGGGGGAAAAGGGGAAGGGGAGGGTCGGGGGCGCGGCGAGAGCAACTTGCCCCAAATCCGACCACTTCTTTTGGCTCGGGGGCTTCCAATATAAAATAACAGTACACCCAGCCTGTGTATACATTATGACGAGAGCGTATAACGCGGAAACAGCCGAACAAGATACAGTGGCAGCATACAGTTGTCAGATCTGTCATTACGTGTATTTAATTTCTGAAATGGAGCTACACTCGCAACTCTACTGGTGTTAATTAAAAAAAACTCAGATCTGACGCGTTCCTTTCCAGGATGAAGAGAACGCCGCTCGTTTCCCATATACTTCGGCTTGAGTGTGTCGGGAGATTCAAAGGGGACGCCTGTTTTGCTTGCTTTTTCTGTTTGGTGGAAGCAAAGTGATTTCTATCAACTCTACCGAATCTCCAGAGAGGTAACCCGTCTGGGACGAAGTTTTTGCTTTTAATTATAATGTGGTACATGGTGTGGAAAGTCACTAGTTCTGAGGAGACGGAAAATGTTGAGTGTTTTGAAGAAAAAAAAAAAAAAAAAAAAAAAAAAAATCATTTTTTTTCTCGAATTGGTATAGGCTTAGTATTCACTAGAAATACCGGTACAGATTTCCATCTGACGATCGTTTCAGAATCTAACCTGGATGTAAAATTAAACACCCCTTCATCTCAGTAATTGAAAAAAACAACTTCATACGAAAGACGTGCGCCAATAGACCGATTGCGCGACCAATGTATATATACACGCCATCGCGTGACTTATATAGTGGGTATTTTTTGCATGTCATTTGGTGCCGAACAGGAGTGGAAATGAGCAAAGAAGACTATCATATTGTCCACATTCTTCTTTGTAGATTTCCATCGCTGCTCTGTGCCAGATGAGATGAAAAAATACCCACTATAAGTCATGCGATGGCATGTAAACAGTGGTCGGATGGCCGGGAAAAAAATAGTTTGCTATTTGGGTAGGTCTTCTACCACCTGAGCTATTCAGCCCTCGGGAGTATCTAACCATTAACTGCCCCTGACTATCTTCAGGGCTCACAATCTCCCCAAGTCTCATTCAGATGTACATAACAACAGCTTTGAATAGGTCTCACTGAGGGGCTGAATAGCCCAAGTGGTGGTGCACCGGATGACAGGCTTCCAATCCCTGCCGAAGTCCGATGAAAAGAAAAACACATTCAGTTTTCAGAAAAACACATTCAGTTTTTTAGAAAAACACATTCAGTTTTCAGAAAAAAACATTCAGTTTTCAGAAAAACACATTCAGTGTTCAGAAAAACACATTATTTTTTGTTGTTTCATCATGCATTGGGAAAAGCACTGGGCATTTAGTGCTTATCACGTCGAGCAGGGCAAACCCTCATTGAATTACATCCAGTTTTCTTTCCTTTGTACACAGTTAATAAACGAGCAAGGTGAAGTCTCGTCATCAGCCACAGGCATCGGGTCATCTCGCCATCAAGCTGCAGTTTGACAACTGTGACTTTGAGAGAGAGAGAGAGAGAGAGAGAGAGAGAGAGAGAGAGAGAGAGAGAGAGAGAGAGAGAGAGAGAGAGAGAGAGAGAGAGAGAGAGAGAGAGAGAGAGAGAGAGAGGAGAGAGAGAGAGAGAGAGAGAGAGAGATAGAGGGAGGGAGAGGGAGAGAGAATTGTACAATAATTATAGGAATAAGACAAAAACCCAAGAATAGAACAACACCAATCTAGGTTTGCACCGCACCACAAATTGGAATTGGATGCGGTGAGTTGACGTCCATTCAGAAAGAAACTAAACAAATCCACCGGTCTCTACTCGGACGACCGTCCATTTCCGACACAATCCACAGCGAAAAAAGGACAGCAATTTACATGTATTGATGCGCTATCTAATTCCCGAAAACAGGGTTAAGACCGGGCACAGTCGCTCGTCCGGGCACAGATTCGGGAATCAGAGGGTTTCCTGCCCACGGCGACTGCCGAGACTTGAGCTGATGCTTAACTCTCAATTTGACGGGAGGATTACTGGTTTCGACGGATGGCCCCTTCCTCTCTGCCTCCCTGCCTGCCTCCCTGCCTTCCTTCTGACCCCTGCCTCCCTCCTTGTCTCCTTGCCCCACTCCTTGCCTCTCTGCCGTTCTGCCTCCCTGCCTGCCCTGCCTCCTGCCTGCCTGCCTGCCTGCCTGCCTGACCCCTGCCTCCCTCCCTCCTTGCCTTCTTGCCTCCCTCCCTACCCCCATCCCTGCCTCCCTGCCTCCCTGCCTCCCTGCCTCCCTGCCTCCCTGCCTCTGCCTCCCTACCTCTCTGTCTCCCTGCCGCCCTGTCTCCCTGCCTCCCTGCCTCCCTGCCTCCTCCCTGCCTCCCTGCCTCCCTTCCTCCCTTCCTCCTTCCTCACTGCCTCACTGCCTCACGGCCTCCCTGCCTCCCTGCCTTCCTGCCTCCCTGCCTCCATGTATCCCTGTCTCCCTGCCTCCCCAACTCCCCCTGCCTGCCTGCCTGCCTGCCTGCCTCCCTCCTCCCTCCCTCCCCCTCCCTCACCCAGTTTCGTTTCGTTCGGTACTGCGTCGGTAATTTCTCATTTTCGGCATTATTCCCCTAGGAAGGTAAAAGCGGTACAAGATTAAGATGGCTGGCGGGAAAGAGGAGCGGCCTCCCTGCCTCCCTGCCTCCCTGCCTTCCTGCCCCCTCACTGCCTCCCTGCCTTCCTGTCTCCCTGCCTACCTGCCTCCCTGCCTCACTGCCTCCCTGCCTCCCTGCCTCTGCCTCCCTGCCTCCCTGCCTCCCTGCCTCACTGCCTCACTGCCTCCCTGCCTCCCTGTCTCCCTGTCTCACTGCCTCCCTGCCTCTGCCTCTCTGCCTCACTGCCTCACTGCCTCCCTGCCTCCCTGTCTCCCTGCCTCTGCCTCCCTGCCCCCTGCCTCACTGCCTCCCTGTCTTCCTGCCTCTGCATCCCTGCCTCCCTGTCTTCCTGTCTAACTGCCTCCCTGCCTCTGCCTCCCTGTCTCCCTGTCTCACTGCCTCCCTGTCTCACTGCCTCCCTGCCTCCCTGCCTCCCTGCCTCCCTGCCTCCTGCCTCACTGCCTCCCTGCCTCCCTGCCTCCCTGCCTCCTGCCTCCCTGCCTCCCTGCCTCCTTGCCTCCCTGCCTCCCTGCCTCCTGCCTCCCTGCCTCCTGCCTCCTGCCTCACTGCCTCCCTGCCTCCCTGCCTCCCTGCCTCCTGCCTCCCTGCCTCCCTGCCTCCTTGCCTCCCTGCCTCCCTGCCTCCCTGCCTCCTGCCTCCCTGCCTCCCTGCCTCCCTGCCTCCATGCCTCCTTGCCTCCCTGCCTCCCTGCCTCCCTGCCTCCCTGCCTCCCTGCCTCCTGCCTCCCTGCCTCCCTGCCTCCCTGCCTCCCTGCCTCCATGCCTCCTTGCCTCCCTGCCTCCCTGCCTCCCTGCCTTCCTGCCCCCTCACTGCCTCCCTGCCTTCCTGTCTCCCTGCCTACCTGCCTCCCTGCCTCACTGCCTCCCTGCCTCCCTGCCTCTGCCTCCCTGCCTCCCTGCCTCCCTGCCTCACTGCCTCACTGCCTCCCTGCCTCCCTGTCTCCCTGTCTCACTGCCTCCCTGCCTCTGCCTCTCTGCCTCACTGCCTCACTGCCTCCCTGCCTCCCTGTCTCCCTGCCTCTGCCTCCCTGCCCCCTGCCTCACTGCCTCCCTGTCTTCCTGCCTCTGCCTCCCTGCCTCCCTGTCTTCCTGTCTAACTGCCTCCCTGCCTCTGCCTCCCTGTCTCCCTGTCTCACTGCCTCCCTGTCTCACTGCCTCCCTGCCTCCCTGCCTCCCTGCCTCCCTGCCTCCTGCCTCACTGCCTCCCTGCCTCCCTGCCTCCCTGCCTCCTGCCTCCCTGCCTCCCTGCCTCCTTGCCTCCCTGCCTCCCTGCCTCCTGCCTCCCTGCCTCCTGCCTCCTGCCTCACTGCCTCCCTGCCTCCCTGCCTCCCTGCCTCCCTGCCTCCCTGCCTCCCTGCCTCCTTGCCTCCCTGCCTCCCTGCCTCCCTGCCTCCTGCCTCCCTGCCTCCCTGCCTCCCTGCCTCCCTGCCTCCTTGCCTCCCTGCCTCCCTGCCTCCCTGCCTCCCTGCCTCCCTGCCTCCTGCCTCCCTGCCTCCCTGCCTCCCTGCCTCCCTGCCTCCTTGCCTCCCTGCCTCCCTGCCTCCCTGCCTCCCTGCCTCCCTGCATCCATGCCTCCATGCCTCCCTGCCTCCATGCCTCCTTGCCTCCCTGCCTCCCTGCCTCCCTGCCTCCCTGCATCACTGCATCCCTGCCTCCATGCATCACTGCCTCCCTGCCTCCTTGTCTTCTTGCCTCCCTGCCTGCCTGCCTGCCTCCCTGCTTGCCTGCCTGCCTGTCTCCCTCCCTGCCTGCCTGCCTGCCTGCCTCCCTGCTTGCCTGCCTGCCTGTCTCCCTCCCTCCCTGCCTGTCTCCCCTCCCTCCCTCACCCAGTTTTGTTTCGTTCGGTACTGCGTCGGTCATTTCTCATTTTCGGCACTATTCCCCCTTACTATGCGAGCGGTAAAAGATTAAGATGGCGGGGAAGAGGAGCGGATTCCAAGCATAATATGGCTGAATGTCAGGGACCATCGGCAGTGATTTCTTCTCAGAATAGGGAGGTAACTCGAGATTGAAGCCCGAACTTCCTTCTTCTTCTTTTTTTCAGTCAAAAGGGGGAGGAGAAAGTAAATGAACTGGTTGTCCACCCGAACTACAAGGGGAAGGAGCCTGGAACACGATAGGCAACCGAGGAGGATTGCTCCGCGGGGTTCAAGACAAACAACAAAACTACACAATGCCGAGGATTTAGGAAACCAATCCATTGACGGTGCTCATTGCTCGGATGGAGAGCCGAAAGTTTTAGCGGGCGCGCCGAGTGAGCCGTGTAGTTCCCCCGTTATTAGAAAGATTGGAGCTGCATTATAAGGCCGGCGTGAATATAGGTAACGACAAGAGACCCACTGGTCTGTGCAGTATGTAGGCGTGCTTTCTGGGGGCATCCCAAAAAGGGGTCAATGACGATTGGAAATTTGACTGTCAATGACTCCATGCACCATGCACCCTCTCCATTCAAACGGACAGACACTGCAAAGCGAATGTTGGCCAAACCTTGTCCACCGTTAGTTCGAATATAGTATGGGTATAGATTATCGAGAGTAGGCTAAAAAAAAACAATCAAAAGTTACCAAACTGCTTGATGCAAATCTCAAAATGTACAGGGGCTGACGTTTCGATATATGTGACCCGGCACAACAACATGAGGAATATCCCACCAAACACTTTTTGAGTAAACAACGCCTGAAGTTAAAGTATCTCCGCAATTCGATTACAAATCAATTTTCTTTCTTTTTTATTTTCGGAGATTTTAAGTATTAGAGGATATTATATTTTGATATCATTTGAAAGCTAATGGTATACTCTTTCACATCATTAGAAAACCTCAAAATCTCAAAAGTGGGGTTACCCTCATTATGCTGTGCCGGGTCACATATAGCAGTGCCTTTGAGAAAGGCCCTGCTATAGGATCGAAACATCATGCCCTCTCTATATATATTTATGGGGGATAGATGGCTGGCTATTCTTTGGCCAGTGTTCATGTTCGAGCGTCCCAGTACATAATTATTGGGCGGAGATTCATCAGAACGTCATACCGGGTCCTATCAGCCACACTGGGCGAAGTCATCCAGTCCATACACGGCGAACCATGGTTCAGGATGGGCTAACGCGACGGGAGATGTTTATGAAGCGATTTTTCGCCATCGACTCGCATATTGACTCAGATTTCAGAGGACGGAGCCTTCTGATCAATGGATACATTCAAGGAGACAAATCCACTTTTTTTCAGTTTCCCCCTGTCATCTAGGCCTATTTCAACAAATTCAAATCTGATATTTGGTCGTCCTATACGAAGCCAAGATATCTATGGCAATTAGTATATGGTATCAAAACCGCAATGGAACAAAAGTTATACTGGAAATCAAATGGAACTTGATCAGAACTGTGTGGATTTGATATTACATTTTTTTGGAAGTAATCTCTTGAATAGGCTAGGGAGTAACAGAACGAACACTGCTGCTAATTTAAAGGGTCTATGCAAAATCTAAATTGTATAATCAAACGAATGTTTGCTTGGGGGACGTCTTCGTGACGTCGACTCCAGAGATCGAGAGTTCAGGAAGTCGAGATGGTCTGGTACCAAAGAGTGCGCTCTGGGTACCATGCTGATCGCATTTGATCGTTGGGGTTTCGATCAAAAACAAGATGGTTCAACAATGTGCAGAGCCGATCATCGAGCGCTCAGTTGGTTCTGATCACTTAGCTCGAGTCAGCTTCACGTTCGCCGTCCAAATTCTTCGACAGTATTGGGGAAGAGGGGTTGCTTCAACCAGCAGCAATATACGTGTCGTTGGAATTCTGAAAAAGAAAGAAAGACAAACCTGAGTAGTTTCACAGGAAGTGCGTTTGACGCTGACAATCGAGCTGTCACGAACAACCGGGGAAAGTAGGTAAAACTCCGGAGTCTACGTCACACAATCTTATGTTAATGGGGAGATAGGCGGGAAGTGCTGGGCACCTTTAAGGCCTTTTATACAACATTGGTAAAGGTCAACAGATTGTCACAGTTTGTGTGTTAAACCATAAAACATTCCAAAAACGAAATCCTGCGAAGGTTTAAGCTGAAATGGTAATCTGAGAAAGTAGAAAAATGCAAAAAACCGTCACGGTTTACGCACCGTTTGGTAGTGTAAGAAATAGTTTATTACTCGCCAGTAATAAACTATTTGTCGATGTTTCAGTGAAGATTTCTCGAAAGGAACAGCATCCCAGACCGTAAGATTTCAACATGAGGATTCTATCATGGCCATCTACAATTATTAGAAGGAAATATGTGACCCGGCACAGCATAATGAGGAATAACCCCACTTTTGAGATTTTGAGGTTTTCTAATGATGTGAAAGAGTATACCATTAGCTTTCAAATGATATCAAAATATAATATCCTCTAATACTTAAAATTTCCGAAAATAAAAAAAAAGTAAATTGATTTGTTATCGAATTGGGAAGATACTTTAACTTCAGGCGTTGTTTACTCAAAAAGTGTTTTGGTGGGACATTCCTCATGTCGTTGTGCTGGGTAACATATGTGGACACCGATATTTCCCGATCTTCCCAATGTTGTATTGGGTCTTTTAAATATGTTTTTATTTGTTTATTTATATAGATGCGATGCAATCAAAGGTAAAATTGGCAACATTTTGTTCAAAGAGAAATACTTGATCACTCTGCAAAAAAACACATTGCACAGGTCCTTTAAACGTGCACAGAGGCGAACGGTCCCCGTGACAGGCTTCCGGGCATCTCGACCGACGATTGCGGTAGGGCGTCGGTCGAAAGAGGGGGGGGGGGTTAGATATTCCTGAAACTATCGCGACTCCCCCGAGGAGCTCGTGGTCCGCTCATCAACGGCAAAGCTCTCCCTCCACTGGAGAATTGGGAGGAGGATAAGGAGGTGGAGGAGGAGGGGGAGGAGGGGAGAAGGAAGAGGAGGAGGAGGGGAGGAGGAGGGGGAGGAGGAGAAGGAGGAGGAGTGGAAGGAGGGGGAGGAGGGGAATAGGAGGAGGAGAAGGGGGTGGGGAGGAGGCGGAGGATGAGGAGGAGGGGGGAGGAGGAGGAGGAAGAAGAAGAAGGGGGGAGGTAAGGAGGAGGAGGGGAGGAGGAGGAGAAGGACGGGAGGAGGAGGAGGAGGGGAGGAGGACGAGGAAGAGGAACAGGAGAAGAAGGAGGAGCATGAGGAGCAGAATGAGAAGGAGGAGCAGGAGGAGCAGGGGAGGGGATGAGGGGAATGGAGATGAGGAGGAAGAGACGGAAGAGGAGGACGAGGGTGAGGGAAAGAAAAGGAGGAGGCAGGTGAGGAGCAACAGGAGCAGTAGGAGCAGGAGAAACAGTAGGATCAGGAGGAGCAGGGGATGGAGGAGGGGGAATGGAGATGAGGAGGAGAGGGACGAGGACGAGGGCGAGGGGAAGAAGAAGAGGAAGAGGAAGGAGGATTAAGGAGGGGGAGGGGTTGCTCGAATCATGAACATCGAACAAATGGGTTTGAATGCTACCGACGATATTCGCTGCGTTCGCAGGTACACGCTAGGCTCCCTCATTCCTCTCTTCTCTCTGTCGCTCCCCCCTCTCTACATTTCTCCCTCCCCTCTCTTCCTCCTCCTCTCTCCCTGTCACCACCTCTCTGTATAAGCCCGTCCCTCTTCCTCACCCACCCTGTCCCTAATTCTCCCCGTCTCTTCCCCTCCCTCCCCATCTCTCTCCCTCCTTCTCCCCTCTTTCCCCCTCTCTCTGAGCATCTCTCTCGGCCTCCTCCCTCCTCCCTCTCTCCCTCTGTTTCTGTCGGTCTCTGTCTTTCTCTCTCTCATCTTCCCCTACCTCTCTCTTTCTCGCTCTCTCCCCTCCCCATCGTTCTCTTTTTCCCCTCCCTTCCTCCCCACTCTCTCTCCGTCTTTCTCTCTTGCGTGCGTACTGATTGAATTGAAGAGTGGCACAACTTTATCACAATCAATTAAAACCTGGCCGGTATCTTAATTACACAGAGTCTGTCCCCCGCGGTAGGTTTCGTCAGACTGAGGTGTGGTGGATGCGACACGGAGACTGCCCAAACTCGATACTACCCGAGCAGGCAACGGGACGCACCGAAACGGGGCCGTCAATACACGGCATGTAGGTCACACCTCGCCCGACATTGGTTCAAATATCTTCTCAGATCATCAGAGTTCGACGTTACACTCACAGCGTCAGCACCTTTCTCAAAGGCAGAATGAACGATATTTATTTACACAAAATTGCAAGCTTCGGAATTGATCTACACCCAATATAGGACAGGCTCTACTCGACACGCTGGGCTGCGTAGCTCTAACCTAAATATTGGTCGATTGCGACCAAGTTGCAGGTCAGTTCGAGCAATGCGCTGTCCAAGGCAACGCGGGCCAAGGTGAAAATACCAACTGGTAGCATTATTGGTGAATAGCAGCCTGTGAAATCGAATGTGGTCGTATGACATTTCTGATCAAACCTAACCAAGTGTTAGGTAAAATGTGAACATTTCGTGGCAAACGATTTTTTTGCAGTGTAGCCCTATTATACGACGAGCAGTTTTTTCGCATCAACCCCCACTGAGTTCCTTCCGTAAGATCTCCAGGAGCAAGATTTGAGGCCCCACCTTTTAGTTTATTTTTCACCTGACACGCCGAGGCGACCTCTTGCGATGCTCTACCAAAACTCGAGGGATCGCCGCCAGTCGGGCGGATCGGAGCGAGAAAACTGACCCGTTGAACTGACCCGTGGCCCGTGGTTGATGCCCCCCTCCACACACAATTCCTTCGGACAGAGTGACGGACAGAGTGAATCCGCGTAGTCACGACTGACACGTTGCACCTACGTCTCACTCTTGACACGACGGGCCGGCACGCAATCGCAATGCGTTGCCGAATGGCCGGCAAAATTGCGCTTACCGATTCTGATACCGATACCGATTCTGATACCGATACCGATATCGATACCGATACCGATACCGATACCGATACCGATACCGATACCGATACCGATACCGATACCGATTCTGATACCGATACCGATATCGATATCGATACCGATATCGATATCGATATCGATACATATACCAATACCGATATTGATACCTATATTGATACCAAAATCGATACCGATATCGGTACCGATATCGGTACCTATATCGAAACTGATACCAATACTGATGCCGATATCGATACCGGTACCAATACCGATACCGGTACCGATATCGATACCGATATCGATATCGATATCAATACCGATATCGAAACCGACATCGATATCGATACCGATATTGATACCGATTTACATACCGATATTAATACCGTTACTGATACTGATACCGATTCTGATACTGATACCGATACCGATACCTATTCCATGAATTCCATGAATTCCGATTTCGATTCTGGTTTCTTTTCAGATTCCGTCTCCGATTCTACTTATGACTCCGACTCACACCCCATGTTCACTTTTGATACCGATTTCAAGTAAGGTCTGCGTACGATCTATCGGCTACCAGACTGACGATAGCTATTCCCATGGTGGCTGCAATCGGCATTGCATGGTGCTTTCGCGAATCTTCCGTAGTTCTGAAACTGATTGTAGGCCTAAGGCTGAGCCCGAGCCCGAGCCTGAGCCCGAGCCTGAGCCTGAACCTTGGTTTTCGGATGGGGCCCAATGGCGCAAGTGTCAATCACTCCGTCACTGGTGAATCCTCATCGTTGGTGGCGCTCCGCTGCGATACAAATAGAGAGAGCCTCGCAGACCAAGCATCGATCGTGACTCACGGCCTGGGCAGAGAATGGCTAACGAATCGTGGCCAAGGTTCAGCCCACGATCCAGACAGGATACGGTTGAGTTCCTCCCACCCTTCCCCTCCCCGACTAATTGGTCTGGTATACGACACTTTCCCCGATACAGAGCGTGTCCTGTCCGGCTATATAGGTGACGCCTTCCTCCTGAAAAAACGGCAAGAGTATTTTCCCCCATCCCTACTGATTATATGGCCGGAGTAAATTCTAGACAGGCTGAAGGGTTTCCGCGCGTGGTGTTCGGCCATTTCCAGTCGTGCCAACAACCGCCACAGTTGTCGTGTATTGATCAGTGCACATAGATTGACTGTCTTTCAAAGCCAGTCCCTTTTTTCTTGAAGAGAAAAGAGAAAGGGAGAGAGGCAAACACGGCGTATGGATTGCGTGTTGGGGATATTCATAACTGGGCTAATGGGATTTGCATAATAGACGGCTTCGATCCGATCGCCGTGCCCCCTATAGTTCTCCTTCAACCTTTTGCTCGTCCACTAGTCCGATGCCGGGCCGTGTTCACCGTCGCACGGCTGGCTCATGAACTCGCCGGTCGCCCGCCGTCCCCTTCCCCCCTGTGCTCACGACTGATACGGCCCCCCGTCCCGGAGGAGAGAAAGCCGAGCCCTCCCCGTTGCCGGCCCCGTGTGCCGCCTAAGTACTCGCCCCCATCGCGCGCACGCCATACGACCGCGGATAGGAAATGCGCGCGCGGGCTCCGTAGTATTATAGCTTTCTTGGGAGGTATGGATCGGGCGCCCGGCGGTGGGCTATTACGCCATGACGCTTGTCAATCAGACCGTGCCACTGCACAGGAAATAAAATGCGTCGATTATCGTTCTACGGTGAGGGAGGGGAGGGGGAGGGGGAGAGGGAGAGGGTCGGAGTGGAGTGGGGTGAGACTGTAGGAGGATATAGATGACTGGATATATTATAAAGAGAAACAAAGAGACAGAGACAGAGACAGAGACAGAGACAGAGACAGAGACAGAGACAGAGACAGAGACAGAGACAGAGACAGAGACACAGACAGAGACACAGACACAGACACAGGCACAGCCACAGACACAGACACAGCCAGAGACGACAGAGACAGAGACAGAGAGAGAGAGACAGAGACAGAGAGAGAGACGATAGAGAGAGACAGAGAGAGAGAGTGACAGAGGCAGAGACAGAGACAGAGACGACAGAGAGAGAGACATAGAGAGACATAGAGAGACAGAGACAGAGACAGAGACAAAGACGACAGAGAGAGACAGAGACAGAGACAGACACAGACACAGACACAGACACAAACACAGACACAGACACAGACACGGACACAGACACGGACACAGATAGAGATAGCGACGGATAGTGACAGATAGAGATAGTGACCCGTCTATTCCCCGTAGACGTGTGCCGGGGACCATCCCGATTAGTGCGAAGTCGACGTGTGCTAGCGCCACCCCCTTCCAATAACGATTGAAACCCAAAACGGTCGGCAAATAGCACGAAATAATATTTGCCAGTGTACTGCCCCCCCCCCCCTACGCTGGCTCAACGACTGGCTTGCCTGGCCTAATTATTTTGTGCTGCAATAATACACATTCTTCCCCCTCCTCCTCCTCCTCCCTCTTCTCCTCTCCCCCCTCATCCTTTCCTCCCTCCTCCTTCCCCTTCTTTCTGTCCCGCTCTCTTTCTCTCTTCCCTCCATCACAAAAAAAAAATGGAACTCATAAAACCGAAGCGAGGGGTTTCGAGTTGAGGGGGAAGGGAGGGGGTGTACTGGGGGAAGACACTTGTTTCCTTCCGCTCCAAGTCTACATTTACCGGAGTAATAAAAAAAGGACCGAAGGGAGAGATGAGAAGATGCAGCTCAGGACGATGTCACTGGCCCGAGTCTGACACCGAGGGAACCCCACAAGTGCACCGGGAGGGAAGGGAGAGGAGGGAGGGAGAGACCCGGCAATGCCAAGCAAACTTGGAGAGGGGGGAGGAAGGGAGGGAGGGAGGGAGGGAGGGAGGGAGGGAGGAGGGAGGGAGGGAGGACGAGGAGGAGTAGGAAGAGGAGGCCAGGCAGTGGGGTGGGGGAGCGGACGAGATGTAGGCAGGGCGGGAGCAACGATCGGAGCACAGATAATTCCCCCAACTCCCTCCAGTCCCTGTAACTGTTTAATTACAGCGATTGGAATCACCGAAGATCTTGTCCTGCCTGCATAGGACAACATGTCCATTACTTTTTTTGGGGGGGTGCGTGTTTGTGTGGATGAGGAGATGGGGGGTAGGGGGAGGGAGGAAGGCATCCTTGTCCATCACTGCGTATTGGTTGGCTCGAGGGGGGGGGGGGAGGGGACGGCCACAGTGCAATGACTCGCCAGTGCCAATTACGAGTAATGGGCCCGAGTGGAAAAAATACCCAGATTTTCCTCTTTCCCCCAAATTGAGGGCCCACAGCCAAACCCCCCTGAAATGAGATACAGGTTGCCAATGTTCCCGGCGGTGTCGATTATCAAACTTGCAACATGAACGACGTAATTCTAGAGACGGAGTAGAAGAGGAAGACGAAGAAAAAAAAAAAACGGCGGCCATTAGAAATCGATCACATCTGGAAAACCGCTCACATTTTTCTCCCACTCCTGATCTCTTGGACTTTTTGTGTTCTTTTCTTTGGGGGAGCTATCTCTTTTCGAGCCAGGGAGGGCCAGACGCAATAGCGGAGAGTGGATGTCGTAATGCATCGCGGACGGGTCTTTGTGCCGTCTCCGTTGCCGACCTTGTCCGACTTTCAACTTTCTAGCGAACTTTTGGTCCGTATATCTTTTGGTCCGCTTCGGTCAGGGGCTCGGGGCGACGCTGCTTTGATTTGGAACACGTGCACAGCAGCCACGGCCCGATATTCATTCGCGGATGCATTACGTGAGGGTCCCGTTTCGTCCGGACGTCCACTCCCCCCACCCCCTCACAAGATGAAACTAGCGCGCGTTCTTTCCGCTCTCTTTTCGGGGCACATCCATTTTTTTCCCACTTGCTTGTCCAATGGACACCGATAGAGGGCGCACTCTGCCCAATCCCCAAGACTCCGCGCGCGCGTTCTGCAAGCGGCGCGTTACGCGAACGTGTCTGTCGCGACGCAGCAGCCGTCGATTTCTAAAGACCCCGAAGATACCGGTTGGCGTGCCACGGATTCGTAAGACGGGAGTTTCGTGAAACACGTCCCCGGGTCAACTGTGTTTAGCAGAAGGCCTTGTGGCTTTGGATGCGGATGGCTGTAATGCGCACACACGGGGCGATTTGGGTCGGGTGGAAATGTACCAATAAGAGTGTCTTGTGGCTCTGCCAATAATGACCGTTAAAACGTATACGTCTGACAGGCCCCGAGTCGCACCCAACATTTGTGAACGAAACTGAACACAAAAGATAGCACAGGTAATCGAGTTCAGTTAATCTCCATAACCTAGGAGAGTATACGACTACAGCAGTGAGGTAAAAGGAGGTCACAAAACAAGGCGAGGTTTGGTAACCGAGCTACCAAGAGATAATGGGTAAAGCGAGGATGAGTGGAATCCACGCAGCCACGGTAAAAGACAGAAAGAGACCTAAAGTATGAGGTAACCAAAGCATTAGGTAGACCGAGGTTACCACTGTCAGATAGTTGATGCAACCGCGGGGTTTTGATAATATATGAAACGAGTACCAAAGACAAATCGGGTAACCAGAAAAAAGGTCACCGAAAACCACCGATGCAAATTACTGGTAACGAGTGGACTGGTAAGCGGGTTACACAATGTCGAGTGAAATTAATAGGCCAAATCTATTGCCCAATTAAAGCATTGGTCTTTTTTGGAGGCTCTTGTACGTCTGCAAAGAAGGTTACCCGAATGTCTCTTTCCTCCTGTAGAATTAATGTTGTCGGCGATTTTATCAAAGAATATTGCTTATCAAACCATGCCTGCTCAATATAATACAAACGGCTGGCTATACTGTCCAATAGGCCCATTCGTGTTAAAGGCCCTATACAACATCGGTAAAAGTCAAAATATTGCCACAGTTTGTGTGTTAGACCACTAAACAATTTCCAAAAAGAAATCTTGCGAATGTTTTAGCTCAAATGGTAATCTGAGAAAGTAAAAAAAGGGTACCAAAAAAAAAAACCCGTCACGGTTTTCGCACCGTTCTGTGGTGTATAGAAATAGTTGATTACTCGCGAGCAATAAACTATTTGTCGATGTTTGACTGAAGATTTCTCGAGAAGTACAACATCCCAGACCATAAGATTTCAACATGAGGATTCTATCATGACCATCTACAAACTGCGTAAATTAGAAGGAAATACAGTGGACATTAATGTTTTCCGATCTTCCCAATGTTGTCAGAACGACTGCTTCGATAATGATTGGTCGTAGAAGAAAAATTAGTTCAGTTTTGCTCAGTGCATTTAAACAGTAGATTTGTGAATCGACTTTGCTGGATGAGATTTTTCCCATATTTTTTTTCTTTTTACCTTGTAAGACAGATAGAGGTGGATTCTGCGTTCGAAGGAGTTACTTGTAGGTACTGCAGGGACCCACAACGCCGCACCCATGCACCTTATCTTTGAGATTATAGAGTCAATCAGTCGGTGAGCTGAGAAAG
>OX465101.1:15717365-15773472 GCA_949987565.1 Luidia sarsii | reverse complement strand
CCCCCACTTCCCTCTCCACATCTTTCTCACTCTCCCTCTCTCCTTCCCTCTCCACATCTTTCTCACTCTCCCTCTCTCCTTCCCTCTTCCCCTCTCTCTCCCCATCTGCATGAGTCTCTCTACCTCCTCTCCCTATCTCTCCTCTCTCCCCTCTTTCTCCCTCTCTCTCCAGCTCTCTCTCTCGCTCTCTCTCCCCCCCTCTCTCCCTCTCTCCCCCCTCTCTCTCTCTCTCTCTAGATCTCGCTCTATCTCTGTCTGTCTGTCTCAGTGTCTCTCTCTCTCACTCCCTCTCTTTCTCCCCCTTTCTTTCTCTCTCTGATTTCTGCTTTCAGTTCAGCCATGTCTTTTTGTCTCCGTCATTTCGCCCTCTCCGTCCCCCACACCAGGTCGTTGCCGCCTCGGCCGATTGTGGAGCTTTTTTTTTTTGTCAGTGTGAGGGGGGGGGGGGCTGCTTCCCCCTATACCCCGCCGAACTTCCGCCAATGACAATGAGTGGGGTGACGATGCAAACAAGCCCGGCGCGTCGCCCTAAGGCTTCAGTTGAGTAGAAAAGTGTTGACACCTTTGGCCTTGGGTTAGCCGTCAGCTTTCTACCCCAAGATTCGTCGCACTTAAAAGCGAGAAGAAAAAAAAAACCCACCCCAACAATCCCGACTGTTTATAACGGCCCAATTAAAAAACAGAGAAGGGGGCATTTCACCCCTTCTCTTCCTCTGTCCATCGTGTGATGTTTTAAACATCTGATATTTCAGGTCGCCTTGCAGCAGCTGTCAATGGTATTCATAGGAACAACAAAAGACGTCTGTAATTACTCGGGCTCTTTGTTCATGATTGCAGCGTAAACTAAACAACATTATCCACTACTCGAAGGGATCTGCGATGACATTGCAGTCACTTTGTCCACTTGAATAACGGAGGAATGATTATACCCGCGCAACCAAGACGGGGTGAGTGACTGAGCGACTGAGTGACTGAGTGACTGGTTGACTGAGTGACTGGTTGACTGAGCGGCTGGTTGACTGAGCGGCTGAGTGACTGGTTGACTGGTTGACTGAGTGACTGAGTGACTGAGTGACTGAGTGACTGAGTGACTGAGTGACTGAGTGACTGGTTGACTGAGCGGCTGAGTGACTGAGTGACTGAGTGACTGAGTGACTGAGTGACTGAGTGACTGAGTGACTGAGTGACTGAGTGACTGAGTGACTGAGTGACTGAGTGACTGAGTGACTGAGTGACTTAGTGACTGAGTGACTGAGTGACTGAGTGACTGAGTGACTGAGTGACTGAGTGACTGAGTGACTGAGTGACTGAGTGACTGAGTGACTGAGTGACTGAGTGACTGGGTGATTGAGTGACTGAGTGAGTGACTGAGTGACTGAGTGACTGAGTGACTGAGTGACTGAGTGAATGAGTGAATGAGTGACGGGCGACTGAGTGAATGAGCGACAGAGTTAATGAGCGACTGAGTGAATGACTGAATGACAGAGTGGCTGAGTGGCTGAGTGACTGAGTGACTGAATGACTGAGTGACTGAGTGACTGAGTGACTGAGTGACTGAGTGACTGAGTGACTGAGTGACTGAGTGACTGAGTGACTGAGTGACTGAGTGACTGAGTGACTGAGTGACTGAGTGACTGAGTGACTGAATGACTGAATGACTGAGTGACCGAGTGGCTTAGTGACTGAGTGACTGGGTGACTGAGTGACTGAATGTTGAGTGACTGAGTGACTGAGTGACGGAGTGACTGAGTGACTGAGTGACTGAGTGACTGAGTGACTGAGTGACTGGGTGACTGAGTGACTGAGTGACTGAGTGACTGAGTGACTGAATGACTGAGTGACCGAGTGGCTTAGTGACCGAGTAGCTGAGTGGATGAGTGGTTGAGTGACTGAGTGACTGAGTGACTGAGTGATTGAGTGACTGAGTGACTGAGTGATTGAGTGACTGAGTGAGTGAGCGAGTGAGTGACTGAGTGAATGAGTGACTGGGTGACTGAGTGAATGAGTGACTGAGTTACTGAGTGATTGAATTAATGTCAGAGTGGCTGAGTGACTGTGTGGCTGAGTGACTGAGTGAGTGAGTGAGTGACTGGCTGACTGAGTGAACGAATGAGTGGCTTAGTGACCGAGTGGCTGAGTTGATGAGTGGTTGAGTGACTGAGTGACTGGATGACTGAGTGGCTGTGTGGATTAGTGGCCGAGTGACTGAGTGACTGGGTGACTGAGTGAATTAGTGACTGAGTGACTGAGTGACTGAGTTATCTATAGAGAATAATTATAACGTATCGCATTTCCAAAATGGTAACTGCAAAGTGGTAACTGCACAGAACGAAATAAAACAGTATGAATGTGCTGGGTGTTGGTGTGGGACTGCTTGTGCCTGGTCGAGAGGAGGAACTAAAAAGGCAGCCGAACAGAGGAATAATGTGAGAGAATGCCATCTTCAACTACATCAAAACATTTTCACTTCAGAAAAAAACAAAAAAAACGACCGAAGTCTGGCACCGTTTCGGTAAGTCAGAGCAGACGCACGGAGGCATCCGCGTCGCAGTATCTCTACGCACAGGCGCAAGAGGCTCGCCGAGTCTGGAGGCAAAGCGGGGCCGCGACTGCATTTCAACGCAGCCGTTTCAGTTACCCGATTCATTCGTCCCATCGCCGGCCGACCGCTCGAATCGATTTCGGCCACGACGGACACCCCGCGTGCGCATGACGTCGTTTAACGTCTTGAGCGGACGCTCTCCGCTGTTGCATGGGGGTCGAGCCATGGCGGATTGTCGTCGGCCCGACCGTGAACACCGCGCAAAGGCTCTATACGCTGCAAACACGTCCGGTGCCATTTTCTAGCACACTATTTTGATAAACCTTGGCACGGGGTACTCGTGGGGAAGTCTTATGGGTATCGCTGGCAAATGTACGTTGTTGTTTTTTATTCTCTCCGTGCACGTCAAATCTCTGTGGCGCACGATGGCCAGTCCTCCCTTCGTGGTATCAGTGCATGTGTTTCTATAGAGGCTCTGTACTGGGCACATCACCACTTCCTTCTATACACCAATGACCTCCTTGGCTGTACTTCATCACAGTTATAGCCATGTATGCGGATGACTCAACACCCAGGCCACTTGTCTTCTTCATCCTATACTCTCAGGCCAGTAATGTTCACAGTCATGACCTTCTGAATGTCATTATAACTGTGGGGTATAACGACTGGCTTGTCACCCTTCAACCACTAGAAGAATCGTGTCGGTTGTCTTCGTCCAGGTCCAGATCGTCCCACCCACCCCCCCTCTTGGAAATGAATTCAAAACCCTTACAGGAGATTGTCGACATCAGACTGTATACTTGGTCTTGATTTCACCTCTAATCTTTCCTGGAGATAAGTAGATTCGTGGCATCGCCATTAGGGGCCTCGCAGCGCAAAGGCTGCCTATGTCGTGCCCGCCAATATCTTCATCAAGCTGCTTTGCTCTAGTTTGTACAAGTACGCAATACGTCCTGTCGTGGAATATTGCTGTCATGTTTGGGCTGGTGCTCTTGCTTACAGGTTGTCCCTGCTTGATAGAATTCAACGAGTTACACATCTATAGCTGACCTATAGCTTCATCTTTGGAGCCTCTATCCCACCGTCGCTTTGTATAGCCTCATTTGGCTTCTTTTAACTCATACTCAGATAGCATTTCGGCAGGTGCTCCAATGGACTCTCAGTGGTTCTTCCACCCAACCGTACCTTTGGTCGCACCACACGTTAACTCTGTGCATTCACATTCGTACACTGAGGCTGTCTCCAAGGCAGATACTCGGGGGATACTCATCAAGTTTTGTCCCCTAAGTACCGTCTTGTTGTGGAATTCGCTCCTCGCATCCCGTTTCACTCCCACTAACAAAATTCTTCCAATTCGATCGTAACATTTATAGATATCTGTTCCCCCTATGATCTCCTTTCTGCTTTTTCCCTTTCCCTTCTTTGCAGCCATTTCCCTGAGTGTCCTGCTTTGGACCTGGTTGTTGGCGATTTCCTGTTAAAAAGGGGTCTCTAAAAACCAGGCGTTCGGGCTGTGCCGGGTCTGAATTAATCACAAACTCCCAGGAAGGGAATCACAAACTCCAACACTTTTTGGGCCCAAAGTATGATCAATGTTGTCCATTGTTTTGACATAAGGACGTCACTGCACTAGGTCTATTAAAGGCCCAATACAACATTGGGAAGATCGGAAAACATCGATGTCCACAGATTTCCTTCAAATTTACACAGTTTCTAGATGGTCATGACGAATCCTCATGTTAAAATCTTCACTCAAACATCGACAAACAGTTTATTACTCGCGAGTAGTAAACTATTTCTTACACAACAGAACGGTGCGTAAACCGTGACGGTTTTGGACATTTTTCTACTTTCTCAGATTACCGTTTGAGCTAAAAACCTTCTCAGTATTGCTTTTTGGGGGTATGTTTTATGGTTTAACACACAAAATGTGGTAAAGTTTTGACCTTTACCTATGTTGCATTGGCCTCTAAGGATCTGGGCTTACTTTCGTGTTTTGTGCGGAAGTGGAGCACGTTGCCACATATGCCCCAGACAGGAGACCAGCCTTTGTGACACACGATCTGCAAGGCGAAACCAGTCATAGGACTCCAATGAGTGGCCTGGCTTCTCGGGCGGCCACCCTTGATTCTCGGCCGGTCCCTCCTCTCCATTGCCCAGCTCGTCTACCGTTACAAGGGCGACTTGTTCTTTTCTTAGGGGCAGGGGCAGGGGCAGGGGCAGGGGCAGGGGCAGGGGCAGGGGCAGGGGCAGGGGCAGGGGCAGGGGCAGGGGCAGGGGTAGGGGCAGGGGCAGGGGTAGGGGCAGGGGCAGGGGCAGGGGCAGGGGCAGGGGCAGGAACAGGTGCAGGGGAGGGAAGGGGTGGAAGGATATCGGCAAAGTGAGAGGCAGAGGAAGATCGACTTTGATGGTTTGCAAGAGGGAGGATGTATGGTGCGAAAAAAGTTATCATTATGGGGCGGGGGTAGGACACCACGATCGGAGCACAAGACGGGCTTGCTCACTGCAGTCAGAGTACGAGCAAGAATTTACTTCTTAGCGAACAGTCACGGTCGCAGTGTTTATAAGTCGCAGACGAAGTTGGGACGCACAGTGTGGACAAAAAAATCGTAATGGCCACGAAACGGCCGTGCCTGGATGTCCGGATGACCCCGCTCCAGATATAGGGCCCGGCGACCGATTTCACGAAGTCGTATTTAGGTCCAATGTGAGTGAAGCTATACACCGTGAGCATCCGATCACCAGCTGCAACTGATGCCGGTTTCGTTACGTCGTCCCGCGATCGATCGTCATTTTGCTGAAGCTATAACCTTCATAATTATAATATCCGGCCAACATTAAATTACTATAGAGTAGGCCTTATCTAATAGGAGTCTCTGATTTTTGAAGCCGAAATAATTATACTCATTTTTTTATCGTCAGTGCTGACTCTATTCCTTATCCCAATGTTCATTGCGATTTTGAACACCATTTGAGAGTCATACAGTTTGTCAATCGTGTTTGTATAGCGTGTTGTGTCACCGCTTCTTCGGGACACTAACAAAGACGTGCCAGTAATTAACAAATAATGACTATTCTAAACCAGTAAATGATAATAAGGCATAGAGAAAGGTCATGCTGGGATTGAAACGTCAGGCCCACTACATTTTGAGACTTGCATTTTTGTTAATTTAGTCAGTAAGCAGTTTTCAATTTGTTTTTTTGTATGACTCCAATAAGTTATAATAATGGACAAATGTTGCTTACCGACTATAAATGAACAAAATGCAAAGTGTACGTTTATTTCTATTCAGACACGAAATAAAAGATTGATTTAAGTTGCTGGAGACAAATGAAAACACTTCTAGTTCTCTTATCTATTTAATTATACTCAAACCATTGCCTATGATTGTAGTTTATTCTATTCCGGTGCTTTGTTTTGAAGATGTGGCCTCTGGGGATATCAGCTCTCATTAGTTTATGAGAAAATTGTTGCTGTTGCTGTTTTCGTCTGCGTTGATCTCGATTGCTGCAGGTTAGCACGAATCGGACCGGTCTGTCCTCTAAAAACTGTACGGAGATGTCGACCCTAGGCCCAAGTCCCAACTTATTTGTTTCCATCGGCAAAAGCTGAGGCCACCCCTGGCAGGCGAGACACTTATATACAGAGGCAGAGTGAGCAGGAATTCCGTCCGGATGAACACTCTTTGCATGATATTGCTGGATATTCCATAATTTTCGGACTTCATTCTGACTTCATTCTGACAGCGTTCTGAGTATATGGTACTCCCTCTTGTGCTCCGACTATTTTTTTCTCAGCAGCATTCGTGGGCTAATGCACCATCAGGAATGGCCAAGAAACAGTCGAAGCGCAATTTAGGTATTTGGACGGCATTTTGAGAAGAAGAAAACAAATCTTCATTCTGACGAGACCGCAAACCCCTGTTCGAGGGACTGCCCGGCAATCAGCGTATGGGGGCGCTAACACAACTTAGTATGACCCTCCTCACTCGCCTCGCCCGACGACAAAGCAAAGGCATCTGTTGCTCTGGTCGGTATGGACGGTCGGTAGGAGTGAATGAAAGTCAGGCTTCGGTCGTTTTCCCAGCGTGTGTTCTGCCAAGTAAACAGCATAGTGCTCGAGTGTGATTGAGGAACATAGGCTAGGCCTATGGGAGTGTCATCACTAGACATGATAGAAGGTGTGCTGGACACTTGCGGGAAAGAGTTTTCGAATGCGTGTGTATCTTTGAGGAAGGTTCCGAGCAAGACGTCAGTCCCTTCAACTTTTCGTTCATTTTAGTCAGTGAGCACTTTGCAACAGCGCATTACAATACAACATTGGGAAGATCGGGAAACATCGATGTCCACAGATTTCCTTCTAATTTATACACTTCATAGAAGTTGAAATCTTACGGTCTGGGATGCTGTACTTTTCGAGAAATCTTCACTCAAACGTTGACAATTGGTTTATTACCCGCGAGTATGAAACTATTGCCTAAACCAAGCCACTGTTTTCTTGCATGTTTCTACTTTCTAATAGATTACCATTTCAGCTAAAACCTTCTCAGTATTGCTTTTTTGGGAATATTTCATGGCTAAACACACAAACTGTACCAATATTGTATAGGGCCTTTAAGGTATGTGTAATGGCTGCTTTATTATACGTTGGTGGTGAGTTGATTTTGGCAAGTGGGCTGATAGTCCGGTCCAGAGACGAGTCTTGCCTGCCTGTATATATGCAAGTTGTCAATCCCAGAGCCGAAGCAGAATCAAAAACATCGAATTTTGACGCTCGGCCTTCAGAGGCAGACTTGACCGTCAAGACGGCCCATGCCTAACGGGAGAGGTCTGCGGCGGCGGCCAGACATCACGGGCCGCTTCCTCACCGTCGTCGTCGCATATCGACTGGTCCCGGAACTCGCTTTGAGCGCCTGCCGTCGCAACGATTTAGAAGTCAGGGAGCACGTCGTCTCAACTAGTTAGTCCCAAGATTGACAGATGGGTTGGGGGTAAGGGAGGGGGAATGTATGGGGCGGTGGACCGTGGATGGATGTAATCGATTTCAGATAAAGAATTGACCAACTGGGAGCGAAAAGAGGCTGAAATTGGATCCGTGAGGTGAGGTATATAGCTGGTTTCTGTGTTGGCCAAAAAGCGTTCAAATGGTCCAGACGTGTTTTTGTTTTAGGATATCGTCAGGGAAAGACAAACCTGTTTCTGACTTTCGCCACCATCACCGGCAAAGACTAGTTGACTGTTAGGGAAGGCCACCATCTAAATGCTTGAGAGCTCAGATGGTAAGAGCACCGGTACGTTAATCCAGAGCACGGTCTCGGGTTCAAGTCCCGGTCCTGTCAAAGGTTTCTTTGCCAAATTTTCAACAAAAAGTTCCCAGTCAGTTTTTCCTTTGTTTAAATTAATTCATAGTAAACCCAATTGAAATAGACTGAAGTAGGCCTATAGCCCTACGAGTCAAAGAGCTTAAAACTGTTTTTTTTTTATTTCGTTATTTCTTTCCCTCGATCACATCCATTTGGTGACAATCATCCATCACATCCATCCTAGGTGACAATTAAAGCAGCAAAGACAATTTGACTGAATTTGGACACATTTGGACAATTTGTCAAAGAAAATGTGCATTGATGTCTTGTTTCTGGTTTAACATAACCTTACACCTGAGCTATCCACCTCCGGAGTTTGGCCACTTGGTTTGCAGTTTAGTGCCCTCTTTGTGCATAATATAACAACAAATCCACGGACATAGTATCTTCCTGGAACTTTCATTGTACAGCTTTTTTGTATTGAAAACAGTGATCCCAAATTTCCCAGTTCTTTTTAAAAAGCATGCATCCACTTTGTGCGATCCCTTAGCTACTGTGGCCCGGTTTACGACGATTTATTGTACGCATCTGAATGAAAACGGGGGCCTGATCCCTGGAGATAATATACGGCCGTTTATGGTTGAAACGCTTCTTACTGGCAAACATTGATGTTTTAGTTGATTTGGGTTTTTTTTTTGGCAAGGCTGTTCACAATGGGCTGGATAGCTCAGGCGGTGAGAGTGTCGGCCCATTAAGCCATAGGTCTCGGGTTCAAGTTGTTCAAGGTTTAATTTTTCAATTTCTTATTTTTGTTTTAATGAATACCAGTCAGTTTTCCTAGACTTGCATTGGAATTACTTCTTCGCATTGTAAGTAGTGCAACTTTATCGCCACGGAAGCAAATGGATATTGTGCCACGCTAGGAGCCTCTCCATTTACGCCATCACTTAAGTGAAAATTGAAGATAAATTTGAGAGAGGAACAATCACACCTTACCGCATCTCAACTCTCGGCTTTAAAGGACAATTACACTTGTAATGGACAATTTGACGAAAGGGGAAAAACACTCTGAATGTAAAAAAGGAAGGATGAATTCCATCTGATCGTTTAAAAAAAAAAACCCGCTTTAAATTATTTTCCTATTTGTGAGAGGGAGAAGATGTCCATTACATGCCGCATCTCAATCCCAACCCCCTTTTTTCCCGCTCTCTCTCTTCCGACATTGTGGAAAGAAAACAAGAGGAGAGAAAAGGCGGCGAGGTTCACCTCGATTTCTGAGGGGAATTGCCACAGTTTTTGTCCGCCTAATTGCTCGGCTATAGGAGATGGCCGGTGCCTCTTTTTAGTCCGACCACGGCGCGCTTAATGTACCGCGGAGTAGCGATTAATGGATCTATCGTTCTCTCTCCTCCCCAGGCCCTCTCCTCCTCCAACCCCCCCCTCTCTCTCTCTCTCTCCCTCCACCAACCCCCCCTCTCTCTCTCTCTCCCTCCACCAACCCCAACCCCACTCTCTCTCTCCCTCCACCTCCCCTCCTCTCTCTCTCTCTCTCTCTCCCTTCAAAAAGTCAAGCTCCCTCTGGAAGCGGCATCATCTTCGTTATGTCGTTAGAATGCAATTACGCCACAATCGGTTACCCACCGATTATAGTTAACCTTGAGCTCTCTCTCTTTACTCTCTAACAGCGAAACCAAGCTTCTCTCCTCTCCCCTCCCTTCCCTCCTCCTCCTCCCCCTCCCCCGTCGTCCATTCTCATCTACAATAACAGCATTAATAAAGATTCTAGTAAAAAAGAAGGTCCTCTCTCTCTCTCTTTCAACCGAGAGCGGTGTTTGCCTTTCTTCAGTGCCTGGGCGTTTTCGTACTGACCTGCCGTTTCTGTTCAGTCGAATTTCGCGTGCACCAATTACGGGTCCAAAGTCTATTCAGAGCTGCAATCCCTTGCACATTAATTTTTTTGTCGTAGCCGAATCGTGTTTGACGAAGACGAGAAGAGAGTAAGTGAATGTAGGACACTCGGGGGAGTTATGGCATTCCCTGGCAGTCTAAGACTATGGGAGACGTAGACGGGGCAGATCGATAGATATATTGTGTGCCGGTCTAGGCTAGACAAGCCTTCCTTTTAAGTGTTGCTAAAGTGATTTGGTCCAGGGTCATTGCTTAAGTGCGATTCCGACGTTTGACCGTTTTGACAGCTCACCTAACTTTTTTTTTTGGGGGGGAGGGAGGGAATCGTATGCAACATCACAAACAATTGACAAAACTGAGTGGACTCGCTATACGTCGATGCTTTGACTAGCTGGGTGCTGTGGTATAATACACTGTCTTTAATAGAGTGGTACAATACACTATAGTGTGATGTACTGCACTATAGTGTGGTGTAATACACTATAGTGTGGTGTAATACACTATAGTGTGGTGTAATATACTATAGTGTGGTGCAATACACGTAGTGTGGTGTACTGTAATACACGGAGCGGCCCCTGCGCCTTAAAGGCCCAATACAACCTTGGGAAGATCGGAAAACATCGATGTCTACAGATTTCCCTCTAATTTGGAAATACACGGAGATGCGAAGACGATAGCCCTAGCCGCATAATTATAGCTCTGGAAGCCCGTTTCTGACACAGCCTTGGCATCAGCCACACGATTGAGCACGCAGTTGTACAGAAGTTCCTTTCGGGACACAGAGATGAAATTTAAAGGCCCAATACAACGTTGGGAAGATCGTGAAACATCGATGTCCACAGATTTAATTCTAATTTACACAGTTTGTAGATGGTCATGATAGAAATAGAATCCTCATGTTAAAAATCTTACGGGGTGGGATGCTGTACTTCTCGAGAGGTCTTCTCTCATACATCGACAAATAGTTTATTACTCGCGAGTAATAAACTATTTCTTAAACTACAGAACGGTGCAAAAACCATGACGGTTTTTTGCCTTTTTCTACTTTCTCCGATTACCATATTTTGAGCTGAAACCTTGCAGGATTTCTTTTTTGGAATGTTTTTTTTGGGGGAATGTGTAATGGTCTTTGGACCCTTACCAATGTTGTATAGGGCCTTTAACGCTTCAGGAGGTTTCCGTAGCAAAACAAGAACTGGAAGCTGACTGGGAAATGTAGAAACATTTTCTGAAAAGAGCAAAGAAAACGTGACTGGACCGGGACTTGAAACGCAGGCCTCTGGTTTAACGAATCGGTGCTTGATAACACCCTTAACTATCCAGCCTTCAGTTAGCGAACTGCTCAAAAAAGTCACCTTTGTTGTTGTTTGGGTGCGGGGCGCCAGTCAGAAACATTGAACCATTCAGTGCCGTACCAGTCTCCATGAATAAAGCCCCCCTTTTTTCACGTGGACGATGCTATGCCGTAACTCCGTCGTAACGTGCATGCAGCTGATCAAGCCTTCGCGATGACAAGATCTTGGCCAACGAGTCCCGTGTTTCCCCGGATGGACAGGACCAGACGAGATGGATGGTTATACCAGGCAGTCCTCAATAGTCCTAATCCTAGTGAGGGGAGTGAGCAGGATTGCTGTTGTGCAGTTTTGCCTAAAACATCCGGATCGCCGAACATTCTTTGCATATCACCAGCCTATAGTTATTCGAAGTACAGTCTAGATACAATTGAAAGAGGGTTTGCCCTGCTCCACGTAACACTACTGATTGGCCTGTGCTTTGCCCGATACACGATGAAAATGTTTCAGGCAGCTCGGGCGGGGTTCGAACCCGCCACTCCTGCTTTTTTAGTGCAGACACCTTATCAGCACTTGACCACCGAGCTGGTTGAGATCGTGTGGCGGGTTCGAATCTGTATAGCGAGGGGTACCGCGTTGCATCATTAACATGCATGTTTGCATCGAGGAGAATGTAATTCAATGAGGGTTTGCCCTACCGGTACTCGACGTACGAGTAATTATTTTGACTGCATTCTAATAGCGTTCTGAATACTCCCACTGTGTTTCAAACTTTCAACTGTGTAAATTCGAGCTGCGTTCGGGAGCAAGCGCGCCATTAGGAATGCTCAAGAAATATACGAGAGGAACCCGAAGGATCCACATACGTTCGTGTAGTATGCGGCATTGAACACAGTTCTTCTTTCTGGCTGTTTCTGCTTGATTCCTGGAGGTGTGGCGAGGCCTTTCAATTATTGTCAACGACGACCTCGCTACGGGAAGCACTATCTGGGCTCCAGCCGGGTAGGTCATGAATAATTCAACATTATGAGGTATATAAGAACAACTTGGGAAGCACTATCTGGGCTCCAGCCGGGTAGGTCATGAATAATTCAACATTATGACGTATATTAATAATTTACATGTACTGCACAATGTACAGTGTACATGTACATATTAAGATATTCACTTCACTTCTACGTCACTTTGTTGAATTATTCATGACCTACCCGGCTGGAGCCCAGATAGTGCTTCCCCCTCGCTACACATTCACTTTGATTTCTGTGCTGACACAGGGGGCGCTGTTCGTGATAAAGTGTTACGTCGGAAACTATGGCCGTTTTTTTAAACGAAGGCTTAGGCTCGGGCTTAGGCTTCGGTCATATTCTTACTCGGTATAATATCACAGATATCTAAAAACAAGCGTTTGGCCCCAGTTTCTTGGGGAATAATCTGTACTTATCAAGTTAACAAACCTTCAAAATCAGAAACGAACCACAACCTATAACCCAGGTTGCGGTTTGTTTCCGAATTTGAAGGTTTGTTTCAGGTTTTTTCAGACGGAGACGAAGCCTGAGCCCGAGCCTATAAAGCCTTCATTTGGAAAACGGCCTATGCCTGACGGCCTCGTGTCGGATCAAAAAATAATGCAACTTTTTCTAATTTTTCTTTTGAAGAACAGAAGTTAGTGGCATCGGGAAAAAAACCGAGATCAGAGCGACCAGAACGAGACGCGTTCACATCACACCGGGGGGGGGGCAGCTTACAGGCTCTCTATCAACCTAGAAATTAGGCGTCCTTGATCTATTTGTCGTAGTGCCACTGCGGCTGTTAATGAGCTAAACTTGGCCACACATCTGGGGCGGGCGCCTAAGGACCGTGCCGGGGACTATTGTGCGGCCGGTAATTGTGTTTGGATTCGCTACAATTTAAGTCTGTCGTTCCCTGGCTCTATCAATGGAAAATCACACAAGCGCTGCTGAAACGGCCGGCTTACTACTTCTACTCCCCCACCCCCTTTCTTTTGCAAAACATTTCCTTGGCTACATGTTTTTCCTTTGCTTGCGCGAGCGCGTTGGGATTTCAGGTTACTGCGGGGGGGGGGGGGGGGGGCGTGTGGCGGTCTCGTGACCGGTCTGACCGGAGAGGGCGCCCTTGGAGTGTCTGCAAGGTCGCGCAGCAAACGAACACAACAGAAGTTCAGATATCGTAGCCATAGCCGAAGATTGATTTGTTGGCTTCATCTTGTACCTATCAATTCTCTACACTGTCTGTATATAGAGCATGACTTCAATTTTTTGGCTACCTATCCCCAACTAAAAAAAGAAGAAATACCCGACTGAAAAGTGATTTTTTTTCCAACCATTTTAAAGCCATATTTAATGTCATGATCTCCCGATGACGACATCAAGGACGGCGACAAAAATGGCAACAGCTGTAAAGCTTCAAACTCCACAAAAGCACCGAAGCTGGTTTATTACCCTGCACCATCAAAAAGGCCCATTAAAACTGCATAGCGCCCTCATATATTTTACCCTGTTCAAAAATGAACAGAAGGTGGCGCTCTTTCAATAAAGTGGTGCGTGCCGCGCAGATGAACCTCCTTTGTACACGTATACTTATTAATGGACAGACAGGACAGAAATGCTTCTATTGATACCCAATATTTCACGACCACACCCCCCCGGGGGGGGAAGCAAGCAAGACTCTCAAAAATAACGCAGTGCAGGATTTTTCCCTGTGTCATTGGATGATCCAATTGGCTTCGACCAAAACCAACTAAGTTAATCCGACCGTAGACAGACGTTGTGTCCGGCTCTGTCTCGTGTAAGCACGAGGCGAGACGCCGTATGGGCCAGTGCCTGAGCCTTCGCCTGAGACCCATGCTCCCCGCACGCGTAATTATTGTTTACACCTCAGCCACAGGCGTTTTTCGCTATAACATGGTAAATTCGGCCTTGAAAATAGACTACCTCTGCGTTGTCTGTAAGCCAGGAGAGAGACCGCTCGAAATAAGACATCTTTTATTTTCGTGAAAACACATTTACAAGACATCTCTAATTTTCGTGGCAAACTACCTTCATTATCAACAACAAACAAAACACATCACGCCCCTACACAAGGAGTCCCAACAGGCCGATAACGTAACACGCTTTATGTAGTCTCTTTTCAAGGCCGACTTTATCATGTATTATAGCGAAAATCCTGTGGCTGCGGTGGAAAAAAAATAATCGCCCCGCACATGCAACTAACCAGCCGCCATGTTGGATCTCCCATTTTTTCGTACTGTGTGACCCGCAGGCATGTCTTTTTATTTACACCATTTTTGTGACAAACTACCTCCAAGATCAACAACAGCCCAGTCACATTCCGCCCTTCCACAAGAAACCCCAACTTGCTGATCTCGTAACGCAGCACTATACCTATAGTCTCTTTTCATACTCATCAAGCCAACAAACCTACAAAATCGGAATCAAACCACGACCTGGATTTTCAGGTTTTGTCAGACGGAGACGGAGCCTGAGCCCGAACCTAAGCCTTCATTTCATAAACGGCCATAGATGGGAAAGAGGCCACATGTTTTTTTTATGTTTCGTTTTTGCAAAACAATACATCACTTATTTGTCCGTCAGGTTTTTTTTTTTTATTTAGGTTTTTTTATTATTATTATTTTGGTATTTTAGGGTCAGGTAATTGTTGCTAGGCCTACATACTCCTAAATGTTCACTCATTAAGATCAGTTTCTTTGTTTTGTAAGTTTAATTGTGACCCGGCACAGAATATTGAGGAATAACCCCACTTTTGAGATTTTGAGGTTTTCAAATGATGTGAAAGAGTATACAATTAGCTTTTAAATGATATCAAAGATGATTTCCTCTAATACTTTCCAAAATTTCCGAAAATACAAAAAACGAAAATTGATTTGTAATCGAACTGTCAAGATACTTTAACTTCAGGCGTTGTTTACTCAAAAAGTGTTTTGGTGGGATATTCCTTATGTCGTTGTACCGGGTCACAATTATGATAGGCCTAGTGGAGACGGACTGAAATCGATGAAAACTCATTATGCCAGTACGGCTCTGGCTTAGGCTTCGGTGCCATTTCTCACAGCCGTCTACGCGTTTTACATTGTCAAGGCTTTCGGTCATACATCGTAGGCAAACACTCCCTGAACAGGAAACGAACCTTCATGATGAGCACCAACCACGGCATGGTATTCCCAGGGAGTTTGAGTGACGGAGACGAGCCAGTGATGCAACATCCGGGGAATTGGCAAATCGGTCAAGTCGTGTCAACTGGAGCCGGTGTGAAGGGTAAATCGGTCCCCTCTTTGAATATGTCTGCCCGGACACATTTACCCGGTTGTGACCGTGTACATTTGTCCGTGGGACACAATCATTTACCCGGATAAGCCTATCAGGGGGACACTTTGATCCAGGTAATTCTGTCCCCGGACATATTTAGCTGGTGTGGGGGAGGGGCAGAATTAACGATTACACCGACCATTTATGCCCCGATGTCAATCACGGAACCCTACCAATTGCAAAATAGCAAAATAATCATTTTGGATTAATCTCAACATTGCAGTTGAAGATCTTTAAGTTTGCACAGCAATCAGCGGAGCGTCGACCGACCAACCTTGTCGTTATGTCGTCATGCTGCCCTCTTTTGACCAAATTAGACCAGGCAGCAGAACATTCTGGCTGATGCGCACACATCATTGTCCAGAAACGATCATTGTGGCGTCATTGTGCAAAAATAATGTGTACTGAACATTGGATTTTTTTACTCTCGTTTTTCAGGGAAGTGTCTTACAGTTTGTTGCTTTTTAAGATGTCCTAAACTCGGACGCCTTGCACTGTTGTTGAACGCACTGGGTACACGTATCGTACGCCCCCTTGGTAGTGAGGGGTACGCGCTGTCAATTGACCTGCGGGTCAGCTGCTGAATATCGCCCAAAAGGAATACCCCAGGGCGCCCTCTTGGGGATAGAACAAGCAAGGCGAGAATGTGATGCGACGTGTGCACTCCAGACGTGATTCCGGTGGCGGGTCCCAATCTGGCATGAACCACAGCGGCGAGTGTCGGACTGGAGAATACGTTATTGTTTCCACCGAGGTAACGAGACCATTCACTTGTGTTTAATTTGAGTCTAGTGGTTTGTCGTGGGCTTCTGTTTGGGGCAGCCTGGAATCCTCAGGCCAATTGGTGGCGCTATGTAGCTACGCCAGTAGAACCATTTTACCTAAATACAGGCTTAGGCCGTGTACGAAACGGGCGTCTAGAGCTAGGTCTAGGACTTCTCCCCTATTGGAAATACACGGAGATGGGAAGACAATAGCCCTAGCCGAAGTCCTAGCCTCGCCGTAGGAAGCCCGTTTCGGACACGGCCTTAGGCTCGGGCTTAGGCTTCGGTCATGATTTCTCTTACCGCTACCCGTTATTATAATGTCACGGGCATTTAGAAACAAGCGTTTGACCCCAGTTTCTTGGCAAATACTCTGTGCTTATCAAGCCAACAAACCTTCAAATTTGGCAACAACCCCAAACCTGAATTTCCAGGTTTTGTCAGACGGAGACGAAGCCTGAGCCCGAGCCTGATCCATGGCAAATATAGCTAACTAGTTGGAATGGTCGCCATCTTAGGGCTGGATAGCCCAGGTGGTATACGGAGCAATAATAGTACGTTAAGCCAACCGATCTTCAAATACGTCAGTGTAGTTTCGTAATACTGTACTAGAAATTGTAGATGGAAAATCAATCTATTAGATTCCTTTCAAATAATCTTCCGTTGGGCAATGATTTTCTTTTTTCAAATTGCCCCCAGAAAAACAAAATCACCCCAAAACATGATTTTACACAAACTAATTTGCTGCCAGCTTTCGGGTGACACCAATTCTTTTCTATTCGAATCTAAAAAGAGTTGAAGGTACAAACAAAAAAATGCCAAAAGAACAGAGAGAAATTAAGGTGGGCGGTATTTTCTGCCTTGGAATGTGATTTTGTTGTGTGTACGTTCTACACGGGTCTCGATTTAGTGATCTGCACCCACAAGCGCTATATAGCGCCCTCATTCGGCGACGAGCGTTACAGCCGCAGGTCACAAGTGGGTCACGACGAAACCCGACCTCGTGACCTTACAAGTAGGACACGGCGCGCACAGCCAGCACGGAGCACTGTAGGTTGGGTGGGGGGGGGGGGGGGGGGTGGGGGAGAAGGGGGGGGGGCTGCCCGTCGCACACGGTGCGTGACGTGCGGGGTGGGGATATCTGGCCTGGGGAGTGAGGGAGTTGCAACGCGACCCCAGCGGCGGGCGGTCTCAACGCGATCTCCGGGCTCTGACTTGGCACCCGTAATAATATTTTTTTCCCTCGCCTATCTGGGTCAGAGCGGCCTCCGCGCAACGCGCCCCCGCCGACCTCTGCTCTAATTCTTGCGAGGGCTACGCTCCAATTGCTCGTCTGGCTTGACCTGCGCCGATCGTCCAAGGTGATGAGTTCAAGACGCGCTGGGGCCGGTGGGCCGTGCACGCGCTTCATCATTTGCCGTTAAAGGAGAAGGCTGCACCCAAACAAAATAATAATAATAACCTGGGCATGTAGCTGCTGCGCTTAATTGTGTCCTGTTACACCGCAGGCTAAGCACGAACAACGGAAACCAGATTTAATGATCAACCCTCCAAACCAAACCCAACCAAATCCAACCAAACCAAACCAAACCAAACCAAACCAAACCAAACTAAACCAAACCCAAACCAAACCAAACCAAACCAAACCCAACCAAACCCAACTAAACCAAACCCAACCAAACCCAACCAAACCCAACCAAACCCAACCAAACCCAACCAAACCCAACCCAACCAAACCCAACCAAACCCAACCAAACCGAACCAAACCAAACCAAACCAAACCAAACCAAACCAAACCAAACTAAACCCAACCAAACCCAACCAAACCAAACCAAACCAAACCAAACCAAACCAAACCAAACCAAACCAAACCAAACCAAACCAAACCAAACTAAACCATACCAAACCAAACCAAACCAAACCAAACCAAACCAAACCAAACCAAACCAAACCAAACCAAACCAAACCAAACCAAACCAAACCAAACCAAACCAAACCAAACTTTTCTTTAATATTATGTGGTGTACTGCGACACAAACATTTGCACAGATGTTCATCGCTACTCTACTTCTTCTTTTTCCCTCGGTGAGAGGAAAAGGGTTGTTTTGTTTCTCCGGTACAGAAACACCGTGCACATCCTTCATTGACGGTTTGGGGGTTGAATGTCTCGCCTTAATTAAGGGCTAGTTTTAATTTGAAGCTAGGCCTGGGATGTGTGTTTGTGTAGGTTATCTTCCCTCCAATGGGTTGGAAACCATTCAAGGGCATCTCGTATTCAATTTTGTTCAGTATTCGATTGACGCGGTCGGTCATTTTCTTTTCTTTCTCCTCTTCTCTCCTCTCATTAGTCTCCTCTCCTCGGTCTGCCCTGCTCTGCTCTGCTCTGCTCTGCTCTGCTCTGCTCTGCTCTGCTCTGCTCTGCTCTGCTCTGCTCTGCTCTGCTCTGCTCTGCTCTGCTCTGCTCTGCTCTGCTCTGCTCTGCTCTGCTCTGCTCTGTCTGCTCTGCTCTGCTCTGCTCTGCTCTGCTCTGCTCTGCTCTCAACTCCTCTGCTCTGCTCTGCTCTGCTCTGCTCTGCTCTGCTCTGCTCTGCTCTGCTCTGCTCTGCTCTGCTCTGCTCTGCTCTGCTCTGCTCTGCTCTGCTCTGCTCTGCTCTGCTCTGCTCTGCTCTGCTCTGCTCTGCTCTGCTCTGCTCTGCTCTCCTCTCCTCTCCTCTCCTCTCCTCTCCTCTCCTCTCCTCTCCTCTCCTCTCCTCTCCTCTCCTCTCCTCTCCTCTCCTCTCCTCTCCTCTCCTCTCCTCTCCTCTCCTCTCCTCTCCTCTCCTCTCCTCTCCTCTCCTCTCCTCTCCTCTCCTCTCCTCTCCTCTCCTCTCCTCTCCTCTCCTCTCCCCTCCCCTCCTCTCCTCTCCTCTCCTCTCCTCTCCTCTCCTCTCCTCTCCTCTCTCCCTTTTCTTTAACGAGCACACAAATCTGTATACGGCAAATCAAAAGGGGCGGTGCAAGGGAGTTCAGGTTACCATCAAATGAAGGCGATAAGACATTTACGAGCGAATCTGAAATGTCAACGACCAGAAAGCATTTTTCTATACAGATGCTTTGTCAGCGATGAGAGACTACGATTTTCCGTCGCTTGTTGCGTTGTCTTGACCAAGATGGCTTCGCCAAGCTGATTATCATAAAGTGTGGACCTACAACCCTTTTTTGATGAGGTTTTTTTGAAGGATAATTAACTGATATATTTTACAATAAGTGAAGCTGAAGACAATCTAGGCATTCACTCTTCGATTTAGTATGTAATTTGGGCCATATCTGGCTTTAAATGTGGCCCTATTTGGATGTAGAAGTGGAGGGGTCCATCCCAAAACCCTTTCAGAAATTTGGCTTGGATGGCTACATAATATTTTAGGGGTGTTTTTTCGAGGGTAATTAGCAAAAAATGCAAAGGGCACTAAAATTGAAAAGAATCTGAGAGATGAAGGTTCAAAGTACACTTTTCAGTATAGCTACAAGAACTGAGAGACTTTTGGGCATGGGATAATTGGCTTTGAAAGTGAGTGTTTTTTGTACAGTGTTCAATGGGAGCTCGATTTAGTGTTCCGCACCCTGCCTTGAGCGCAGGTCAATCTGTCAATGAGTGGCGCCCTCTGTTGACTAAGCATGTCCAATAAAAGGATAAAAATCGCGTTTTGGCGATAACCTTATCGTGTCATCGCAATGTTACCGATAACCCGTGCTTTCCCAACTTTGAATTTTACCAATACGAAGAACTTTGACTCTCTCATATGACGCCTACTCTTTCTCTCTGCTTGGCCGGCTGGGCAGGGTTTCAGTCGAATCCAACCGCGTCCTCAGCATCCCAAAAATTCGAAGAATTGGAGTCCAAGAATTACGTGGCCAGACGATTTCTAATTTCGGTGTTTTCATGTGCTGGAGGGGGATGTTCTAAGCTTGTGAAAAAGGTCGACCAAGGGCCAGGATGGCCAGGCGACATTCCGTGACGCCCGCCGCTGTGGACGAGTCTGTCCCGATGCGGGTGGGCCCTCAAACCGGCACGCTAGGGGGACCAATCCCCATCTTGCCGTGTCTCGCTATTTTTATTTTCGTCTGGGCGGTTCCCCACTCCCCTCCTTCGTTTTCCTCCCTTTCGGAGCGAAATTCTATCGACGAGCGGCGTTCCTGGCGACCCGGGGAGCAGCGTGACCCGCTGGGCCATGGCTGGAAGCCGGTCCTGCCGGCCCTAGCTTTCCCCTCCCCTCCGCCCCTCGCCGCCAAGGCCGCATGGGGACTGGGACCGCCCAGTCCAGCTCCGACCGGCCCTCGGTCTCTCCACAACTCGCTGCCCGCTGCCTACGGCGGGGGCTGGGGGACCGTCCCCGCTCCGTCCCCGGTCGTGCCGGGCTCTGCATGCCGTGTTATCCCCGGCGGACTACGGGGGTTCCGTCTTTCCCCCCACCCCGCCCTCCCTCCCTCCCTCCCTACCTCCGTCCACCAAGCGGCCTCTCACCGCCATTTTTAACACTGCTGCGAACCACTTTTGTGTTTTGGACAGTCAAGATCCTAGGGAACTCAGCCAAGATGCCGCGCGCGAGCTGCCTGTATTTTATTTTGTTCAGCGAGCAATCGGAGAATCACGTCGAGTAGGGCAAACCCTCATTGAAGTCCAGACCAGTTCGCATCACTGCGGTGACTGCGAGGCAATGAAAGATAAACAAAAAAAACACCACAGAATCTCAAAAGTTAGAGGGCCTGGCGTTTCGATCCTAGCACAGGACTTTTCTCAAAGTCCTTTGAGAAAGGTCCTGCTAGGATCGAAACGTAAGGCCCTCTAACTTTTGAGATTCATGTATTGCAGGTCATTTTTAGTCAGTGAGCAATTTGCAACAGTTTTTGTATTAACTTAATGGAAAAAAAGTCTTTAAAAAGTGACAAAAATGATTTCAACCGGCAGACGCGGCGTGTTCTCAAAGCCCCAATGAGTTGTGATTCGTTTGGACGCAACATTTTCATAATTGTGACCCAGCACAGCATAATGAGAAATAACCCCACTTTTGAGATTTTGAGATTTTCTAATGATGTAAAAGAGTATACCATTAGCTTTGAAATGATATCAAAATATAATATCCTCTAATACTTAAAATTTCCGAAAATACACAAAAAGGAAAGTTGATTTTTAATCGAATTGTGAAGATACTTAAACTTCAGGCGTTGTTTACTCAAAAAAGTGTTTTGGTGGGATATTCCTCATGTTGTTGTGCCGGGTCACAATTTGACAATCGTCAATGGGCGCCGTGCGGGCATCCATCCCTGGCGACTCCACCAAAGCATCCCTGTCCCTTATCTCTCGCCTGTCTCCGGACCTGGGCGTGCACAACACCAGCCAGTTATCATAGCACAGAATGCCTGGAAGCTGGTGGGCAGGTTGGCTGAGGTATAGGGCGTGCATTGTTGGACGGGGTGGTATGTTTCAAGCATACAGAAGGTGGGCACGTGTTCCTGGCTGGCAAAGTTGATATGCGGGCGTCGGGAGCAATACAAGGAAAGTAAAGGTTGTCTGTTTGGCTATTTGTCTGTTTGTCTATTTGTCTGTTTGTCTATGTGTCTGTTTGTCTATTTGTCTGTTGTTTATTTGTATGTTTGTCTATTTGTATGTTTGTCTATTTGTCTGTTTGTCTATGTGTCTGTTTGTCTATTTGTCTGTTGCTTATTTGTATGTTTGTATATTTGTATGTTTGTCTATTTGTCTGTTGTCTGTTTGTCTGTTTGTCTGTTTGTCTGTTTGTCTGTTTGTCTGTTTGTCTGTTTGTCTGTTTGTCTGTTGTCTGTTGTATGTTTGTCTGGTTGTCTGTTTGTCTGTTTGTCTGTTTGTCTGTTTGTCATTGTGTCTGTTTGTCTGTTTGTCTGTTTGTCTGTTTGTCTGTCTGTCTGTTGTCTGTTTGTCTGTTTGTATGTTTGTCTGTTTGTCTGTTGTCTGTTGTATGTTTGTATGTTTGTCTGTTTGTCTGTTTGTCTGTTTGTCATTGTGTCTGTTTGTCTGTTTGTCTGTTTGTCTGTTGTCTGTTTGTCTGTTTGTCTGTTTGTCTGTTTGTATGTTTGTATGTTTGTCTGTTTGTCTGTTTGTCTGTTTGTCTGTTTGTCTGTTTGTCATTGTGTCTGTTTGTCTGTTTGTCTGTTTGTCTGTTGTCTGTTTGTCTGTTTGTCTGTTTGTATGTTTGTCTGTTTGTCTATTTGTCTGTTTGTCTATTTGTCTGTTTGTCTATTTGTCTGTTTGTCTAATTGTCTGTTTGTCTATTTGATGCCACATAATTTCTACTTCCCTTGTCCATCTCTTTCTTCCTGAAAATTACCTCTGCGGAGCAACTCTATCGTTCCGTTTCTTATTCATCTGGGCTGCGTCCGAGAAAGAGGCCGATGCGACGGACCGATGCTTTGCGGACTGTGGGCCGCGGTGGTGAATTGAACTGTGACCGACGGCACCTCATTCCGTTCCGGATAGTTGCTTTGCGGAAAGTGATAACTCGTAAAACGTTTCCGTGCAGTGCGTGCTGTGTATGGTCGGTAGAGTGCAGAGACGAGCAGAGCGCAATGTTCTCAACTTGGGTTACGGTACACGCTCTTCTGAGAGTCGCACCCGCTGTAAACAGGCGATTATTCATGCGATTCCGCTGCAAACGTCGCGAACGGGGCCACAAACCTATAAAACTCGCTCGGCGACTTGTTATAGACTGACGAGCCATTTTGATGCATTTTATTCATACAGTCCTTATCGTGAGCGAAACCAGTGGAACCGTTTTTGTGTGTGTGTGTGTGGGGGTTATATTGCCGGGACGTTCTCGGGTTTAGACCTATAGCCTGTGAATGTCATTGCTGGCATGGGTGGAGCGGCTTGTCCGGGAACGGAGCGGTCGATGCCTGAGATGAGTGCGGGTCCCAGCCCGTATAGCCGTGGGCTTGAGCGGTGCGGCGCTAGGCTTGCGAGGGTGAGAGAAGGCCGACCCCCGCCTTGTCGCGTTGCTCGACAGTCCGGGCCGTACATAACGGTACCGGTGAGGAGTCAGCTCTTTCGTGGGCTAAAGCAATGCAGGCCCTTGGCATTGCGAAAGGGGGTAAGGGGAGGGGGTCGAAATGGGGCTTTCTTATCAAGACCTGCTAATTGAACTTGACCATGGGATGTCATGGAATGACAACGTGCACGGGCGTCTATATAAAAAGAGGATTTTTTTTAGTCCGCTGGAGAAGATTAAGAAAGTCCCGCTTTTCGTCGTGTGAATTCACGCCCTTCGTTGAACTCTCTCACGCAATCCGGTTAAGGGTCTGGGAGTAAAGAATGAATTATCGTCATTGGTCAGACAACGGCAGTGTTCAACGCGCTCTTTCCAACTTGCGCGACTGCGAATGACAAACCCTATATACATTAGTAAAGGTCAGCAGATTGCCACAGTTTGTGTGATAACCCATTAAACAGTTCCAAACAAAGAAATCCTGCGAAGGTTTTAGCTCAAATGCTATTCTGAGAAAGTCGAAAAATGCCTTAAAAAGTCAGTCAGTTTTCGCACCGTTCTGTATAGTGTAAAAACAGTTTACTATTTGTCGATGTTTGAGTGAAGATTTCTCGAAATGTACAGCATCCTAGACCGTGAGATTTCAACATGAGGATTCTATCATGACCATCTACAAACTGTGTAAATTAGAAGTAAATCTGTGGACATGGATGTTTTCCGATCTTCCCAATGTGAACACATTTTTTTTCAACAAATGAAATAGAAGTGTTTCAAGACGCTGGAAGTGTAATGGTGTAAATCACAGATGCCGTGGTTGAAATAGCTCAATAGTTGTCCGATCTTCCCAATGTTTTATTGGGCCTTTTACTGTGAAGTGTGAACCATACTTTTCATGTTTGTTTGTTTGTGCGTGAGCCGCATCGGTATACCTCTTCCCTGTCATTATACTCCTCTCTGAATGTGTCATACATCCTATACACGGTCCCTGTCTAAACCTCCCTAATTAAGAGCATGGACAACAGTGTTGACGGGGGCCCCCGCATTGCCGGACTTTGCAGCGTGGCCGAGGCGGGCCAGCACGGAGCTACGGCACGGGGCCGGCTCATGCTTATTCAGTCGGGCATTGATATCAGGCAAAGAAAGCAGAACTCGATACCGCTTAACTCGGCATGTTTTTGTCTAAACACGGGGCGGATGCCTGCCCGAGTGCACATACTTTGAATATTGGATGAATCCTGAAACGCCACCACAAGTGCGCCAAGTGCAGCGACGAGTCAGTCACCAGATCCCAAAACCAAACTTCTTCACCGGGGCTCCCGAGAGAGGAAGGAAGAGAAAGAGAGGGAGGGCGAGAGAGAGTGAGAGAGAGCGAGAGAGCGAGAGAGCGAAGGAGAAGGAGAGATAGATAGATAGAAAGAGCGAGTGAGAGGTGGGGAGAGACAGAGAGGGAGAGAGAGGGAGAGAGGAAGAGAGAGGGGGATGTAGAGAGAGAGAGAGAGAGGGGTGGCTGAGAGAGGGAGAGAGAGAGAGAGAGGTTGAGAGAGATACAAAAAACCCTCCACCGGCTTTGTAAACGAACGCGGGCCCGCATCGCTCTCTGCATCAAGTGTAGCCAACCCGACGTAGCCAACTCATCCCCGCGAAGAGAAAACACACACACACACAGACACACATGCCCGTGAAAAACAAGCCTCGGTCATTGTTAATTTAGCCCCTAGGCTGATTAAGAGAGCAGATGTGATTTCACGGGATGCGCAACGCCACCCAAGACCGAGGGTAATCAGGAAGACGGTCTCTGTGTCAACCTGTCCCCGGCGAATCTGCAACGGGAGAGCACTTGAGGTTGGGCCCGGGCTCGTGCGGGCGACGGGACGGTGGGTGCCGGGCGAGGTCCGGGCCCGCCAGATAGTTTCGGTCGCTTCCGTTCGGAGGGGGTTGGTGGGGTGGGTGGGGGTGGGGAGAGGAGGGAGGCTACCTCTCCTCTCCTCATCCGATGTCCCCGGCCACTCCTGTGTTGATTCAATTAAGATCCCAGGAAAAGAAAACGGAGGTGACCGAGTTCAATAATCGAGTGGCTGCCGTTGGCCCCTCTGCGATAGTAGCTAGCATCGGCTCCCGGGCCTGCCGAGAAATTAAGTTTGTTATCTTAACCCAGTTTGGTTTTTTTTTTGGTTGGCGGTATAGAATTGTATGTAGCGACCGGGGCGGGAGAAGGGCTCGGATCGGGCGCCGGCGAAGTGGGGGAGGAGGTGCGGTGTTGGTGGTGGTGGTGGTGGTGGTGGTGACGGTGGTGGTGGTGGTGGTGGTAGTGGTGGTGGTGGTGTTGGTGATGGTGGGGTTAGGTATAGGCGAAGGCCCACCCGCTCCTCTGGAGAGGAGAGCTCCCCGCGGTCCGTACGCCGAGACCCGTCAAGCGAGACGCCTGGAAGCAGGCAGGGTTGAGGGTGGGGTGGGGTGGGTGCACGGGGCTTTGAGTTTCAACACCGCACCGATGGTCTCTCCCCTTGTTTGGGCAAGAAGTTGAAACTGGACGACCTTTGGCCGAATTCAAACAAAATTCTCGCCTGGTTTTCCCTGCCGCCTTCTCCTCATTTTCCCGACTCTTGTTATTTTTTTTATTAGTCTCTTTTTTTTCTTACTCGTTTCTTTTCAACTTTTGGAGAAAACAAATCGTCTCGAATGTAGGACTGCCGTGGGCAGGTCTTGTTTCAGTTGTCGGATATTGTTTATGTCATTTGCAACGCGAGACCACTCCAAGAATGCCAGAACACCGGCGGGATGATACAGATTCCCTCTCCCGTAGCCTCGGCATGATTTTCCCTCCCCCTACCCCTCCTCTCCCCTCCTCTCCCCTTCTCTTCACTCTCCTCAGCTCCCCCACCCCACCCCCCAAAAAACAAAAACACCTGCAGCTTGCCCGTGCTGGGAGGAGATTGTGACCGATTTGGTTTCTTCATCTTCTCTTCTTTTGGAAACCATTCGACTTCATCCCTTTCTTGTCCTTCTTTCTTTTTTTTTTCTTTTTTTTGGACGGGTTTCCGTCCGTGTTTTATTATTATTATTTTTTTCGGGTGAAGTTCGACACCGGCGCGCGGGAAGTTGAAAGAGCCGGAGTCGGTCGCTTTATGGACAGCCGGGGACGGGGACGGGGAAGGGGTGACATGATCTCCCCGGACGGGGCTGTATGGGAGGAAAACCACTTGCCGGCTCTGTGCTCTCCAACCTGCAATACCGGCCGGTAACGTCTCTTCCGGTTGCCGGCGACGATTGCGTTCAGACACTCCCTCCATGGGCACCTAGTGTCCGTCAGCTAGCCTCCCCTCCACTCCCCCCGACGCAGCTACACGTCGATGAGACAACCCTCTCCTTCCCCCTTCCTCGTCGCCCTCCTCGCCCTCCTAGTCCTCCTCCCCTTCTCCCCGTTGTTCTCACCCCTCCTCCCCCCTTCCCTCCCTTCCCTTCCCTTCCATATTATCCGCTCCCTCTCAGGCTTCTCCCCTCTCTCTCTCTCTGTACCTGTATCCTTCGCCAGGTGTGTATGGCACTTCATCTCTTTCTCAATCGGGATCTGTCTCTCAAGATGTTGAATTATTGCCGGAGTGTTAAGCCCGGGGGAGCTACACGCAATGGCCATTCTCCCTCTCTCTCTCTCTTTCTCTCTCTCCCTCTCTCTCCCTCACTTTCACTTTCCGTTGCGTGTGATTCGTGTAACTCAAGCCCTTTTAACAGTCCGGAACTGGTGACCACTGTGCAAGGAGGGGGCGGTAGCGGCGGCTCCAGACCGCCTCGACCGAGCACGCATCGCTCGCTCTCCCACCAACCCCTTCCCATATCCCGGGAAAAAAACACTGGACACCCCATTGAGGTCCTGGTCCCGATGATGTTAGGGTCCCCCTTTCATACCGACCTCACCGACTGCATAATATCATGCTGTGCTGGCACGGCCGGATACGCAACCCCCGCAACGCACAAAAAAAACCGTATCTTTCCCATGTCCGATCCTGTAGCACGCCGCAAATGATGTGCAGAGTCACACGCTCCCCGCTAAAGCGAGAATAACGAAAACTTGTCACCCCGACATGTTTTGCGACTGAAGATACGGTCCCGGGAAGGGCAGACGTTCGCTTGATTAAAGAATGTCCTGGGTGTGTCTCCCTTTCTTAGCGGTGAACGGTGTTGAGGTGAAAGCGGTTTGTCTTTCTTCGAGCCGCCGTGAGTGGCGAGCCTGGGACTTGGCGTGTCGCAGGTCTGAATGGGCAGGACGCAGTCGTGGCCCTGGCACGCTGCATATTATGGACGGGTTTCGGAGACCCGTGTCTTACATACTGGCCAGTGGGGCAGGAATTGCAGTGTGTAACGCACCAGGCCATGCCAAGGGCCCGACAACAATAGCAACAGCAACAGCAACAGCAGCACCAACAACAGCAACAGCAACAACAGCAACAGCGACAACAACAGCAGCGGCAGCAACAGCATCAATAGCAACATTATAACAACACCAACAACAAAACACCTACAACGACGACGACGACAACAATAACAACATCAACAACAGCAACAACTGCAACAACAACACCAATATCAATATCAACGGCAGCAGCAACAAGAGCAACAATCACAGCAGCAACAGCAACAACTGCAGCAGCAAGGGTAGCAACAGCAGAGGCATCTCCAATAGCCACGAGAACACGCCCATAGTTGCTTCGCACTTCCCCCTCCCAAGACCCAGCAAAACAGCGAATATGCGAGGTTTGAACGGAGCAACAGCACACGAACAGGCCATGCACAAAGGGCTTCTTTTTTTTTTACTCCTCGTCGGTGTTACAAAACGCGCCCCAGAATCCCATTTAATTCGGCCACATGCGCACGCCCTCAATTCTTACAGTTGCATTCGTGCCCCTGGAGAAAGTGTGGAATTTCATTCGGCGCTGGCGATAGACAAATGAATGAATGAATGGACACTCCATAAAGAGGATTTGTTTGGGATTATTTAGTGCCTCGTTGTTGTATTTTGACATATCGTCACGGACGAGGAAGGGGGTGAAGAAGAGAAGACCAACCCCCAAAAAATCAATCGCGTAAAAAGGTGCGGCACGACTTTTTTGTCCGGCGCACTTTCAAAAATTGACTCGAAATAAAAAAAAAAACTCCGTCTGGAAAACTTGCCGATATTAAATCTCCGTACCCCACTTTCTCTCTCTCCCTCCCTCTCCCTCTCCCTCTCTCTCTCCCTCCCTCCCCCTCTCCCTCTCTCTCCCTCCCTGTCCCTGCCTGCCCCACCTCCACCCCCATGCCCCGATTCCTGGCCGACAAGCAGGCCTTGATTTTCGGCCCGCCTTCTGTTTCTCGATTGCAGCTCCATTTCTCATCTTACATTGTGTATTGTCTTTGGTATACAAGAGGGTCGATTACTCTTTCTGTCGTATCCAAAATAAAAGGCGTGTGCAATCAATACACGGGGGCCGTGTTTACTGTTCTACTCCGGGCATCGAGTTTCAGAGCACAGGATGGGAGTTTTTACCGATAAGTTCCCCCCCCCCTCTCCCTCTCCCTCTCCCTCTCTCTCAAATTCTCGACTTTGGTGTGCCTTACCGTTTCCCTATATCTCTTGGCTTTTCATTTCCCTTTTTTTTTTTACTCCCCGTAGATTAGCTGCCTCCCAAATTTTCCTCGCTGCCCCCCCCCCTCTCCCTCTCTCTCTCTGTCCCCCTCTCTCCTTTTTCAGGTCGTTCGAAGGCGGGCGTGCTTGAGAAGGGGGTGGGCCGGCCAAAATAGCATTGGCCCGCGGCTATATGATGGATGGTGTGGACCCTTTCAATGCCCTTGAATGCCGTGCGTAGATCATAGGATTCCCCGCTCCCATTTCTCGCCATGAATTTGATAGGTGTGCCACAATCAACTGTCGACAGGAGACAGAATATAAAAAAGAGAGACAGAGAGAGAGAGCGGGGTTTGCAGGAAAATCCCCCTCGCGCCCTCTTTTACACGGAGAACAAAAAAAAGAGAGAGAAAAAAAAAACACAGGAAAAAAAGAGACCAACTGAATCAACATAACTTTTTGATTAAATGGCAGCCCAACCCCACCCCCCCCCCCGTTTGGCCATCTCTGACGGAGGGGGAGGGGTGGGATTCAGGACGGCAGACTGAGTTTCGAACTGAGCAACCCCATAAGTTTGGCCGTCGTGGGTCAGAAAACTCTTCAACTTTTGTCTGGGTGATTCTAAAAAAACAAAAAAAAACAATGAACACTGAGTCTCCTTGCAACCAAAAAGGTTTCTGTTCGCCGAGTGATACTCTCGTAAAACATGTGTGAGAGAGCCAGAGACAGACAGATAGACAGAGAGAAAGAGAGAAAGAGACACAAAGAGAGACAGAGAGAGAGAGACGTTGAGAGGTGGCGAAAGAAGTGCAAACACCGGGCCGCTCGTTCACCGTGTCCGCGGCGGCCAGACATACCGGCCGGACGTGATATATCGCCGGGGATGCTCTGGCTTCGGCGTCACGGTCGGCCTGCGAGGGGGTATACCGTGGCACCGGCAACCCAGATGCCGTTGCGGGCCGCGGTTGGCCCGCCGCGACCCACCCCCGCGCGCGCCTCGCTCACTCGAAAGTGCCGCTGTTGTGTGGCAGAAACGCGGCAACGCTTCGCCGAAACACACACCCCCACCCCACACCGACACACACCGACAAACAGCGCATGGCGACCACCGACATCAAAACGGCAGCTTCAGTCGATCCGTCGTTGTCAAGATTCACAACCGCCTTTCAAAGTTTCCTTTTAACAATCTTAAAAAAAATGATACAGGAAATCCCAGATTCCCGAGATTATAAAGAGAGCTATGCACACAGAGCCAATGGCGACAAACTGCCGTGACGTCTTCTGCCGGACTTTTCCACGAGACAACTGAAATGCTCAAAGTTCATTTTTTTTTTGGGGGGGGATATTCACAATCCCATTTATGCTCGCCTATAAAGGAGTCTACACTCGAGGAATGATGTATACACAATGGTTATAGGCTATCAAAATACAGAGCAGTATCGAGCAGCGGTTATACCTGTAATAATCTCGCCAAACCGAAACTCTGAAAGAAGTTAGTTTGATGGGGGAAAAAAAATACCATTCTCGGCCGCGCAGCGGTTGACGTTTTGTTCGTCCGGTTTAGGACACGGGTTACGACTTCGATATTCCCATCCCTCCGTCCCTCCCTCCCCCTCACTCCCCCAAGAAACACGGAATCGTTGGAGATAGTGTGAGCGCGGAGACATTCAAAACCGATATGGGCGAGCTTCTGGGTCCGATAGCTTGGACTCGACCGACCGACCGACCGACCGACGTGGAGGGTGTTTGACGGGCAGCAGCGGACGGGGGAAACCGGAGACGCGATGCCGGCGCCGGTCCGAACCGGCCTCTCGAGCCGCGGACTTTTCCTTCGTAACTCCCTAATTGTATGCGCAATGACGGACGCTTGAAGACAGCGCGTATTTAAGGAGGTGGGGAAAAAAAGGGAAGGGTACTCGGTTTTGGCAGTGATACGATTCTGTCTCACGAAAGCAATTTCCGACAATTGTATACGAGGTCGAGTCTAGTATGTTAGTATCTGATATTGATACGAAAGTGTGTTCATTGAACAAACCAGCCGAAGTGCAATGTTTGATAGTATAATAGAGGGCCTGACGTTTCGATCCCAGCAGGACATTTTTCAGAGACTTTTTTCTTCCAAAATCGATCATTGTTTGTAGTAGGGAATCTTTGATTTTTGGAAGACGAAATCAACTAACCCAGAGTCATTGCGACTCTGAATACCATTTGAGTGTCACAGATTGTCAACATGGTGTCTGTATGTGATAACGCGTGCTGTGTCATCGCTTCTTCGGGACGCGAAGAAAATACGTGCCAGTAATTATCAAGTATCACTATTATAAACAAATTGATAATAGGAGAGACTGACGTTTCGATCCTATAGCAAGACCTTCTGCCTTTGAGGAAAGGTCCTGCTGGGCTCGAAACAACAGGCCCTCCTAATTCTTAACGCTACAAACACAAATAAATGTCAAAACAAGAAAAACAATCCGACTGTGAACTTTTAATTTGAATAATATTTGAACAACGGCAATTTCCATCCATTTTCCCGCAATTTTTCAACAAATGAATTGAGTTTGACTGGATGCTACGTAACGCCATGTTTTGAAGTTAGGTATTGTTTTCGTTTATACAGAATTAAACAGGTAAACAAAACTCCGTCGGTCTTGGTGTTCGGGTCAGGATAGGCCTAACTGAAATAAGTTTGAAACCTAAAAGCATTTCCACTCTGTATCATGATGATTGTGGAGTGTGTTGGAAACGTCTTGGACGACGAAACATCAGGCCCGTTAACCTTTAAAGCATTGGCTATCATTTTGTTATAACTCGAAAAATTGTGAAGATTTTTGCGTTATTTTTTATTTCTTATTTTGTTTTGTTTTGTGGGGGGTAGAAATTACAACTCGCAATGTGGACAGATTAATAGTGTAGCCTGATATCGTACCTATGTAGCGCCCTTACTTCTATTCGGGCAATAGATGGCGCCCTCCACTAGCCATTGATAGCGAGACCGCCTTAGATAATTAAACACAGGCCTAGCATTAATGCAGAAACTAGCCGCTCGGTTTTGTAGTCCTTATACACAGAGCGGCTTGCCACTGTTTGTTTTTTTCTTTCGCTTTAGATGTCGGAGCGCATATCACTGCTATCAACTCTCTCTGTTCGAAACCGAGTCTTTGACCGCTGAAGACCCAGACCTGGACATTGCCCCTTGCCTTGCAAAGATCGACATGGTTCCCTATAGGGCTAAAGCAAAACTACACCTCAGCAAAATCCACAATCTACAATCGACAAGGCCCGCCCGACAGAGTAGGCAAACAAAATTGGATGCAATGTTTGATTCGAGAGTGTAATAATTATGCAAAAATGTTGCAAACTGCTTACTGAGTAAAATGAGCAAAATGCAAACATCCAAAATCAGAAGGGCCTGACCTATCGACCCGAGTAGAATACCTTTGATACCTTCGGATCGAAACGTCAGTAATTTTTCCTCAATTTAAAACTGATTTCTGCTCTATTGAATCATCTTGTTACATCTGTAAGAACTCGCTACTAACTTACAATGCGAAGAACCATTATGCCTATAGTTTATCTTTACGCAGTTTACCAATGCTTTTGTTGCACCCCGTACTGTACAATAGACGATTCATGACCGCTTGTATGCTGTTATTCGTTCAACTTTCATCCATGCACATCTCCGTTCAACTTGTGTATCCCTGAAAAAAGTCCAAAGCGTTTGCCGCGACCTTCGATAGAAGGGAGTGTGTGGAAGCGAGGTTGAAGTCAAGGTCACGGGGACTGCCTGTCGTCTTCTTGTCAATGTAAGGGCAGCGCTGATTTGATTTCAAGCTGACCTTTGAATCTTTCTGCTCCCATGCTGTCAGTCTGCTAGTAGAACAAAAACACCCACGGGGCTCATCTCCCCTCGTGGAGAAGACACAAAAAAAAAACGCTGGGAGAAACGGCACCGTTTCCAGCACATGGCGTGACGCGCCTCGCTCGCCTCGTTTAGTTTTCTGTCCAATTGGCGATTATGACTCAGAACGCCGTGCGAGGTGTGACGGTGGAGTGGCTAGCGTGCCTTGCTCGATTTGTGCAGGAGTGAGGAGAGGGAGGGGGAGTGGGAGGGGAGGGGGTACAGCGCTTAGCAGCCGCTCTCTGCGGCTGTCGGGCGGGGGGTTAGGGGAGTGGGAGGGGAACTGGTGGGGGAGGAGGAGGAGGAGGAGAGGGATTAATCCGCGCATGGAGGCAAATACAAGCCAAGCCGACAGATAGCATGATCCGGCCGCGTTAACCCAGTTCCCTCCTGCCGGCGTTTGTGGCCGGGGGCAGGCTTGATTGCCCCGTCCCGCCTCTCCGTCCCGTCACGGCAAACTTGCTGGAAATTGCCGGTGCTGACAGACTGAGATACGCAGTCTCTAAAACGCCTGCTCTAACTCTCTCTCTCTCTTTCCTTCTCTCTCCCTTGTCTTTTTTCTCTTAATTTTTTTCTCTCACTCAAAGGGCCCGGACGGCACTGTACAGGAGGAAAGCTTTGGTCCAGCATCGGGATCACGGTACTTTCTACCCCTCTCTACGCTCTCCTCTCGCGATGGTGAAGTCCCCCGCTGCTATATGGGCAGCGGCTCTTTATACGCACGCACAACCGGAGGTGATGAAGGGGGCGGCTAATCCCAGCGCCTCGCGGTACAGCACCCCGATATCCCTGCCCATCACCTGGCGACTTAGGCCGCGCTTAGGACACAAATCCCCTCTAACATGCGACCTCAAAGAGACGGTGGGAGCGTTCTGCCACTCCCCTCCCCTCTGGGGCATCTCGAGGAAGGGAGGGAGGCAGGGAGGGACGTGGGGCTGGTATAGGCAGGGAGGGGGTAGGAGGCATATTATGTGCGGGCAAGAGGCTGACGAGGAGAAGAGGAAGAAGAAGGGGGAGAGGTAGATAGGAAGGGAGGGAGACAGATATAGAGGGAGGCGGGAGGGAGGCAGGGAGGGGTGGAGGGAGGGAGGGAGGGAGGAAAGGAAGGAAGAAGATAATGAGAGAGGTTGATCGGGAGGGAAGGAAGTAGGAGGTATACATACACGAAGGAGGCAGAAGAGGAGATGGGAGAAGAGGAGAGAGAGGCAGATATGGAGGATGGAGGGAGGGAGGCATGGAGGCAGGGAGGCAGGGAGGCAGGGATGCAGGGAGGTAGACAGACGGGGACAAGGAGGCATGGAGGCAGGGATGCAGGGATGCAGGGATGCAGAGAGGCAGGGAGGCAGGGATGCAGGGATGCAGGGATGCAGGGATGCAGGGATGCAGGGATGCAGGGATGCAGGGATGCAGGGAGGCAGGGAGGCAGGGAGGCAGGGAGGCAGGGAGGCAGGAAGGCAGGGAGACAGGGAGGCAGGGAAGCAGGGAGGCAGGGAGGCAGGTATAAGTGAGACAGGGAGGCAGGGAAGCAGGGAGGCAGGGAGGCAGGTAGTGAGGCAGGGGGCAGGCAGGGAGGCAGGGAGGCAGAGAGACAGGGAAGGGGTAAGAGAGGGAGGCTAGCAGGCAGGGAAGACAGGGAAGTAGGTAAGCTGGCATGCAGGGAAACAAGGAGGCAGGGAAGGAGAGGAGGGGCAGGGTCGGTCGACCAAGAAAGTGGCCAACATTAAAATGTATTGGAAAGGGAGCAAAGCCGTAGCCAAAAGGGCGGCACAGCTCTCTCACATCCACACACCGTGGCTGCTCCGGCTTCCGTTGTCGGTCGCGGAAGGAAGCGAACGGCATTTGCCTAATTCTAATGGAAAGACGAGACGAGTCGACAAGAGCGATGCCGTGAAATATAGTTGACGAGAGCTAGGGAAGGGAGGAATAAAAATGGAAGAAACGAAAAAAAAAAAAAACACGGAAAAAAACCCCACAGAAAGCAGGCAGAAGAAAGAATTAATATTCCGTGTCACAGACATTCGCACCCTGGCGACGCTACACGGTGAAGTGCCTGTATGTCCAGGCGGGTCTACCGAGCATTTAGCGGCGCTGTGTAATGATCCTTGCGCTGTTGCCCCTCTACTTACTTGGGGAGCGTCAACCTGCTCATTTGATGCCAACAAGCACGCCCGCACTTCACCGCTGTCCCGGGCACTGCGAGCCACACTGCACTATACACTGGATGAGAAATCCGCTCACCACAAGACTGCTCATAGCATGCATCAAGAAATTGAAGAAACCCTTTACGCTACGGATATTGAATAGAAAGGTCAAACGTAAAGTGTGTAAAGTACTACAGGTACTTCAATAAACCCTTCCTTATTCAAGTCTCCCTATACTCTGTTTTATAGACAGTAAAACCACCAGCACCACCACCACCACCACCAGCACCACCACCGCCACCACTGCTACCATCGCCACCACCACTGCCACCACCACCACCACCACTGCCACCACCACCAAAACCAACATCACCAACACCAACACCACAACCACCTCCTTCTCCTCCTTCTCCTTCCCTTACTCATTCTCCCCCTCCTGCTCCTCCTCTTTCGCTTTTCTCCTTCGACCCCTCCTTCTCCTCCGTTTTCTACTCCTTTTCACCCTCCTCTCCTCTCTTTTCTCCCCCACCTCCCAAGCATCAGTCCTGCCCTCCGTCCACGACCCCATGCACCAGTCGGTCAGTCAGTCGAGGAGTCAGCCAGTCAGTCAGTTATCGCCTGGTCGCCGCGCATACATGGATAGGACGCACCGTGGAAATTGATGGAGACCGGGTCGAGCAACTTGGGCCCCTATATACTACATTCTTATTTTCCCCATAGAGTCGCGCTGCTGCGGGCTAAATTAATTGGTCTTCAATCATTTCAATGTGGGCGATGACAAGACCCGGGCAATATAAATCAAATCTCGGCAAACTCGGCTCATAATGTTACCGGGGCGGTGGGGGGGGGGGGCAGCGGCGGCTACATAAAATGCCATCCACCCCACCCCAACCCCCCTCCCTCCTCCTCCCTCTCGGAACATTTGTCCCGATCATTCAAATGTCAGGACGGTTACAAGCAATTTAGACCTCTTATGACAGCCGCTCTCTCGTCTCGATACTCGATAGGCAGAAAGTTTAGAAGTCAGTATAGTGACCGCTGGTGGCTCCGAGGCAGGTGACTTTGTTAAAGAAGGATTGTACCAAAAAAAAAAAACCTTTACCAAATAATGAGATTAAACAAGAGCGCTGAATAGGTTACCTGTCACAATGCATGTTCTTTTTTTTTTCCAAAAACAAGATCTTGGGAACAAACCTCCTAAACATGACCGAGAATACCCCCTCCTCCAAAATGGACTTCTATATCGGTATGCCGCAGCTCTGATCTGAATTTCAATGGATTAGCGGGCGGGGGGATAATGCGGCCCGTCCATCGGGTTTTCCGTTGGCGGCGGCGGTGGACGTGCACACCGTCCGGTGACGTGCATGTTTGCGTCTATTGATCGTCGCCCGTAGCCGCCGTCCGGGTTCCGTCGTCTTAACGCCGGGGACTATACGAGGACCGGCGGGATGTAATTGAAAACAAATCGGGAGACATCGTTAACAGTTTGACCGTGGGGAGAGTGCAGGGATGGGAGGGGGAGGAGGGGTGCAGAGGGGGAAGGGGACAGAGGGGAAGGGAATGGGGAGTGGGAACAACCAGAATGGGCTAGGGGGGGAAGGGGGCAAGGCACGGATGGTTCTTTACCGAGGTTACGTGGGGGGGGGGCTTCCACTTTGAGCTATTTCAACCCCGACATCTGTGATTTACACCATTCCCGTCCAGCGTCATAAAACACTTTTTTGAAAAATGTGATCACGGTGCAGAACAGGTCTTCGAATTGAGCAAAGAAGACTGTCATATTGTCCGCATTATTTTTTGTATTATTTCCATCGCTGCTCTGTGCCAAATGAGGTGAAAAAATACACACTTTAAGTCACGCAATGGCATGTAAATCGGTCTATTGTTAACAGTTCCGGTACAAAACTACACATGCATAATACACACAAAATAATACTAGACAGAGGACAAACACGTACAGACCAAAAAACAGCAGAGAGAGAGAGAGAGAAAGAGAGAGAGAGAGAAGAGTCTCTAAAATAAAAGTAAACAGCGTTAAATAATAGGACTTTATTGAGGCTTTTTAATACAGGACTTAGTAGAATTAAGCACTTTGAGTCTTGGTATATAAATGATTGAGGTGCATCGTCTTATGTCAAACTCACGCGCACGAATCTCAAAACAGTCGCCTCTTGTAGCATGGATCCTACCATTATAGCTGCCACGGACACCGTGCCATTTTATACAATGTCATCTTTCCGTCAAAACAAAACAAAACCCATGTGCAATCCCACGTCCGAATTCACTTCCACGAATTGTCCTCTCCTACCCTCCAGTCGGTTGGCGCATATTGCGCTGCTATGACGTGGATGGGATCGCACCAATCGGCTGTCAGACGGGAATGCAGCCGAGCAACTCGGCCCAACAATCTCATTATTTTTTATCACGAAACCAAGATGTTGCCGGGGATCTTCCTCGACGCCCTGTTTTATGGTGGCGCAGAAGGGACATCGCAAATCGCAAATATCTGCAAAGATATTTGCAATTCGCACATTTTGTCGCAAATATGTGCGCAAATATTTGCGACAAAATTTAGTAGTGTCGTAGTGTCGCATGACTCGCTGTGCGGTGCCTTGGTCACCGCAAGTCCCATCGTTGCGCCGGGTCTAACACTGTGTGTAGTGGCCAGCCGCGGTTTCTTCTTTTTTGTGGCCCCCTAGCTTCTTTGAAAAAAAATTGCGACAAAATCTGCGAATTGCAGATTTTGTCGCAAATATTTGCGCACATATTTGCGACAAAATGTGCAATTCGCAGATTTTGTCGCAAATATATGCGCACATAATTTATTTGCGACAACATTTGCGAATTGCAAATATGTGCGCAAATATTTCCGACAAAATTTGCGAATTGCAAATATCTTTGCAGATATTTGCGATTTGCGATGTCCCTTCTGCGCCGGCACCGTACTGTTTCCCTCGACTGTTCTCTGAACGAGTGCCACTTCCCTACAGCTCCGTCTCATTATTATGACCAAACAATCTCATTTTCCTTATTTTGATATCTGTATACGAAGCATTGTGAACCGAGCTATTGGAGCAACCGGTCCAATGACTTTGATATTCAATCAGCGCCGGTCTCAAGCAACGCACACATTTTGTTTCCGATTCCGTGTTTGTGTACTGTTTTCATGAAAATGTAAAGTTCCTGCTTTTTTGAACGGCCGCTTTCGAGGAGTTAGAATGGTGCTGCTATATTGTGTTTGGTACCAAATGAACGAGCGAAGTCCCCTTGTACTATTTACAACAAAGTTCACACGGAAATAATTTTGATATAATTTGAAAGCTAATAGTATACTCTTTCACATCATTAGAAAACCTCAAAATCTCAAAAGTGGGGGTTATTCCTCATTATGCTGTGCCGGGTCACAAATGCAGCTTCTCATAATGGTTTAAGGTAAGTAAGTAAATAATGATAACAGAGGCAAGGGTATTAATATTGGGGGAGCCCGTAAAAAGCAAGGCTTGTCTAGTATAGGCTACCTGAAACACAAGAAGTTAACAAAACATGACAAAGCACAAAGAAAACGAAAAACAATACATGACACAAAACGTGGGGTTAAATTACAGCATTAAATTGCTCCTTTACCGTGGAAAATCGCTAGAATCCCCGAATCATCACCACACCGAAGGACTTGGTAGCTGAGGTAGTAGAGCGCTTGAATGCTATATATAAGCAGTTGGTCGGGTCCACATCCGGGTCCGTCAAAACTTTGTTTGATGTCTATGAAAACAATCCGGTCCATTTTTTTTGCTGTTCCGTCCGAAACCCGCATAGCAGCATCAGCAAGGGGTATAGGCCAGCATGCGTATTGCCTTCAGTGGCTGTGACGTCATGACGCTACCTGCGCCACTTGCACCTGAGCGTCCACACACACACACACGCGCGCGGTTTGTCGTGCGGAGTGCCGTGACGTCACATGACGTCACATCCATGGCGGACGCCTTAAAAGGGCCAACGCCTCGTGTTCCTTCGGAACCCGAAACGTCCTCCGTGCACCGGAGGCCCGAGGTACCCGGCAATCACCCAGGAACACGTCACCGGTGACGTCAGCCGAGATCCGCGTATCCTGTGACGTAATTAGGCTCCGCTTCGAATCTATTGCAGATGACATTATGATTCTTGCTATCGGCGCCATTCTTTGCGCCACTTTGGAGGAATATAGAGGAAAAGAATCCGCCCTTGAGTGGCCAAGTATGGTAACCTTAGTTACGGCAGAAAGTGCGCAAGCGCCTTGGCCGGGATTGCTAGGAACGTAACTAGCCTTTTCTTACGGTAGGCTATATGTGCCATTAAAATCTGCTACGGCCGGATATTGCAAGCTCGTCTATGGGGTAAAAGGGCTACAGCCGTCAGGAAAAAAATAGCTCCTGCAGACTCGTGCGTGATTCGAAGCCGCAGACGATGGATTCGTTGAAGAGGTCATTATATGTAGTGATTGGAGATTTTATTTCTGAACGATAATAAATCATTACTTCTATATATATAGGACCAAGCCTATGAGCGTAATGAGGGTGACTTATAGCGGCACGCATACGTGTATCGGCTATGGGGCGGGCTATGGGTGGAAGTACAGCAATCAGGCCTGCGGGTATTATGGGGGGCAGCTATAGCCGCTTCCGTGGAGTCGTGTGTGATTCGGTGAAGCCGTAAGCCACAGAAGTCGGGCAAGGGGCATCCAGTCATAATATACACTGTGCACGGCACGCATAATTTAGCACACTTCTCCGGGCCAGCCGGCCAGTCAGTCGGCCAGGCCGCGCTCTATTTCCAAGACCAATTGATGGAGATCACACTGTAGTCAGCTATCTGTCCCCCTCCCCCCCCCCCCCCATCCACACACACCGCACGGCAACCACAGAAATCAGCCCAACTAATGCAAGCCTGCCAGCTAATCGTATTCGCCGGCACGATTTTCCCCCAGCCGCCCAGTCGGGTCTGTCTCTTCCTCGCCTACACTCCTATAATACCGTCGGCGTGCACCGTGTTGAATTCGGCATGTTTGATGCTCAATGGTGTCCGTAACAAGAGTGTTTGATGTGAAAACCCTACTGATGGTTTCGCCATCATTTTTTCGGGCGACATTTTGATTTGATTAGAGCGGGGAAGAGGAGGCCCATATACAGAATGGGGGAGACATGGAGGAGGAGGAGGGGGGGGGGACATGAACACATGCAGAAAGACCTGCGGAGATGGAAAGTGAAAAATGAGAGAGATAGAGACAGAGAGATGAAGAGAGGGAGGTAGAGCGAGAGAGGGAGAGAGAGAGAGAGAGCGAGAGAGAGGAGAGGGGGAGAGGGAGAGGGAGAGGGAGAGGGAGAGGGGAGAGAGAGAGAGAGAGAGAGAGAGAGAGAGAGAGAGAGAGAGAGAGGAGAGGGAGAGAGGGAGAGGAGAGGGAGAGGGAGAGGGAGAGGGAAAGGGAGAGGGAAAGGGAGAGGGAGAGGGAGAGGGAGAGGGAGAGGGAGAGGGAGAGGTAGAGGTAGAGGTAGAGGTAGAGGGAGAGGGAGTGGAGAAGGGGAGAGAGGGGGAGTTGAGAGGGAGAGAGAGGAGAAGGGGAGAGGGAGGGGAGAAGGAGAGAGAGGGAGAGTGGAGAGGGAGAGAGAGGAGAAGGGGAGAGGGAGAGAAGGGGAAGGAGAGGGAGAGAAAGAGGGAGAGAGAGAGAGGCGAGAGAGAGGAGAAATGGAAAGAGGAGAGAGAGAGGAGGTGGATAGAGAGAGAGGGATATATACTGAGAAAGACGGCCAGAGAGGGACAAAGTGAGAGAGAGAGAGCGAGAGAGGAGAGAGGGAGATAGATAGGTGGAGAGAGACGTGGACAGAGATATAAAGAGATACATAGAGGGAGAGAGTGGGGAGAGAGGGGTTGAGCGAAAGAGCGAGACAGAAAGAATAGGCTGAGAGCGAGAGAGTGGGGATGGGGAGAGGGAGAAAAGGGATAGAGAGAAAATGTGAGAGAGGGGTGGAGAGAGAGAGGTTGATAGACAGCGGGAGAGAGGGTGAGAGGGGGCACACAGAGAGAGGAGAGGGGGTGAAAATGAGAGCGATAGAGTGAGAGAGAAGGAAAGAAAGACAAAAGAGAATGAGAAAGAGAGAGGTATATAAAGGTGGAGAAAGAAATATTGTGGGAGGACGAGAGAGCGAAAATGAAACAGAGAGAGAACCACAAACCGTCAGGTAAACATTAATGGACGACTGGAAGGGAGAAAACGTAAGGGTGGAAGCTTTGGTACCGGGTAAAGCAGACGGAGAAGTCATCGGCAGGAGGGGGGGGGGGAGGGGTGATCAGATTTTGAAAGTAGGCCGACACGCTCTGATTAGCCGTAACAGTGCACTCCATTCCCGGGAAATCGAGCAAACGATACGCGCCCTTATACCAACTGTCAAATTTAACCTTTCCAAGGGCAGGGTTTTGTATTTCGCTGGGCGGGCCTGGGATCGGGAGGCCTTCTGAGCATCCACAGAGTACTGTCCTGTTTACATGTACAGTACATGTCTCGAGTGGTGGACCAGTATCTCGTACTACATTGTCCCCTAGCCACACCCTAATGTATGGACGCTACCTGTATTTGCTTGGTGTGGTGTGGTCGTTACCGGAACAGTCAGCAATGTCAATCACGCGCAGTCTGAAATCCTGGACCTGTACGCACAGCTGGCTAATGCTTACGAGCAGATTCTAAGCGGTACGCTGATCGGCCTCGGCTCTGCTCAAATCCGTCCGTTACTGCATACTGCCTGCACAACGTCTCATTCGTACACTTTCTTTAGGTATTCACAGTGCGCATTATTACGCAGGCTAGTTTGGACAACCTGTATCGGGTTCTGGAAGGCGTGTAAAGATGTAATCGCTTCAGGTTGTTGGATTGTTTGCTCATGGTGTGAGCAATTGCTGTTTTAGAGCTATGGCTACTCATTAATTCAATGTCCCCAACAGCAAAAGTTAACCCTTCATCGTATCTGTTTGTGTATGCACGTCGTTACTCGTGGACGCAGTAGACATGATCGTACAACCTTCCTACCTCCCCCTTGCTTGTCCACTTTGCTTCGCTAAGCACCATTTCTAGTCTCAAGTGGGCCTCGTGTGGGTTTGTCACGGTACTTTTACTCGGCGGGATGGGACTAGGGGTTGGGATAGAGATGGGGGATAGGAGATGGGGATGGGGATGTGGATGGGGATGGGGATGGGGATGGGGATGGGGATGGGGATGGGGATGGGGATGGGGATGGGGATGGGGATGGGGATGGGGATGGGGATGGGATGGGGATGGGATGGGGATGGGGATGGGGATGGGGATGGGGATGGGGATGGGGATGGGGATGGGGATGGGGATGGGGATGGGGATGGGGATGGGGATGGGGATGGGGATGGGGATGGGGATGGGATGGGGATGGGGATGGGCATGGGCATGGGCATGGGCATGGGGATGGGCATGGGGATGGGGATGGGGATGGGGATGGGGATGGGGATGGGGATGGGGATGGGATGGGCATGGGCATGGGGATGGGGATGGGGATGGGGATGGGATGGGGATGGGGATGGGGATGGGGATGGGGATGGGGATGGGGATGGGGATGGGATGGGGATGGGGATGGGGATGGGGATGGGGATGGGGATGGGGATGGGGATGGGATGTGGATGGGGATGGGGATGGGGATGGGGATGGGGATGGGGATGGGGATGGGGATGGTGATGGGATGGGATGGGGATGGAGATGGGGACGGGGATGGGGATGTGGATGCGGATGGGGATGAGGATGGGATGGGGATGGGGATGGGGATGGAAATGGGGATGGGGATGGTGATGGGATGGGATGGGGATGGAGAGGGGGACGGGGATGGGGATGTGGATGCGGATGGGGATGGGGATGGGATGGGGATGGGGAATGGGGATGAGGATGGGGATGGCTCATGGTTTTGTCCCTGAAACCTCTCTAAATGCAGAGAAAAGTGAGAGGCATGCTATCTTGTTGATGGTTGGTCGTATGGTTTTCTGTTATGGAACCCTGGTGGAGATTACACGACAGACGAAATTGGCTTTTAAATCTATTTTTTTCGAGTCCACTATTTACACCTCGAATGAGTATTTCTACATACCTGTCAACCTGTCCTCATCCGTGGCAATTTCCTTGTTAGGAGCAAATTTAATATCAAATTCAATGAAATATCGAAAACGTATTAAGTATTGTCTCATAGTTTGTAGCTTTCGGCTCGCAAAAAACGCCCTCTATCGATATCAAACAGAAGTCGGCCATTTTAAATCATCACCGACGGACTTCCTTGGTGACGTGGGCATGGCGAAGCACGCCCTGAGATGTCACACGAGAACTCAGTTCACTCCTGCTCCAAAGAACTTAAAGAAAGAAAAGAAGAATGTTGTTCCTTAGTGCGTGGGTGCACGCAGACCTTATTATGCCCGCAGTATAACGCGAGCTAAAGCATTCGCTTATTGCGACCCCGGAGCATAATACTTCCCGGGCCCAAATGACACGATTTCACCATGCCTCGTAAATATTGCACTTCACGGGCCTGCCCGCTCATATCAGTTACATAATATGATCTTGCTGCGACAGAGTGCAGGCGAGCATTGCTACATATGATATATATAGTGCAGTTTATTTCGTATATTACGGCGTGCGCTGATGCACCGCGGGCCTCGCCTTGCACGCGTACATTATACATACACACCTTTATGTTCAGACAGACGTGCACTTTGGCTTGGGGGCGCCATGTTATTTCTCTTTTTTCAAAGCCGCAGTTGTGCTGGTCGGAGAATCCGAAATAATTACCGATGTCAAGTATTTCCTCCCTGGGGATATTCGCCGTTACCATGGGGAACACGCGCACGCGAGTTCAAAACTCGAGACTGCGCATAGTTTGCGATTTTTTTTGTTTATCCCTTAACATTATCGTTGTGTCCGTTGGTCGCTCTGTTTGTCTGGCTGTTCCTTTTAACAGTGCACATCGCATGCCGTGGCTCATCCTCTCTACTAAATTCCGATCTAGAGGGAAAATTAGAAACAAAATTATCACTTTTCATTTACCGTCCCAAATAACTGATAGAGGCTTCCCATAACATAAAAACACAAAATGTACGTTTAGATTGTAAAATAGGCGTAATATTATGCAAAACAATGTTGCAAACTGCTTACTGACTTAAATGGCCGAAATGAAAAATATCAAAACAATTCGGAGGGCCTGACGTTTCGATCCTAGCAGGGCCTATCTCAAAGGCAGAAGATTAGAATGTAAAACCTTAACGCTATGCTTTTAAATACGTGAGGGCGTTTTCATAAGTCGTTCCGATGACAATTGAATATTAAATTTGTTGAATTGAATTTTACGCCGTGACCAGTCAATTATTTCTTAGTGTACGTCCAAGTGTTCAATCCAAAACATTTTTCCCACCAAACACCCTGCAAAAGTTCCGCACAAACCGTCTGAACCCACTCAGTGCAAACACTCTTTAAAGCCGGCAGAACCCTACTCATACGCCACGTGAAGCCTTCTGAAAACGCATCAGGGAACGCTCTCAGAAAACACATACTCATTGGTGTATCCTTGTGGAGACATTGCTTTGTTCTTGTGCACTATACAACCAAGTGAGAAATGATGTTTTAAAAATGCTCCCATTTCAACCACATTCACTTTCCTGGGTAGGAAATTTGGACCGATAAATGTCCCTTATATATAACACTTCATTTTGCGACGGATTCTTACCCATCACAAATTTCCCTTTTTTTTCTTCCAAATACCGGTTTCGTAAAAACCTTTTGGAGACGTGTACACCTTTACAATTTTCCTGTGGAGACTAGACCTATTCAACCTATTGGACTTATAGGTCTCAACAAGGCACTAGATTCGCGCCCACCCACTATAACACAGTATAGACAATGTGAAGCAAAACTGGCTTGAATATCGCAACCGAGACGTACCAGCACTCCAACCGCCTGGACCATCAAGCCCTTAGAGAGCGGCTTTCCCAAATGGTCAACTAGCCTTGCCAGGGTGAAGGCGCCAGTCAGAAGTATTCGACTATTGCCGTATGTCGCTATCAACTATAAGCAGTATACAAGAAAAAGCTGATATTCAAAGCTGACAAAAAGGTGCGTGGAAGTGCAATACCAAATATATAATATGTCCCGATCTTTACTCAGTAAGAACGTGCACATTTCCCAGACAGGTACACCACATTGGCTCTAGCTATGGTTTTCACCCTGGGCTGTACCTTTTTCAGAAAGAAAATACTCAAGGTCAAATTGAGTACTCGCGTCCCTGGCTGTATATGCAGATGTTATTATGCATGAACGATTATCGCTTCGTTCATTGCCACCGACATGCGAGTTATGTTTCTAAATCTGTTGTGTAGGTGAGCAGGTAGGACTAGATTTGGACCTTCGAAAACACTGTCTTGCTGCATCAACACAGGATGGCAAGGATAACACTCACGGCCATGCCCAGCAAGCAAGCAAGCGAGTGAGCAAGCAAGCAAACAAGCGAGTGAGCAAGCGAGTGAGCAAGCAAGCAAGCAAGCAAGCAAGCAAGCAAGCAAGCAAGCAAGCAAGCAAGCAAGCAAGCAAGCAAGCAAGCAAGCAAGCAAGCAAGCAAGCAAGCAAGCAAGCAAGCAAGCAAGCAAGCAAGCAAGCAAGCAAGCAAGCAAGCAAGCAAGCAAGCAAGCAAGCAAGCAAGCAAGCAAGCAAGCAAGCAAGCAAGCAAGCAAGCAAGCAAGCAAGCAAGCAAGCAAGCAAGCAAGCAAGCAAGCAAGCAAGCAAGCAAGCAAGCAAGCAAGTCAATAAGCAAGCAAGCAAGCAGACAAGCGAGCAGACAAGCGAGTGAGCAAACAAGCAAGTAAGCAAGCAAGCAAGCAAGCAAATAAGCAAGCAAGCGAGTGAGCAAGCAAGCAAGCAAGCAAGCAAGCAAGCAAGCAAGCAGGCAAGCAGGTAAGCAGGCAAGCAAGCAAGCAAGCAAGCAAGCAAGCAAGCAAGCAAGCAAGCAAGCAAGCAAGCAAGCAAGAAAGCAAGCAAGCAAGCAAGCAAGCAAGCAAGCAAGCAAGCGAGCAAGCAAACAAGCAAGTAAGCAAGCAAGCAAACAAGCAATCAAGCAAACAAGCAAGCAAGCAAGCAAGCAAGTAAGCCAACAAGCAAGCAAGCAAGCAGACAAGCGAGTGAGCAAGCAAGCAAGTAAGCAAGCAAGCAAGCAAATAAGCAAGCAAGCGGGTGAGCAAGCAAGCAAGTAAGCGAGCAAGCAAGCAAGCAAGCAAGCAGGCAAGCAAGCAAGCAAGCAAGCAAGCAAGCAAGCAAGCAGGCAAGCAGGCAAGCAAGCAAGCAAGCAAGCAAGCAAGCAAGCAAGCAAGCAAGCAAGCAAACAAGCAAACAAGCAAACAAGCAAACAAGCAAACAAGCAAACAAGCAAACAAGCAAACAAGCAAACATGCAAACAAGCAAACAAGCAAACAAGCAAAACAGCAAGCGAGCAAGCAAGCAACAAGCAAACAAGCAAACAAGCAAACAAGCAAACAAGCAAACAAGCAAACAAGCAAACAAGCAAACAAGCAAACAAGCAAACAAGCAAACAAGCAAACAAGCAAACAAGCAAACAAGCAAACAAGCAAACAAGCAAACAAGCAAACAAGCAAACAAGCAAACAAGCAAACAAGCAAACAAGCGAGCAAGTAAGCAATCAAACAAGCAAACAAGCTTCAAACAAGCGAGCGAGCAAGCAATCAAAGCAAGCAAGCAAGCAAGCAAACAAACAAACAAATACATTTGGACTCAGTTTCCTGAAGACGAGCATACTGTTCGAAACGTCGATTTCTTCCGGTTCTTTTCAGAACCACACATACTCACAAATGCGGATTTTGCATGGTGTCACCGCAAAACCTATTACTTTGTCTGCTATTCTCACCATGAAAATCTTCATATGTCATTTTTACATTCCGACTATAATTATCTTCAACAGTGGTTCGATGTGAATGCCAGGTATCAGAAGGATGGGATAAACAACGGGGAGACCGCGCGTACCGATCCGGCCAGTAGTGAAAGATCACCTGAGAGTTCGCATGTTTAATGTGCGTGTGAATGCTGGTGTACCGTGTAGTACAGGGGCGTTCTCAACGTTTGAGTGTGGGCGTTGATACCCTCATTTTGTCCCACCAGACGGATGAAGTTGCAGGCCCAAGGAAAAGTTGTCCGGTGGAAAGAAAACTCTCCATCGATTACTCTAGAGGGAACAACCGTTCGGGTTCCCCCCTCCACTCCAAAGCAAAAACTCGAGTCAGCCGCCTTCGCGCAGCAGCCAGCAAACCACAGGCGTATAGACACCGAGAATGGAGTTCATCGCTTCGGCTAATTTTGACTCATCGCAAAAACCAAAGGTGAACTGCCGTGTCACTGTTCAATAATTGTCGACACGGAACAAGATGATGTTTAGGAAGGGGAGGGGGTCGGTTTACGCGCCTATTTGATCAATTAACGTCGGGGAGTGGGGAGGGGGAGGGGGGAGGGGGGAAGAACGGGACAGCTTGCTGCTGGAGTGGTCACGTCAATACTAGACATCAAACTTTGCTGGGGCCGCGCTGCGATTTAATTTCATCACTAGCACGGCCGGATGCGCCGAGAACTTGGCGAGTATCGATTCGTCGGAGCAGGGCAAGCACTCGCCGGCATTTCCTGTGCGCTCCGCGCCGTGCCCGCTGCCACCCTCGCCCGGACCCCCGGGGGCCTGGCCCCGGGGCGATTGTCGAACAGCGAAATTCGAGGCAACTTCTCCGGAATAATTACTACCGATTCTGCCGGGGACGGCGAGATACGCTTACCCCAACTGGATCGGATGACAATTTCGGGTTCATGGAACATTGAATATTGGAAATAAACGCAGCTCATTAAGTCAACACTGCTCCTAAATCGTTTACCCCGGAATGTTTGGGTGTTTTCGCTCAAAGTTTAAGCCGGCCGGGCGGCTCCGGTTCGTCCGCTCGTAACTTTTCATCCCCGCGAAGGCGATGGTGGGGGGGAGGGAGAGAGAGCGGCTGTGTTCCGTGTGGGCTTTTGTCTAAGGGATGCATAGCTGTAGACTAAAGCGCTCAAAGCTAGGCAGGTGTCGTTTTGAGATTAAGGTTGATCAAGTTTCGCTCTCCTGAATGGCCGAGGACACCCGATGCTCGCCAGACAACAAAACGAAACAGTGCGATACGATACAGAGTAACCACGAGCGACTCTAATTCCGCGGCTCAAATTTGAGCGGGAAAAAAAAACAGGCGGGAAACACGACACCGGATGCGAGTGCTGGGGAGTTGTCAAAGTGGCCGTTCTTGTGACTCATATCACCTCTCATCCGCGCGGCCATCGTCGGGGAGCCACCTCCTCCAACCCCCCCCCCCCCGTCCGCGTCAGCCGCTGACAAACTCGCCCCCTAATCCGTAAGTGTCAAAAACTTCCGAGACGGCTTACGTATAGAAAGTTGTGCTGTCAGAAGTTGGTAAACTGCATCCGCGTTGGACGTTCGGCGGGCAGCCGACTACCAGCTGAATTGGTGGTAGGAAACCATCGAACAGCCAACGAAAAACGTGAAGAAGAAGAAGAAGGGGAAGACAAAGAAGAAGAAGAAAAAGAAGAAGAAGAAAAAGAAGAAGAAGAAGAAGAAAAAGACGAAGAAGAACTTTTTGACTTTTGACTCAAAATTATAGCTTTATTTCATTCTTTTGAATGTAACAGAAAAACACAAACTAAACAAAGTAACAATAGCCTATGTACAAATAAAATACTTAATACAGTACATCCAATAAAAAATAATAAGAAGAAGAATAGAAGAAGATCTTTTTCATTTGTAAAAATGAAAAACTTTATATCATTCCTTTGACAGGAAAGAGAGACAAAACAAATTAGGAATTATTTACAAATGAAATACTTGCAAATAATGAATGTAACGAATAAAAAAAGAAATATTACAATAATGAAATAAATAACACGAGAAAATAATAAAGTATGATAGCTAAACATACTTGAGAGGTGTTTTGTAACAGTTTGAAAACCCCCCAAAATAAGAAAAGGAAGTTGTCAATGCATTTATCGAAAATAAACCGGTGACAAAGGTAACAAAAGAAGAAAAAGAAGTAGAAAAAGAAAAATAAGAATAAGAATAAGAAGAAGATGTTGAATTTGAAAAAGAAGAAGAAGAAGAAGAAGAAGAAGAAGACATTTACGATGAGTCAGGATTTACATCATTCCCTGTAAACATGCGGTGATGGGAATGAAAAATAAAGCGTCGGAGAGCTAAATAAATCATAGACACGTTTGATTGAAATCCAAGACGGGTCTAGTACAGTATAGTCTGTATAAGTTTGCGCGATGTCTGTCGACGGCCTAATGTACCGGAGTATACCCCACCCCCGCCATGCACAAGAGTTCCGGAAACCGCTGCGTAACTTGCAGAGGCTCCACGGCGACGGGGGTCACGATGGGATGGGGGGGGGGCGTTACGCCAAGTTTGTAAATCAAATGTTTGGCTCCAAGTCACCCTCCGACAATGAAGCACGCATATACAATCCACAGACTGAGCGAGAGTCGTGCGTATATACGATTCATGTGTGATACACAGAAGTAATCGCGACTACTTTACCTTGAGTGAAAAAAACAAAGAACACACAGGCCTATGGTTGGGGAGCGGTATAGGTTACTGGTACCTTGCAAACGGCTGCGTTTTTGTGTAAACGCATTTGCGGTATCTTTAATCCCTGTGTCCTTAAATTTCAGACATTTCAAATAGATCTCCTACCTTGATAAATCCCTTACATCGCTAATGATGATGAAAACAAACAAGCCGTAACTGTGCTTGTTTGGTCGTAGAAACCATCGTCTTAGAAATCCAGAAATCCTAAACGTTATTTTGTCACACAAGGAAACCCCCATTGAAATGCATATTATCTTGCGGAGATAAGCCCCCGCGTGCAGATCGTCGCAGGCCCGGCCGTCTACATTGCGTCGGGTCACTGACTGATGCGCTCCTTGTCTTCACACGATGTCGTCGTACATTGTCCATTGCCCTGTGTAAACAAGAAGCGGTCATTTCAGATCAACGGCCGGGCCGCGTAATATTTTTTTCGTAGGAGGGTTAGGGGCAATTTCCCTAAATTATCATGAATGGGCGTGTCGATAATTGCCCCTAAACCTCCTACGAAAAAAAACATTAAGCGGCCGGGCCTCAGGCTCAGACTCAGCCGTCCATCCAACAAAACGCGTTGTGTTTTCCCCCCGTTGACCATGAATTGTTTGTTTACATGTTGCTACCTGCATTTTGTTGATTTTTTTTTGGCCTCAGAATGGAGTATACCAAGATCGGAGGGCAGGTCCCAACCATTAAGCCCTTAGCCGAGGTTCACCGTGTGCATTTGTGATCATCCTTTTTACCAGTTCCAGAGAAGGAAATAACGTTTAGATACATGGCGAACGTAGCATCCCTGTAAGCACTGGCTAATCGTAGCCTTATACGCAATGGAATAGTGCGCCGTTATTATCATGCAACCTTTTAGCGATGCAATAGCGTTTAAAACGGTACCCTAATAGCGCCCCCATGAGGCCAAATGAGGCCCATTGTCCTATATACCTCCCACGGGCGAATTCAAAAAATGATGTGGGTGAAGGTGCCCTTGGAACATTTAATATCGGCTGTTACTCTTTCGGAATACATCGTAAAACGTTTTGCCACTAATCTCGACTCAAACATATTCTTTTTTTTGGGGGGGGGGGTCCAAAAATCACTCGGAAATGTCGGTAAAGCTAACAACCACAAAATAGACCTGCGCCGGTATCGAAATCGTTCAGATATGGGACACGAAACAGTAAACCCCTCGACAGAGTCATAATAAATCGCCAACCGACACCTAAACCCGGCTGGGCGTTATTGCTAGCGACTGGCCACTCATCCCACTGCCACGCACAAGTATCGGCTGATTTTTCTTCCCCCGAAAAAAAAAAACAGGGGAAAAAAAGAAAAAAAAGGAGGTCGTTCTCGTCCGAAATTGGGTCCTTCGATTCGCCCCCTCGGGGCCTTCAAAGAGCACACGGACGGACGGACGGACGGGCCCGAGCGAAGTGAACTGGCGGCGCAAGGAAAGTCAGTTGGGCAGGATGACGATGATAATACTATAGCCGTGGCTGGCCTTCCACGTGCCTATCGGCTATCTCCATCGCGAGACGCGGCCGGACGACCAGCGTCCAGCCACGGCAGCACGGTGCACCTGGCGCCAGGGTATAGATGAATTTCGGCTAAACTATTCGTTTCCGCTCGCTGTCTCTCTCTCTCTCTATCACTCCCTCCTCTCTGTCTCTCTGTTTCTCTATCTCTCTCCCTTTCTCTCTGTCTCCCTCTTTCTCTCTCAATCTCCCTGTCTCTATGTGCCTCTCTTTCACTGTCTCTTTCACACGCCTCTGTCTCTCCCTTTCTCACTGTGTCTCTCTGTCTCTCTGTTTCTTTATCTCCCTCCATTTCTCCCTGTCTCCCTCTTTCTCTCTCTATCTCCCTATCTCTACGTGCCCCTCTTTCTCTCTCAATCTCCCTGTCTCTATGTGCCTCTCTTTCGCTGTATCTCTCTCACCCCCTCTGTCTCTCCCTGTCTCACTGTGTCTTTCTGTCTCTCTGTTTCTTTATCGTTCTCCATTTCTCCCTGTCTCCCTCTTTCTCTCTCTATCTCCCTATCTCTACGTGCCCCTCTTTCTCTCTCAATCTCCCTGTCTCTATGTGCCTCTCTTTCGCGGTCTCTCTCTCACCCCCTCTGTCCCTCCCTGTCTCACTGTGTCTTTCTGTCTCTCTGTTTCTTTATCGTTCTCCGTTTCTCCCTGTCTCCCTCTTTCTCTCTCTATCTCCCTATCTCTATGTGGACCTCTTTCTCTCCCTATCTCCCTGTCTCTATGTGCCTCTCTTTCGCTGTATCTCTCACCCCTTTGTCTCTCTCTGTCTCACTGTGTCTTTCTGTCTCTCTGTTTCTTTATCGTTCTCCGTTTCTCCCTGTCTCCCTCTTTCTCTCTCTATCTCCCTATCTCTACGTGCCCCTCTTTCTCTCTCAATCTCCCTGTCTCTATGTGCCTCTCTTTCGCTGTATCTCTCTCACCCCCTCTGTCTCTCCCTGTCTCACTGTGTCTTTCTGTCTCTCTGTTTCTTTATCGTGCTCCATTTATCTCTGTCTCCATCTTTCTCTATCTATCTCCCTGTCTCTATATGCCTCTCTTTCGCTGTCTCTCTCACCCCTCTCTCTCTCTGTCTCACTGTGTCTCTCAATCTCCCTGTCTCTATACGTCTCTCTTTCGCGGTCTCTCTCGCCCCCCCCTGTCTCTCCCTGTTTCACTGTGTCTCTCTGTCTCTTTGTTTCTTTATCGTTCTCCATTTCACTATGTCTCCCCCTCTCTCTCTATCTCCCTGTCTCTATGTGCCTCTCTTTCGCTGTCTCTCTGTATCTTTATCCATCTCCATCTCGCTCTGCCTCCTCCTTTCTCTCGACATAACTCTGTCTATCTGTGTCTCTCTTTCGGTGTCTGTATATCTGTTATTTTATCTCTCTGTCTCTATGTCTCTCTTTCGCTGTCTCTCTGTGTCTGCATTATAATGTAAGTCTCCTCCTCTCTGTCTGTACCAGTCTCTATATCTCACTCTTTCTCTCATTATTTCTTATTTGTTTTATACCTCTCTCTCACTCTCTCTCTCTCTCTCACTCTCTCTCTCTCTTTCTCTCTGTATCTCTTTGTTTCTTTATCTCTCCGCCCCTCTCTCTGCATTTCACAAAGCCTTACAATGCATCGTAACTAAACTTACGATGGATAACCCATCGTAAGTTGTATTAGGCCGTATGTGTTCTGTGCATCGCTCGTTGTCTTGCGATTTTTCGTAAGTTACGATGGGTTTGGTGAAATTGACTGGTATTTCTGTAACTCTCTGCATCCCTCTGTCTGTATACCTCTTTGTCTCACTCTTTCTCTTTCGTCTCTCTTTCGCTGTCTATCCCTCTGTTTCTTTATAATCTCTGTCTCCTCTCACTCACACCTCTCTTTGTCTCACTGTTTTACTCTCTCTATCTCGCTCTGTCTGTCTGTCTGTCTGTCTGTCTGTTCGCACGTATGTCTGTCTCTCTGTATGTATCACTCTCTCTTCCCCCTCTATCCCCTCTCAACCTCCTTTTTTGTCTTCGCTCTGTCTTCTCTCTATCTCCCCTCTCTGTTTCTTTCTGTTTCGTCGTCCCGCCTTTGTGTGTGTGGGGGGGAGAGGTAGGTTCGTTTCGTCTCTCCTCTCAGTCGCGTGCGCGCCGCTGCATAAGATCCCGCAAACTGCCCGGAGACACTCCCGCCTCCCATATCCACACCCTTGGCGCGATTCCTCGCGGAATTTAGGCTTTCAACCCCCCCCCCGCTAGTCTCTCCCCCCCCCTCTCTCTCTCTCTCTCTTCCTCTCTCCCTCTCTCCCTTTCCTCCACAACCTTCGTGTGTATAGACAATCGCGGAGCGACTGTGTTTGAACCCAAAAGTCAGAGAACGGTTTGCATTTCCTGCGTCTTATATTAATAGGTTGCACACTTATTAAAAGCAGTGCACCAAAGCGAGACCCCGGGGGCGCTGAAATCGTATCTGGCCGGGTTTATAAGGTAAAGATGAATATTAAGCAGTAACCGAAACACCTCGATTTCGTGGGCGATTTATTGCCGTTATACGGGCGAGCACAATACACATCGCAGAGAAGAGGAAGAAGAAGAAGAAGAAGAAAAACAAACCCGACCACGCAGACCAAAAAAACCTCGCTTGTCTTCCTAGTTCATGAAATAACCGCGCATCAGGATGCAAGCGTGCTGATCGGAACGGTCGTATCTTGTGCACGCCGTCTCGTGATTCTCTGTCAAGGAGAAGCCCAGATGATTTGTTTACACAGTTTCAAAGCAAACCCGAATCTCTTCCCGAAATGTCAGGCGGGTCCTGTATATGGCTTTTGTTTTGCTGGAGGAAAGACAGTATTGACTCGCCATCCATTCAAATTCAAAGAGGGAGATGCAGAGACAGATGGAGATGCAGAGACAGATGGAGAGGCAGAGGGAGAGGCAGACCCAGAGGAAGAGGGAGAGGGAGAGGTAGAGGGAGGGGTAAGAGGGAGGGGCAGAGGGAGGGGCAGAGGCAGAGGCAGAGGCAGAGGCAGAGGCGAAGGCAGAGGCAGAGCCAGAGCCAGAGGAAGGAGAAAGAGAGGTAGAAATAAAGGGGAGAGGAGGAGGGGGTGTTTTGCATTACTCTTCGGATGAGATTAGGAGTTAATACGTTTAGCCTCGCCACTTCTGCCTGGGTGTCGGCAGTGGGAAATGTCACTCGTGTAGTACATCACCCGGGTGCTGATATCTTGACTACAATGTTTGAAATGACGTGTATCCCAACCAGCCCCCTCCCCTTCCCCCCCTTCCCCTTCAAATCACCCATTTGCGTGCTGGAGAGAGGCGCCCTTCAAATTCAAAGAGTCCACCACGGCGTCTATACGGGGGATACATATGTTGGAAGGGGGCTGGGGCTGGCTAGTTGTTCGCCTGCTGTGAAGTCCTAGGGACGAGACTATAGTAGGGCCGCTGGTGCAGAAACTCTGGGAGACTGGGGCTGGGCGGATATATACATCGGGAGCTGGGCGTTGAAGGGGCCTAGTGGTCAGGGGAGGGGACGGCACACAGGTTCCGACGGAGAGGGACGACTTCCAAAATCGCTCGTTCTCTGCCATCGGATGAGGTTTAATTCGCAGATGGGTCATAGGAACGGGATAGGGCAGGCGTCGGTTTTAACAATTATCTCCATTATAATGCCCGCTCAAGAAAGCACATATTATTTAGTCAATTCTTCTATGTCCGTCATTCGGAGCAGATTCCTGACACACTGGTTATACATGGTTAATACTCCTGGAGGTACCCCCTATAACCTATCATACCTATAGTACTATTGGTATATGCAGTATAATACATGCATTCATATCCAGTCACGGAAGCCTGGCTGGGCCACACGGTAAAACATGGTCTGGTTTTATAAAACAAGAAAATGCTAGGATCAGCATTGCCAACCAAGATGGGAATGATTAACACTGGATTTTGAAAAAAGTTAGTCCCAATGCTTGCTACATAGTTTTTCCCGACATCTTTAACAGTGTACGGTATGGTCCGTGATGGCAGATTTCTTTATTTAAAAAGAAGAAGAAGAAATAAATGTGTACAATCAGTGATTTAAAAAAGTATAGAATGGTTGAAAATTTACATGCCGAGGGAAAGGATTTGCGGGAGTTCTTTGATAAAATGTCTTAGCCAAATCTATACACATTCAAATCTCATCAACGCATAAGCTTGCTGTCTGTGATGCAGCTGGTCTATTTTTTTCCCCGGGGGGACCGACGACTTATGCGGGCTCGTCGGCTAAGCAGACAAGACAAGTGTGGAATAGACATCGTGAGTCTCGGGTGCGAATCCCGCTCGGGGCAGAATACATGGGGCACACAGTGGGCACGCTAGCACAGCTAGCAATGAACCCGTGACCGGGCCTTGCGTTGTACTTACCGTATTATACGACGACGCTATCAGCGTTATCTACAGCCCCACTTTCTCATCCAAAGTACGCGGATGCTTTACTGTGAAACAAGTAAAGGCGATTGATACTAATCAACTCAAAGTTATGCCAGCAACCGATTTCAAGAAATTGAAAATGTTGCGTAACTCACGCAACATTTGGCTGCCCTTGCTAAATTTTGCTGAAAAGAGTCTTTGTGGCGCAAGACTTACGCAACATTTGTAAGTTGCGTAACTAATACGCAACTTTTCTTGAAACCGGCTGCAGCCTCTCTGTATAAAGGCCCTAATAACCCAACGATTTTGGACAAAATAAAAAGAAACCGGATGAAATGCGCAGCAGGATTCCGGCACATTCTATTTCCTTGTGATCCACAAAATATAGTCGGACACAAGTTGCGGTCACTTAGATTTCACTTTGACGATTCGTTTATAGGCCTATACAGGGCAGAAAGAGCATGCACTTTTGAGACAGAAGCCTTTTTTTGAGTCAAGCCAGTTGACCGTAACTTTCAGAGCGGGGTGTCAGCCGGTTTGACGCAGCTGAGGGATCCCGGCCTAAGCCAGGGCTTGTGTGCGAGGGGCCCTTTTCTCAGTTATTATTCTTATCTCACGTTCTCACAGGTGCGACTCCTTAATTTCATTTCAGTTGGAAAGCGTTCGGCTGAGGATGGACACGAAAATCGCTCACGAATCCAACGCAGGATGTCTCTCTCTCTCCCTCTCTCGCTCTCTC
>OX465101.1:15666711-15717165 GCA_949987565.1 Luidia sarsii | reverse complement strand
CTGTCTCTTTGTCTGTCTGTCTGTATATATGTGTGTATGTATAACTCTCTCTACCCCCTCTCTCTATTCTATCTCCATTCTGTCTCTGTCTCCGTCTGTCTGTCTGTCTTCCTGCCTGTCTGTCTGTCTGTATGTATGTATGTATTTCTGTCTCTCTCTTTCTCCCTTCCCTTTCTCTCTCTCTCTCTCTCTCTCTCTCTCTCTCTCTCTTTCTCTCTCTCTCTCTCTCTCTCTCTCTCTCTATATATATACATATACCCTTTTTCTTCCTCTCCCCTCCTCTCCTTCTCTGTCCGACACTCGATTACGACTCTCCATCCAAAACGGCAACAACACCGCCCTCATGGTTTTAAGATGCAACCCGAGCCCGGGTCGTGTTCCTAAGTGCCCGTGCTCGGAGCCACCTGAGCCCCGCAGCCGCTTGCATGCACAGCCCCGTAAATCGCCCAAGCCCGACCTTCCAACCTTCTGGCCTTGCCGGACGACAACGATGACCGTCACCCCTGCCTCTCTCTCTCTCTCTTCCCGGCCAATTAGGCACGGAATATTGTATTATTTGTGCAACTGCGTGAGACAAAAGGGGGAGGCTCTTAATTGGGTCCGGAAGCCGACAGAGAGAGAGAGGAGGGAGGGAGAGAGACACACAGAAAGAGAGAGAGGGGGCGACAGAGAGAGAAAGGGGGAGAGGGATCGAGGGGGAGAGGGAGAGAGGGAGAAAGAGGGGGAGAAAGGGAGAAGGGAGAGTGGGAAAGTGAGAGGAGAGAGAGGAGAGAGAGGAGAGAGAGGGGGAGAGAGAAGGATAGAGGGAGAGAGAGGAGAGAGAGGGGGAGAGAGAGAGACTGAGAGAGAAGGAGAGAGAGAGAGGGAGGGAGAGAAGGGGAGAGAGGGATAGATGGGAGGAGAGAGAGGGGAGTTCCAGATGGAGAGGGAGGGAGGTGGGGAGACATAGTAAGTAGCAGAGAAAGAGAGGGAGCGAGAGAAGGAAGGTAAAAAGAGAGAGGGAGGTTGAAAGAGAGGGAGAGAGGAAGGCCAGAGAGAGAGAGAGAGAGGGGTGGAGAGGAGGGGGGGGGTGGGAAATAAAGGTCGCGACCTCTTTGGTCAGGTTACGGAACGCCACCAATTAGGGGAGAAACCTTGCGACCCGGAGACCCAGAAACAACCTGACCCCCTGCGGGCGGTCCGACCCCAGCCAGCCCCTAGGCGGGTCCGGTCAGCGGGCCCGCCCGCACCCGCGTCCCGACCCCACCAGGGAAAACCCGTTGCACGCCCACCGCCTTGATCGCGGGCAGCGGCAGGTGTCGGCCGAATAATTCGCAAGATCCTGTGCGCTCGAGGCTGGCCAGCGTTTGATGGAAACAGGATTTCTCAACATCAATTGAGCATGACGGAATTCCTCCACTCGAAGAAGCACGAAGCTCAAAATAATTATATCATGCAGCTCATTTCAAAAGTTAGAGGGCCTGACGCCTCCATCCTAGCAGGACCTTTCTCAAAGAAAGGTCCTGCTATAGGATGGAAGCGTCAGGCCCTATCACTTTTGAGATTCATGTATTGCAAGTCATTTTAGTCAGTGGGCAGTTTGCAAGGCAACCGTCTTTTGTATTAACTAGCAGTTGATTTCAATCACCGAAAGCATGTTTAGTGTAAATGAAAATAAAACAAAAACCGCATTATTTTTTTACCACATTGTATACCTATTTAATTCATGACTAAATCTCAAAAGTAAGAGGGCCTGACGTTTCGATCCTAGCAGGAGCTTTCTCAAAGGCCTTTGAGAAAGTTCCTGCAAGGATCGAAACGTCAGGCCCTCTAATTTTTGAGATTTATATATTGCAGGTCAATTTAGTCAGTGAGCAGTTTGCAACATTTGTGACCCGGCACAGCATAATGAAGGATAACCCCACTTTTGAGATTTTGAGGTTTTCTAATGATGTGAAAGAGTATACCATTAGCTTTCAAATGATATCAAAATATAATATCCTCTAATGCTTAACATTTCCGAAAATACCAAAAGAAGAAAATTGATTTGTAATCGAATTGTGAAGATACTTTAACTTCAGGCGTTGTTTACTCAAAAAGTGTTTTGGTGGGATACTCCTCATGTCGTTGTGCCGGGTCACATTTGTTTGTATTAACTCCAAATGCACGATTTATCAAGAGAACTCCGTTGACGACTTCGCAGGCTTCCCCGTCCCAACGTCCATTCCGTCAGACGAGGGGTGGTGCTGGTGGCGGCGGGGTTTGAAGGTCGGGACCGGAGTGACGCCCGCTCATTTGATCACGTCTCTATCACGTCAGATTTTCCCCCAACCAGTCTGAGCACCTGCAGATCAATAAGCACTTTCACGGCAAGGGTTTATTATAGAAATTAAAACGTTTCTCGACGGTCACACGCTGACACATGGTTAAGTCTTCACACTGCGATCTATATGCATCACACGCGCACGGGGAGGGTCGCTTTCTTCTGAGGATAATTCCCATCTGTGTCCTCCCACACGCGAAGACCGGTATCTCAATTGGCACAGGCGTGAATTGGCTGATTCTGAAGATCTCAGCATTGGGTCGTTTTGGTCGACGGGACATCGGCGATCTGGCGACCCGCTGGTCCTGAGGTATATTTGGGGGTCAGAACTCTCTTTGGCCGGGCCAGCTCGCCCCCTTGTATGCCTATATCAGTCATATACCGGTCCCTGTACCTCTCACTCCCACGAGCTCTCTACGGGAACGAGCGCGGTATATATAGAAACCAATCCCGGCATCTCCCATCGAATTCCTTTCTTAAAAAAAATTAAAAAATTAAAAAATGACACCCTACATCCCACCTAGTACTTGAATCAACAAAACCCACCGAGCTGGCACCGAACAAAGAGTGATCCCAAAAGTCTTGAGTCATGCTTCAGCCTGCAGGAAGGATATATACCTGAAAGAGTTTCACCGGTATCTGAAGCCGCCCTGGTCGTTTCTGGAAGTCGGCGACCATACCTATATAGTCCCAAAGGTAACACCTTGTAGCCTCTGATAACGAAACATCTTTTTGTTCTCATAGGCCCCTATCTGTAAATTGTATAGAAACAGGAGGAGGCTACTATACCATAATTGTCTGTAGCGTTCAGTCACCCCTTCCCCGTTCTATATTCAAATCTTGATTCACGACGCTCTCATTTGGCAGAAGTCCGCCGGGCGCACTCGGCATAAATTAACGCGCGCTGGGGCCGGTCGCCGCACGCGATGGCACGGCCGTGGAAAAAATTCACAATCACCAAGCTTTTACAGGGAGAACGCAACATTGGTCAAGGTCGAAGAATTAGCATCCATACGTTGTCTGATCCAGCATATGCATGCAATAGCACACCTGTGAAATTTTCAGGTCAATCCGCTAACCGAGTCTCGAGAAAATAGTGGAAAACCGCTTCATTTGTTTCGCAAAAATGCAGCATTCAACGCCGTACTGTTCCGAAAAATAGTTTAGATCTCGATGAGATGTAAACTATTTCTTTTACTCATTTCTCCCAACATACGACATTTTTAACAGAAATATTTCAGTGAGAGGTTTTTACTATAACCATCTTCAAACTGTATAAGTTTCATGTAAATATGTGAACATTTCTGTTTTTCGATCTTACCAATGTTGGGTAGGGGCTTTAAATGTTTGACTTTCCCTTGCATGCATAGCATGCATTCAACGCTAAAATCGTTTAGATCTAAGTGGTGTGACGTAAACTATTTCTTTACTCTCTCCTGCAAAAATACAGCATTTTTGGCAGTTTATTTCAGTGCGAGGTTTCTACCACAACTATCTTCAAACTGTATAAGTTGTATAAGTTTCATGTCAATCTGTGAACATTTCTGATTTTCGATCTTTACAAATGTTGTGTGGGGCTTTAAGCACCTCGCCGCGCATGCAGTGTGTACACTATGTTAACACCGCCGAGCATGGGACGAGTTCGTGGCGGATGGCGAGGTCGTGTTGGGTGTGACCGGAGCGCAATGATCTCTCCACTGAAAAGTGCCCTCGTACGTCTGCCCATGGTCTGCCTAACTTTCCCCTCCTGATTGGCTACGACAGCGCTTGGTCCGCTGAATGATATACCGGTATGTCACAGCAACGGCCGCAGATAATTATTACAGGCCATCTTTCCGCCGTTTTAAGTCAACAACATCGATTATTAACACACCTCTAAAATATAGGTAACTCGATTTTGTTTTCAATTTCTGTTAAAATGGGATTCGTTATAAAGGGACTCTGTCTTCGTTATGTTACGTTCTTGCAGTGGGAATCAAATTAACCTTTCCTGTATACATTATAGCAAAACAAACAGTTTTATAGTAAACGTTTTGTAGCAGCGTATAATTATATGAATTTGATCCTTGGCGGTACTTAACACGAACGTTAACCGCTCGATGTTTATATAGATACAAGACGGGAACTTAAGTATGCATCACATATGCATCACAAATGCAGAAAAGAGGGCCCGATGTTTCGGTTCTACCTGTCTCTGGCCTTTGAGAAAATGCCAGTCTAGGATCGAAAGGTCAGGTCGTCCCATCTTCTGAGCTTTGCATTTCTTTCATTCCTGCAGGGATTTTGATTCGGCGTTCGTTGGTACTGCGTTTTTGTGCTTTGTTTTATTCTTCTATAAGAGACCTTCCGCCGTACTGTTCAGCCCGAAATGGTTTAACACTGGCTGGCTGGCTGATTGGATGGCTTGCTGGTTGGTTGGCTGGCTGGCTGGCTGGCTTTTGGTTCGGGCTTGCTGGCTGGCTGGATGGTTGCTTGGCTGGCTGGCTGGCTGGATGGTTGGTTGCCTGGTTGGCTGGCTGGCTTTTGGTTCGGGCTTGCTGGCTTGCTGGATGGTTGCTTGGCTGGCTGGCTGGCTGGATGGTTGGTTGCCTGGTTGGCTGGCTGGCTTTTGGTTCGGGCTTGCTGGCTTGCTGGATGGTTGCTTGGCTGGCTGGCTGGATGGTTGGTTGCCTGGCTGGCTGGCTTTTGGTTCGGGCTTGCTGGCTTGCTGGATGGTTGCTTGGCTGGCTGGCTGGCTGGATGGTTGGACTGCTGACTGGCTGGCGCTCTGGATGACTGACTGGCTGGTTGGCCACCTTGTTGGCAGATTGGTGACTAGCTGGTTAATTGGTTGGCTGATTGACTGGCTGGCTGGCTGACCGGCTGACCGGCTGACCGGCTGACTGGCTGACTGACTGACTGGCTGACTGGCTGACTGGCTGACTGGCTGACTGGCTGACTGGCTGACTGGCTGACTGGCTGACTGGCTGACTAATTGAATGGCTGACTGACAGACTGGCTGACTGGCTTAATGACTGGCTGGCTGACTGGCTGACTGGCTGACTGGCTGACTGGCTGACTGGCTGACTGGCTGACTGGCTGACTGGCTGACTGGCTGACTGGCTGACTGGCTGACTGGCTTAATGACTGACTGGCTGACTGGCTGACTTCACATGACTTCACGGGGGCTGGGGCGTGCAGCAGATCGACTCTCTCCGACCCTTTTCGCTAAAATGTTGTAGGGCCCTCAAGTCAGATGTATCCAATACTTCCTGCCCGAAAATGGAAACTAAATGGAAACAAGTGAACATCCGAAACACGGAGAAGAAGAGGATGAAGAAGAAAAAGAAGAAGACGAAGAAAACAAGATTCAACACCTCTCTCATGTCACTCAGTATTCAGATGTTAAATATTAGCATGACCGCGGGGCATGGACCGGTGCTCATGTTCCTACTGAAAGGTCCTTGCGCGTACTTTCGGGCCTAGCCTTGCAATTACTTGGGTGTCGAAATTGCAGAAGGGAAGCGTGAATTACGACCGATGAACTACAAGCTTCTGATGGAATAACATGAAAGAAAGAGAGAAAAAAAATCTGAAAAAAAAACCTGGCGAGGAGTAATTAGTGCCCCTCTTGAGAGTTTCTGTCTTTTTTGTTTCCTTCTTCGTCTTCTTCTCCTCCGAATTTTCCCTCCTGCGCTAGGATTGGCGAGGCACATGGTCCACCATGGTTATTTATCGTGGCCTACGCGAGCCGCGCCGTTTCGGAAGTGGATCGGCGTATCACGCTCATACGCGCGCACTTGCCGAGGAAATCGGACGCGTATATAAGGGGAAAAAATCTCAGCGAAGGTAACGGCAAAGAGATCGCAAATCAGCCCACGACGAGCTGACATCATCTAAGGAAATCTCTCAGCCAGTCTTGCGCTCGAACGTTAATCATTTCTTGATTGTCTCATCGTCTGCAGGTTATGCATCGTCAGCGCGTAATTGTTTTGATTTTTTTTTTGTATACTGGATATCATTATTTTTGTTTTAGACGATCGTGGAAAGTAACAGCCCCCAAACGACGGGTATAAGGTTTTCCCACAAGCAATTGGCATGAGGTTTGCGAGGTTCTGGGTTTGTGTGTTTGTTTGTTTAATGAACAATGCGGAATAGTTTATTTGCCGACGCATCCAAGATAGAGTACACTATGCCTTGCCAAATATCTGTCGAACATCAATGTCTACTATATCACGCCCAATATCTTTTGCAATGCAATTGACATAGGCCTAGTTCAGAGGTCGTCTTTCTCTGTTTGGGCAGGGTAGTACTGTAGAGGTCCGTCCCTGGCTCCTCATCCTGTCTACGACGCCATGTTTTTCTCTAGCGGGTCCGACCCTTGAGTTGACTGCAGGGAGGGTTCGGTCCGCCGTTGAGGGAAGGATGAGGAGCCGCACTCACAATTGTCCAAAAAAATCACACCAGAATATCACAGGGTCTTGATTGACATGATCGATTACGTTATTGATGTATTTGATGTATTTGCTTATTAGATTATCTTACTGATTAGATTACCTTTGAGGGTAATGACTAACACCATGCAGCTTTCTGATCATCCTTCTTTTGTGTTCACTTCTTCACACTTCTCTCTTTGATCTTTCCCCCTCTTCTCACTAATCCCTACCCTACTCCTTGCCCTTCCCTTTGATCTCACCCTACCAGCTTTAATCTTTGTCCTTTGTTTCTCATCCGTGTCCTATTCACTCTCTTCCCCCTTCCTTCGTGTACATGTATCTGTGTTGTCCTTGTCACTCTGCCTTTGAGAAAGGTCCTGCTAGGATCGAAATGTCAGACCCACTACATTTTAAGATTTGCATTTTGGTAATATTAGTCAGTAAGCAGTTTGCAACATTTTTGTATATCACTTTAGATTCTCTTAGATAAGATTGTTCCACGCTGGTGAGGGAGTCCCACCTAGCAAGGGCGAGGTGTACTGAGTGATATTATGATACGAGCTGTAATTCCAACACCACACCAAAGGATTACACACTCAAAAACCCTCCAAACGTTGGTTGAATCCATGTAGCTTTTCCTCTGATCACGGAGGCATCTTGAGCACGTTTTTATCCCGTCGGCCGATCCCCGAGGCAACGGTCTACTGCCGCACAAAGGTCATATGCAAATGAGGATGATTTGGGGAAATCCTATAGGTCCTCATAGTACGATCTCAAGGAATTATGATTATGATTTGATCCTTGGCGCGAACGGGTGGCCAGCAAAACGCGTGTCCAGCGACTAGCGCTAGCCACAACGGAATAAATGGGTAGATATTCTCCATAGATCTCTGCTTTTGTTTTGTGCTTTCACCAGCTGATAGTCTGGACTCTCATTATAGAAGCCGAGTATATGTGCCAATGAGCTGGTCTTGGATCAAGCGGGATGGGTCAAAAATCCGTGCAAGAGACGGTGGAATGTATCACCGATCTCTAATAGCGATGAGCTAACTCGGTTTGATTTCCTCAGTGTAATGCACACGAACGGACTAAAAATGATCAAGGGGCATATCTCCACCGACCAAGAGCTGACTGGCCGATCTATAGCACGGCCTTCCGCTGATGCTTATGTCGTAAAAAAACGTTACTTTTTTTTAGAGAGATTCTCCTCCTTTTCTTCCCCCCATGCTTTTCTGGGTATAGAAAGTACGATAGGTATTCAATTGATCTTCAGATGGGTCATCCACAGGGAAGATGAGCCAAGATGTCTAGTACCGGTACTCCATATTCATTGTATAGTCTTTGGAGACCGGCATCATTCAATCAGAGTGGAAATCAGTGACTCGACGATGCGTCTCATGCCGGTGATTTCACCGTCACGCGGTCTACCGAACTGCGCACTGTTTGCTTGAGAAATGTCATGCAATATTTACGGCACTCTTAATGATCATCATCAGTATTGTTTATGTTGCGGGGGAAGGAGGGAGGGAGGGAGAGGGAGGGGGGCTTCTGTTTGCTCATCGGGGCTGGTCTGGGGTCCCGATACTGTGCAAACAGCAATTCTACCACTGCAGTTTCAGGCATCGGACTACGAAGTACGGCAACCTTACACTAGAGCTGCCACGCCGAAGTGGGCCCCGAATCAATGTCTCGGTAGCCGGGTAGCTATATAAGCCTGTCCAAGTCCATCTCCGCGCACGCCGCGGCTGTGTTTGTTTGCAGCGGCTTGTTAAACTTAATGAACCGCTATCAATCATGGCTCTCTTCGGCGTGTCATGCATGTGGGAGTCACGCAACGCGCCGTCACGGCGCATGGCCATAGGAGTCCCTGTAATACTATGATAATCCATCTTCTTCCATTGCAAACAATGCGTCCAGTCCGCTCGCAAATTGGTCGTTTCTTTCGGTGATGACTGGGAACGCTAGCCCAGCCCCCCCCCCAATAAAACACCCCAAAACAACACGCCATTCCGTAGATGGACAACGGATTTCTGAGCTACCTCGGTCGGTCCCCTTTCCCGGAGGTCGCCCTGGAAGTAAGTCCGGGCGCCAGCGCGTTTTGTCCGTTGTTGATTCGGGGCCGGATTGGGTAACGGCGCTGCGGAAACTGCGCGGGTCTCGCGCGGCCGTTTTGGAAACGAAATATCCGGTGCGTGCCGAGCAACGGGGAACGTCGGCGGTGGACCCCGTTAATTCCTCGCATGGGTCCTGGGTCTATGAGCGGCTCCCTCCCTCCCTCTATCGGCTGTCTGCCCGGCTGCCACCACGACTCCCTCCCTCGCTGCCTGCCTCTCGTTTCCCCCGTTGGTTTCAAAGTCCGCACCGCCTATTACAGAGTCCCTATAATAATGATGGAGATTATTAGACACTTCGCGGAGACAGTTTGCATACGGTGGTGGGGCCCGTTCGAGAAAGGGGCCACGGCAATCTTTACCACAACCGATGCATCAAAAGCCGAGGACTTGGGGCTTCGGTTTGACAGCTTTGCGTGCGCGCACCGACGGGCTTATATATGACTTCGCCCTTGTTCGTGAGCCCTGTAAAATGTACGGGGCGTGTGGGGGGAGAGCACCGTGCGCTCCCGATGTCTTCCACCGGGCCCCCGGCGGCCTTTGCCCGCGGTGCCACCGGAGCAACGCGCTTGCCCAGTCGAGCGGAATGCGGCAGGGCGGTGTTTTGTAACACGAGCAAAATCAAGTGCAATTCTTCACCACGGACTGTGCGTACTAATCGAGACTCGTTCCATCATCGACCCACTGGACAATCTGTTTCCCATCCACTCTCCTCCCCCCTCCCTCCTTTCTCTCCAATGTATCCGTAAACATTGAATTTATTACCGACAACCTCACCATCGTAATTCTATTATACGCTTTATGATATATCGCTGAAGCTTATACACAAACCCTATACACAAACCGAAAGGGCGCTACAGTGGGCTTTTCAATCTTCTTACACGGGTCACCTAAGCCTAATCTACGATACAATTCTGTCAGTCTGTAGGATTGTAAATCAGTTTTAGTGACCGAATGCCCGGTCGGGATCTGAAGGAAGAATGGTGGGGTGTCTATTGTAACTCAGAGACTTGACTTTTCTCGGCTGTGAAAGGTCACTTTAGGGACCAGTTATTGATTTATCTGGGCCGGCAGTAGTCCGCAGTATACACTTAAAGTAGGGTCCTGTGCCAAACAAACATGTAAACGGTGTTTACGTGTTGTCGGGACTCCATCTTTCAATGAGAGAGAGAGAGAAGGAGGGAGGGGGGAGTTGGAGGGAAGGAGAGAGAGGATGGACACTGGGAGGGGGAGAGAGAGAAGAGAAATATAGAACGAGAGAGAGGGAGGGGAGAGAGAAAAGAGACGGGAGAGTGATAGAGAGAGAAACAGAGAGAGAGAGGGGAGAGAGAGACATAGAGAGAGACATATATATAGAGAGGGAGAGAGCCAGAGGGAGAGACATACTGAGAGAGAGTGGAAGAGAGAGAGAGAGAGAGAGAGAGAGAGAGAGAGAGAGAGAGAGAGAGAGAGAGAGAGAGGGGGAGAGAGAGAGAGAGAGAGAGAGAGAGAGGGAGACAGAGAGAGAGAGGGAGACAGAGAGAGGGGGAGAGAGAGAGGTGGAGAGAGAGTGGGGAGAGAGGGGGAGTAGGGGGAGAGAGAGACACAGACATAAAGTTTGAGGAGAGAGAATAGAGAAAGGAGAGCGAAAACAAGAGATTGAGAGAGATGAGGAGATAGATAGAAAATGACAGATTATAGAGTACGTGAGGAAGAGACAAAACGGCACAGACAAGCAGACAAACAGAGAGACAGCGAGACAGAACAACATACAGAGAGGTAGGGAGACAGACAGAGGGACATGAATAATCAACCAGACAGACTAAGACAGGCAAGAAGAAAACAGACATACCATTACCGTTAGGTAAGACAGAGAAAGAGACTAAGCCAATTGCCATACGATCGAAAAATGTCAGGCGTGTCATTTGCGTGTCATTCATATCGTATCTCATTGCATCGTTATTAGAAAACAGAAAGGAGAGAGTGAGAGGGGGAGAGAGAGAGAAAGAGAGAGAGAGAACGAGAGAGAGAGAGGGAGAGAGAGAGGGGGGGGGGGAGGGAGAGATAGAGAGAGAACGAGAGAGGGAGAGAGAGAGAGAGAGGGGGAGCATGGGAGAGAGGTGGAGAGAAGGGCAGCATGAGAGAGAGAGAGAACGAGAGAGATAGAGAGAGAACGAGAGAGGGAGAGAGAGAGAGGGGGGAGCATGAGAGAGAGGGGAGAGAGAGAACGAGAGAGAGAGAGAGGGAGAGAGAGGGGGCAGCATGAGAGAGAGAGAGCGGGAGAGAGACAGAGAGACAGAGAGAGAGAAGGAGAGAGAGAAGGAGAGAGAGAGGGGGAGCATGAGAGAGAGAGGGAGAGTGATAGAGGGAGAGAAAGAGGGGAAGAGGGATAGAGAGAGATGGGGGAGAGGGGAGAGATAGGGAGAGAGTGAGGGGTGGCAAAACAGTCGGTAGATTTGATAATGATCGGCTGGTATTGAGCACCGCCCATAGGGCGGCAGAGAAAAAAGCAGAGGTCGGACACAACAGCAAAACTCCAGGCTCTCGGAGTTCCGCCGTCGCCATCATCCCCCGTGCCAAGGGGGAAGATTGGACCATTCCTCCGCGCGCCCAGCCGCGCAGGAAGGAGAGCATTTTCGACACCGAGAAGAGAGGACCCAATTTCGAGCCTTTGTTAATTGGCACTTTGTCGGGGCCGTCGCTGAAAAAATATATATAAAAAAAGGGAGGCAGGAAAATGTTGCGTCTGTCATCGGGGCCGCTAAGCCGATGGGCGGTCTCGCTGGGATTATCGTTGCCCCGGCTGATGGATTTATCATGCCCTACTCCAGAGAGAGACAGAGAGAGGGAGAGGGAGAGAGATAGAGAGAGAGACAGAGAGAGGGAGAGGGAGAGAGATAGAGAGAGAGACAGAGAGAGAGACAGAGAGAGAAGGAGAGGGAGAGAGATAGAGAGAGAGACAGAGAGAGAAGGAGAGGGAGAGAGATAGAGAGAGAGACAGAGAGAGACAGAGAGAGAAGGAGAGGGAGAGAGATAGAGAGACAGAGAGAGAAGGAGAGGGAAAGAGAGAGAGATAGAGAGAGAGGCAGAGAGAGACAGAGAGAGACAGAGAGAGAAGGAGAGGGAGAGAGATAGAGAGAGAGACAGACAGAGAGAGAGACAGAGAGAGAAGGAGAGGGAGAGAGATAGAGAGAGAGACAGAGAGAGACAGAGAGAGAAGGAGAGGGAGAGAGCGAGATAGGGAGAGAGACAGAGAGAGAAGGAGAGGGAAAGAGAGGGAGAGATAGAGAGAGGGAGACAGAGAGAGAAGGAGAGGGAGAGAGATAAAGAGGGAGAGAGAGAGAGAGAGAGAGGGGGAGAGGGAGAGAGAGGGGGGGAGAGAGAAGGAGAGGGAGAGAGATAGAGAGATATAAAGAGAAAGATAGATAGAGGGGAGACAGTGATAGACAGAGAGACAGAGAGAGAGGGATGGAAGAGAGAGGGAGAGAAAGAAAGAGAGAGGGAGAAAGAGAGAGAGACAGCGAGGGACATAAAGGGAGACAGAGAGAGAGGGAGAGAGACAGACAGAGACAGAGACAGAGAGGGGAAGAGAGAGGAGGAGAGAGAGACAGAAAGAGAGAGAGACAGAGACAGAGAGAGGGAAAGAAAGAGGGAGAGGGAGAAAGAGACAGCGAGACAGAAAAAGAATGAGAGAAAAAAAAGAGAGAGCGAGGTGGAGAGAGGTTGAAAGGGAGATGGAGAGAGCGAGGGAGAGATAGAGAGAAAAGGTTCAGTTCAAGTTCTAGCTGTTGATAGCAGGACCTTCTTGCTATACCTCAAGTCTTTCTTTCCCTCTTCATCTCCCTCTTCCCCTCAACTACCCCTCCCCAACCCACCCCCCTTAAACGAAATGTTCAAAAGTTTATGAAGGGGGGGGTAAAACAAAAAAGGAAAGAAGGGGAGGTACTGGGGGAAATTGGTTGGCATAGCTGACCACCTCCGATAGGGAAGAAAAGAGTTACTGAGGCGGCTCGGTCTCACCAACCCCGAGGGGGTCTGCTAGCAGGAACTTGTGGGGAAAAGGGGTTCGGGGAGAGGGTGAGGGGAGAGGGGAGGACGCGGGCCCGGCCGACTTAATAGTCCCCGGCACCGGCATACCCAAAACGTCCCCCAGGTGAGGCTAGTCAGTTTCCCATTGACCTGGTTTCGCACCGCTTTGGCCGTGTTAATGCATCCCTGGCCCTAGTCTCCGAGCGCCTATCTGACATTGATGCCAGCCGTCAATACCTGACCTGACAGAGATATATATATTTTCTCCCCCTTTTTTAAAGTTTTGGTATTCCCCCCCGACCCCCCTCTACCTTTTGAGACCGTAGTCGATCGATACCCCTGGCTATATGGCTATTACGGGGCGACACCGTGACGTTTGCTGTCCGTGAGGAGTCGAATGCGTTGCTCGCAACCGTTTGGCCCGCAACCGTCCAAAACCGTGAGCCAAGCGGAGGAGGGAGGGAGGGGTGGGGAGGGGTGGTTGTGTATAGGAAGGAAGACGTTTAGAATGCTTTTTAAATGTACATCGGTTGGAAGTAGTGACGATGATCGATTAGATTTCCTGCCAGAGAAGTCTGGGTTCTAGATTCGGAGTGGCTTCGACAATAGGGGGGGGGGACAGGAAATGTTGAAGGTTTCTCAATCAACGCCGTTTGGAGTGGTCGTAACTATACCGAGTCAGTTGGAGAGCCTGAAGAGTAAAGGGCATTTTTTTTGGGGGGGGGGCAGTGAGAATAGGAAACCATTCCGGTGGCTGCCTTGTTGAAAATACGACACTGGATCTTGATGCTGGACAAACATTCATCCTTATTTGACCCTATAAAGAATGAATCTTTGATTGAAAGTGTTAATGTGTTGTGTTTGTCTGCGTTGAAACAACTGATTAGCTCATCGTGGTCTATTGTAGATGCTTTGGTAGGCTATTGGTAACTACCGGGGGTTAATGCATAGTTATTTAATATATACACACAAATTAGTAGCAAAAGCCAAACAAAATAGACTTTGATACCAGTCCACTGAGGCCTGACTTGTACTCCCGGTACCCTTAAATATCTTTGCTATACACAAATATTTCCCCTTTGCTCCGTTCAAAGTCAAATCAAAGCGAAGTCGTGGACACAATTCTTAGTCATTTCATTTCTACGCGAATATTTGAGATCCAACCGGGTTTCTTCTCTTAAATCGTGTCTTATTCGGCAACGCGTAATTATATGATTATATGAATCCGACTGTAGTGTAGCCCCCAAGCCGGCAAAAGTTGATCGTGTTGTGGAAGGTCAACGTCTGAGGGCTGCATAGCTCAGACGGTAAGAGTGCCTGTACGCAAGAACCAGAGGTCTCGGGTTCAATTCCCGGTCCAGTTAACATTTTCTTTGCCATTTAGAAAATGGTCCAAAGTTCCCAGTTCGTTTCCCCCCTTCTTATCAATTGTTTGACTTTTTTACGGATGCCTTCATTCTCGTCCCAGATACAATCTGCAAAACCCTTTCAAAATAATGTTCCATTGTCGCTAAGGAAAAGCTGAAGAAATGCTAGTATAATAATTACCTGTATGCGACCTGAATGAATCCCCCTGATACGTTTCACGAAATGCAGGGTTTTGGCAAGTATAGGAAATTATATCAGAGCTTGGGTTGTGCATGGAGATGGACCTAGGTATCGGGATAGGCCTACATACACTGCAGGATCGATTTCGACCAAACCAACTCAGCCAGGTGAGCCGTACATTTGCCAATCATGTTACCAGCTGATGTACCAACATTGGTGAGCATGTCGGCTTGATATTGACCAACGTTTTCTTTTTTTCACGGTGCAACAGAAGGGATGCATTGCCACAGACATCGCACATCGTTGGCTTGCGATATCGACCCCAAAACGGCCAAGACGTGTTCTGTTATAGTCTGTGGTGATGTATAGATGCGCATCAAGTTGGCCTATTACAACGTATGTCAAGGCATTCCGCCGAGTGATAGTCGAGAAAACATTCAATCTAATGGGACAGGCCACGTCGAGCAAAGAATACGCGCTAGAAAGAGTTGAAGACGAGCAGAGAGTCCTCTGACAGTAAATCAACGTGGTGATGGCAGAAGCAGAAATGGGTATACATCACGTGCTGCATGGCCAGCATCAAGAAAAAAAGGACGAACTGAGGAGGGAAAGAATGTCGGGAAATAGAAATGACTCTTATGATGGATTCAACAACGTGATGTTTGTATATCAAGACTTTTTAAAGTAAAAGATGAAACACGTGAACATGAAAAGGGCCTGCAATTGAGAGTATTAAAGGCCCAATACAACATTGGGAAGATCCGGAAACATCGATGTCCACATATTTCTTTCTAGTTTACGCAGTTTGTAGATGGTCATGATAGAATCCTCGTGTTGGAATCTTACGGTCTGGGATGCTGTAATTTTCGAGAAATCCTCACTCAAACATCGACAGATGGTTTATTACTCGCGAGCGATAAACTATGCGTAAACAGTGACGTTTTGTTGTATGTTTCTATTTTCTCAGATTACCATTTGAGCTAAAACCTTCGCAGAATTGCTTTTTTGGAATGTTTTATGGTTTAACACACAAACTGTGGCAATCGTTTGACCTTTACCAATGTTGTATAGGGCCTTTAACATTGAAACATTGCGTTCTGTGGTGTCTTCTTAAAGGGCGAGTGATTCACTTTTTATTTTGGTTACTTTTAACTCCCCCCTGTCCTTTTTGCTGAGTAATTCCCAATCACACCAAGTGGTCATGCCTAGGCTGTTACTGAGTGGCTGATGGGGGCAGCTGGTCGGTTCGTCGGGGCCAGCATGGCGTTGGGATGGAAGGCTCGGCACGGCCGTGACGGTGGCGGGCCCCATCGGGCCCCGGCTGCGTGCCGGCCCACGCAAGGGGTCGGCATCGACGGTCCCGAGGACCGGGGTATGTGGGGGTGTGCGGGAAAGGAAACGGGCCCGTGCACTTCGGTGCTGGGCCGGTAGGCCGCTCTGCACGCCCCGAAACTCGGGCGACTTCCGCTTGCAGTATACCGGGCCAACCACGGACAGGGGCGGCGTGGGCGCACCGCGTCGACTCGCCTTGACTCGTCCGTGCATGGGGCGCGCTCGCCGGGCCAACTCGACACCACAGCGCCGGTAGATCGGCACCATCGAAGGAAGGGACAGTCCGAGGAAACCAAAGGATTTTGCCAATAGTTGAAATACGTATAGGTCTAAGGAACTGGAGACGGGATGGGTGGTTTTCTTTAGGGGGGGGGGTCAAGCCTTGGTTTCAATTATTTTGACGCGTTAAGCTTAAGAACCGGGATGGAATTCAACAAATCTTGACATTCGATTCAAATGTTGAACTTTTAGGTGATTATTCAAATTTGCTTTTAATCCAAATCTTTCAGAGGTGGCTATATACGTGCCTTGCGAGAAACCGGAATCCGACGCGATTAGACTCGTCTTGAGGAGAACCGTCACGCCCTGTCGCCGCCTTGGCGTGACCCACTATAGCCGTGGGTTTCGAGAAGTTCAAGGTGTTCAAAGTGTGCGCGCCAGATGAATTCCATCCGAAAACACTCGGTCGGGGAGGCGGGTATATAGTTCAGCCAGGGACGTCCATTGTCTGACCTTTGTTGGAAACATTTCCTGAAACTTAAGGTTTCTCTAATCATTCCAGGCCTTGGCTTTTTCCCCCCTTTTTTCTACTCGTTCTCCCCTCCACCCTTGTATGGCCGCACGGCGCCTGGTGTACACACAAAAACACGCCCCGTGCATTAACGCTCATTTCCTCCCGGATGCTCGTGGGCTTAGAGGCACAGAAACGATCCAAGATGCTCTCAAAATGCCACAATAGCTCCCCCCTCTCAACCCCTTCTTTCATCTTTTTAAAAGAAGAGAGTCTCCTTCTTTTATTAACAGATTAAGTCCTCTTCAAAGCCGACCCACATTTTATTAATTCCCCATGTGTTTGCGATGTCCTAGACGTCTCAACCCCAAACCCACCCTCTCGAATCTATTCACAGATGGAGAGAGGAGAGAGAGAGAGACAGATAGACAGAGACAGAGAGAAAGAGGGAGGAATATAGAGAGGGAGAGTGATAGGGAGAGAGGGAGAGAGAGAGAGAGGGGGAGAGATATAGAGAGGGAGAGAGATAGGAAGAGAGAGACAGAGAGGGGGGAGATAGAGAGAGAGGGGGAGAAAGTGGGAGAGAGAGGGGGAGAGAGACAGAGAGAAAGAGGGAGAGATATAGAGAGGGAGAGAGATAGGGAGAGAGAGCAAGAAAGAGGGGGAGATAGAGAGAGAGGGAGAAAGTGGGAGAGAGAGACAGAGAGAAAGAGAGAGAGAGATAGGGAGAGAGGGAGAGACAGAGAGAAAGAGGGAGAGACAGTGGGAGTTACAGAGAGAAAGATAAAGAGATATAGAGAGGGAGAGAGGTATGGAAAGAGAGAGAGAGGGGTGAGGGAGGGAACGAGAAGGGAGAGAGAGAGAGAGCTCAAACAGAAAGGGACGGAGAGAGAAATACAGAAGGACAAAGAGGATTTACTTTTAGCGGCCGGAATGCTATTAAAAAAGATCATCTAAGAAGGAAGACGGCCCACGATAATGTTACGGTGTGCTATCCGCTGCCCTTTCTGGGCCGAGGGAGCCAACCGAATACCCCTCGGAAATGAGGAGGGTAGACGGGTTCCTGTCACCTCAACCCCCCAGCACCGGACCCCCAAGCCCCCTCTACCCATCCCCGCCCCCACCATCCCCTCGCTAGTTGCTCGATGACTTAATTTAGCATGTTTCGGTGATCGATAGCCGTTGATGTACACGGGCGCGGGTCTTCGGGGGGTCTCCCCGCCCCCGCCCCCGCCTCCGTCTGGTATTGATAAGCCGTGCTGGGACCAGTTCCCGGCCCAGCGGTGGAGGGCTACAAATCCCCACCGAAGGCAAGGCGGGCTAATTTCGGGGTTCCCTCCCGGCCCCAGCTCGTGGGACGGGATGGGGGGACAGAAGGGGGGATCGTTCAATTAACAATCGTTTTGTTCAAAACAAGAAGTCAACTCGATCCAGTTCCCAGTCGGTCGTGGCGCAGTAATGCCCGTTGACCCCCCCTCCCCAAAAAAATAAAAAAAATAAAAAATAAAATAAAACAAAACCGACCGAAGTCTCTTCTTCTTCTTCTTCTTCTTCTTTTAAAGAAAAAAGTCAATTTCTTGTTTTCAAAGATTCTTGACTACCAGCCGAATGGACATTTCAGGATTAGGAAGCGAAGTTACTTCACGGTTGTGGTTCATTGTCTCCCTCTTCAAAATCTCTCTTCAGACAACATTGTCCAGTTTGTGTTGTGCAATAATTGATTTGCATTATTTGGAAACTCGTTTGGTTTATGTTTGATACGCATCTGAAGCGAATCTGATTTGATTGATATCTGATTCATAACGTATTATATCGGTTGGTTCAAAAGGTTCCCAGTCAGTTTTTCCTTGATTTGTTTGACTTAGATTGAAAAAAAAAATTGCATCCTACATTGTGTAATCCCCGAGCTGCTGTAGCCAGGTTTACCAAAAGATTGGTTGTTTGCATCTGAATTGAATGCTTCTGAATGGCGACACCACCACTAGCACTGCAAAGACTGTGGTCCCCCATCTAAGGTCTGGATAGCTGGGGAGAGCGCATGCGCGCAAAAGGTCTCGGGTTCAAATCCCGGTCCAGTCAACAATTTCTTTGCCATCTTTTTAATTCATTCATATGTTCCCAGTCAGTTTTTCCTTTATTTCCGTTGATACATCATGCGTCTGATATGCGTTTCGTATGTGTTTGAAATTCTTCTTTTTTTATTATTTATTTTTTCCCCACATTATTATACATTCACAGTTTCACTTTAAATGATTGGTATGATGTTGACGTATGAGGTTGACGTGCGTTTTATATACTAATGTTTGATAGGCATTGCATACGCGTTTGACATGAGGTTGGAATTCGTTTGATTCGTATTTGATGAGCGTTTGATAAGAGTTTGATGAGCGTTTGATAAGAGTTTGACGAGCGTTTGATAAGAGTTTGACGAGCGTTTGATAAGAGTTTGATGAGCGTTTGATAAGAGTTTGATGAGCGTTTGATAAGAGTTTGACGAGCGTTTGATAAGAGTTTGATGAGCGTTTGATAAGAGTTTGATGAGCGTTTGATAAGAGTTTGATGAGCGTTTGATAAGAGTTTGATGAGCGTTTGATAAGAGTTTGATGAGCGTTTGATAAGAGTTTGATGAGCGTTTGATAAGAGTTTGATGAGCGTTTGATAAGAGTTTGATGAGCGTTTGATAAGAGTTTGATGAGCGTTTGATAAGAATTGGATGAGCGTTTAATAAGAGTCGATGAGCGTGCGCAGTTGATATGTTTTTAATATGAGTTTGATATGAGTCTTATTTGTGTGTTTGATAAGAGTTTAATACGAGTTCGATGAGCGTTTGATATGTTTTTAATATGAGTTTGATGTGTGTTTTATTCAAAAGTTTAGTATGTGTTTGATAAGCGTTTAATACGAGTTTGATGAGCGTTTGATATGTTTTAATATGAGTTCGATATGCGTCTTATTTCTGTTTGATATGTGTTTGATCAGCGTTTAATATGCGTTTGATGAGCGTTTGATATGTTTTTGATATGAGTTTGATGTGTTTTAAATTTTGTGTTTGATATGTTTTTGTTAGATACGCGTTTGAATACGTGTTTAATTTGAGTTGAACATACAGCTCTTTAGTGTATGTTGCATTGCATTGAACGCATTCTAGACTGTTTTCGCTATATTTCGGAGGTCATCAGTGTCGTTGCCGACGCAGTGCGACGCAGCGTTGCGATGTATTCCTCCGCGTCTCGATCCCATCACCCGATATCCTTCCGCCTCGTGAATGCCGAACAAAAACAAGCCAGTGTAGTTTGTGCAGGTGTTTTGTCTCTCTCAGCCTTACCGCCGTTTGTTTACAAATGTATAGGCGTCATATTATACGCGGCGGGATGGGAGTGGGGTGGGTTGGGGTGGGTTGTGGTGGGGTGGGGTGGGATGGGGTGGTGTGGAGTGGGGTGGATTGGGGTGGGGTGGGTTGTGGTGGGGTGGGGTGGGGTGGGGTGGGTTGGGGTGGGTTGGGGTGGGTTGGGGTTGGTTGGGGTGGGTTGGAGTTGGTTGGGGTGGAGTAGGGTCGGGTGGGGTGGGGTGGGGTGGGGTGGGATGGGGTGGTGTAGGGTGGTGGGGGTATGGACTCCCACCGGGCACTCCACACCGGACGGCAGGCTGTGAGGGGGTTGATACCAGGCCGGTCGGGATGGGGTTGACCTGCAGTAGCTGTCCCGCTTACCCTTCCCCCAACGTTCTCCTCCCACGGACGCTGCCTTGACAGGCGGGGCGGACGGAGAGGCAGTGTTCGTAGACTGGGAGGGGGGGGGGGGGGCGGCGTGGGGGTGATGGAGGGGACGAGGCACCAGACGTCGCCCGTCTGTCGGCGAGGATGCAGGGAGGCGGTCCGACCAAAGGGACGGTGCGGAGCGCGGAGCAGGTGGCAGTCTCGGGTCACCGTCACGGGATCTCCCGCCTCTCCAAGGCGACCAGGCCACGACATTTTCTTTTTATTTTGCCGGAGCACAAACAAATTGGCCCAATAAAAAAAACAAAATCCGGCTCCCGCCCAAATGGTCCGCTCGCATTTTTTTACGCTAAGCACCGATTGTCATGAATGCGAGTCAAACGCAATCAGTATCGCGTGAAATGCGGTTGGCAATCCAGTCTTATGACCGAGGTTGAAATGCTCAGCAGGTTTTCGTGCTTCAAGTGGATCTGTGAAATCGGGTTCTGGACACGGGTTCCCAATGCGTTATTCCTTGGTATTTCTCTGACGTAACCAGCGGGCAGAGAGCGGGTTTATACCCTTAAAATGTAAAAGAACAGCCCCCCAAAAATGCCACTTACATTTGAACTAGCTCGTGGAAGCTTTTAGCAGTCAGTCCTGATTATTCATAAAACTATTAGTCAAGTAGAAGGAGGGAGACAAAATGCCTAAAGCAAACTAAATAGAATAGATTAAACGGTCATTATTTTAGAGCCCTGTTCGCACGTCACATCTTCCGGGCAGAACTCGTGCGTTCTGGTCATTTACTCGGATGTTATAGCGCCCTCTATATTATGCCGCGCTAGTGCCGATTTTCCACTGGCTTTATCGTTTGTCTTTTCGCCTTCGTCGTCTTCTTCTTCTTCTTCTTCTTCTTGTTTTTCTTTCACAATCCAAGGCGAAGCGAGAAGTTGCACAGTGATAGGTTGACGGGAGAGTTCTGTCCAGTCGGATGCAATCCTACGCCGGGATGGGGGTGTATGGTTGCCCGTTTCTCGTCTCGTGCCGGTATTCCGTGATGAGCGGTTTGCACCGCATCGCTCGAACAATTTCCGACCGTTTTTTTTTTAACCGGCAGCCAGCCAAGCAGGCAACCCTCGTCACCTCGATAAAACACATTTCCTTCCACAATAATTGAAACAGGATTGATGTCGCGAACACAATCAGGGAAGTTCCCGAACACAAATAAGTCATCTCGAGTCCATTACCCATGGGACTGTGAGTGAGACGAATGAGGAGTGAGAGAGAGAGGGAGGGGAGGGAGAGAGTTAGAGATAGATACAGAGAGAGGGGGAGGGAGAGGGAGAGAGAGAGAAATAGGGAGGGGAAAGAAAGGGAGAGAGAGGTATAGAGAGAGAAAGGGAGAGAGAGGAAGAGAAAGAGGGAGGGAGGGGAGGGAGAGAGTTAGAGATAGATACAGAGAGAGGGGGAGGGAGAGGGAGAGAGAGAGAGAAATAGGGAGGGGAAAGAAAGGGAGAGAGAGGTATAGAGAGAGAAAGGGAGAGAGAGGAAGAGAAAGAGGGAGGGAGGGGAGGGAGAGAGTTAGAGATAGATACAGAGAGAGGGGGAGGGAGAGGGAGAGAGAGAGAGAGAGAGAGGGGAAAGAAAGGGAGAGAGAGGTATAGAGAGAGAAAGGGAGAGAGAGGAAGGGAGAGAGAGAAAGAGAGGAGGGAGAGAGAGAGGGAGGGGGACGAGAGAAAGATGGAGAGAGAGAGGAGCGAAAGGTAGGGGAGAGATAGATGGGGAGAGAGGGAGAGGGGGAGATAGGGGAGAGAGAGGGGAGGGTGAGAGAGGAGAAGGGGAGAGAGGTAGAGAGGAGAGAGGGGAGGGCGAGAGAGAGGGAGAGATAGAGGGAGAGAGAGGGAGAGAGAGGGGAGAAGAGGGCGGCGAGAGAGAGGTCGAGCGAGAAGGGAAAAGACATAGAGACAGAGAGAGTCAGATAGACTGTCAATGAGGGAGGGGAGTGAGCGAGAGAGAGAGAGGGACAGAGAGACAGAGATGGACAGAGAGACAGAGAAGGACAGAGAGACAGAGATCGACAGAGAGACAGGGATGGACAGAGAGACAGAGAAGGACAGCGAAACAGGGATGGACAGAGAGACAGAGAAGGACAGAGAGACAGGGATGGACAGAGAAAGAAAGGGACAGAAACACACACGGAGAAGAGGGAATGATAAGTGAGACGAACATGAAAGGCATGGAGAGGGAAAGATACAGAGATGGAGAGGGAGAGAGGGGAAGAGAGATATATAGCGAGGAGGTGGAGAGAGAGAAACAGACTGCAGGGAGATGAGAGAGAAGGTGGAGACAACAGACAGCCACACAGACGGGCAGACGAACAGCCATAGTGGAGGAAGTCTGTTTAGTGAGAGACGGAAGGTGGCAGAGAAAGGGGGAGGGAGAGAGGAGGAGAGAGACAAAACATACATACAACTGAGAGACGGAGGCAGAGACAAGGAAAGGCGGAGAAGGAGAGGGCAAGGCAGTGTGTATACGGGAAGAGCATCGCCGTGCGAGGCTGTTGCAGCGGCGTACCGGGACCGGCAGTCGGATCAAAGCGAGGCCAATCCGTCTCGATCGCTGCGACTCTACAGAGCGGCGAGGGGCGCCATTTGCCGAGCGACCTCTGACCCCCGCACCACCCTCTTGATACCACCAGGCGAGCGTGGTTTCTAGTGACCCAGGGCTACGGGCGAGCCCGATGAATAAATCAAAAGAACGGGCAATCTGTCCGATTCGATACCGGCCGTAGATGTGGGGTGACCGATAGACCGAATTTTTTTGGTTTGCCCCGCAAATCCCAGGACAATCGCGCCCCCAATCTCACCGCTCTGGAAACTGTAGGCTTCTTTCTTCACCCCTACCAAGTTCCTCTTTTCCCAATAGGCGCCCCGTACCGCAGAAAAATGAGATGGGGTGAAAGGTAAGACAAAAAAATGCCACGCGGAGCCCATCACTGAGATGTTGGGTGACGGGAGAGGGGTGCGCAATGCCAGCTGGACTGTTCCCCTGGTACTTCCAGTCGTGGCCCAGCCACCCTTGCGACCGACCGCGACCGCACCCCGACCGACCCCGGTCGTCTCAAGGGTGGCCAGGACCCGGCTGGGCGGAGGCTTGCCTGCCACTGATCAGGGCGGGTGGGAAGGCAGGCAGGCGGGCGGGCGGGCGGTTGGATAGGCAGGCAGGCGGGTAGGCGGCCAGGAGGGCATGAGGGCAAGCGGTAGGACAGGCGGGCAGGCGGTTGGGCAGGCAAACAGGCGGGTAGGTGGTAGGGCAGGCGGGCTGGCAGGCGGGCTGGCAGGCGGTAGGGCTGGCGGGCAGGCGGTTGGGCAGGCAAACAGGCGGGTAGGCGGGCGGGCAGGCGGGCTGGCAGGCGGTAGGGCAGGCGGACAGGTGGTTGGGCAGGAAGGCAGGCGGACAGGCAGGCGGGCGGGCAGGTGGGCTGGCAGGCGGTAGGACAGGCGGGCAGGCGGTTGGGCAGGCAAACAGGCGGGTAAGCGGTAGGGCAGGCGGGCAGGTGGTTGGGCAGGAAGACATGCGGGCAGGCGGGCGGGCGGGCAGGCGGGCTGGCAGGCGGTAGGACAGGCGGGCAGGCGGTTGGGCAGGCAAACAGGCGGGTAAGCGGTAGGGCAGGCGGGCAGGTGGTTGGGCAGGCAAACAGGCGGGTAGGTGGTAGGACAGGCGGGCAGGTGGTTGGGCAGGAAGACATGCGGGCAGGCGGGCGGGCGGGCAGGCGGGCTGGCAGGCGGTAGGGCTGGCGGGCAGGCGGTTGGGCAGGCAAACAGGCGGGTAGGTGGTAGGGCAGGCGGGCAGGCGGGCAGGTGGTTGGGCAGGAAGACAGGCGGGCGGGCGGGCAGGTGGTTGGGCAGGCAGAAAGGCGGGCAGATGGTAGGGCAGGCGGGCAGGCGGGCAGGCAGGCGGGCGGGCAGGCGGGCGGGCAGGCGGTAGGGCTGGCGGGCAGGTGGTTGGGCAGGAAGACAGGCGGGCGGGCGGGCAGGTGGTTGGGCAGGCAGAAAGGCGGGCAGATGGTAGGGCAGGCGGGCAGGCGGGCAGGCGGGCAGGCGGGCAGGCGGGCAGGGGGTAGGGCAGGCGGGCAGGTGGTAGGGCAGGCGGGCAGGTGGGTGGGCAGGCATACAGGCGGGCATACATGTGGTAGGGCAGGCGGGCAGGCGGGCAGGTGGTAGGGCAAGCGGGCAGGTGGTTGGGCATGCAGACAGCCAGGCAGGTGGTAGGGCAGGCGGGCAGGTGGTAGGGCAGGCGGGCAGGTGGGTGGGCAGGCATACAGGCGGGCATACATGTGGTAGGGCAGGCGGGCAGGCGGGCAGGTGGTAGGGCAGGGGGGCGGGTGGTTGGGTAGGAAGACATGCGGGCAGGCGGACAGGTGGGCAGGCGGGCAGGTGGATAGGCATGCAGACAGGCGGGCAGGTGGTAGGGCAGGCGGGCAGACGGGCAGGTGGTTGGGCAGACAGGCATACATGCAGGCAGGCAGGCAGGCAGGGAGGCAGGCAAGCAACCAGACAGGCAAGCATACATGCATGCAGCCATCAGGCAGCCCCGACCCATGAGGATTGCCCAGCAGCGGCTTGCTTTCCTTTCATCCTTTTTTTGTCTTCTGCCGGGTGTATGCACGCCGCGACCTCTGCATCGTAAATTTTGACTCCTTTTTTCCCCCAAACAGGCCAAGAAATGGTCGGCCTGCCACATTTGCTTGTCTCCGTCCATGTCGAACTCGGTACGGTTGGCATTTTCGTAAATCAAAACACCCCACAGGAGCAGCAGAGCAAAAATGTCTTTCCCCGTGTAAGACAAGTTGATTTACCCCCTTACGAAACTCGATGTGAAGTAATAGGAGGGGGGTGAAGTCTATACTGTCTTCCGAAGCAGCAGGGAAATAGCGATTGCACGGTCATCATTCATTCGGCTGCGAAGCAGGCGACTACCAAGCTTCCCCAGACACTTCCACCCATGGCCAGTGCTGTTATGGCATCTAGATTCAGCCAGTTGTCAGTGTCCGCCCCAGCAGTTACTGAATAATAGGACATGTATAGGATGTCCATTGCCGCCCAGGTCTCCGTTTGCCATGTGGTGGAACGTAGAAGGCATAATCCTTTGCACGGAGTTCGTCTTCATGCAACCTCAGGATATGTCCCAAAGAAACGAAGTTTGTCTAGACCTGACAGAGTAGACAAGAGGGCTTTGTGTTGGTGATGGCATGATATATCTGCATTGCTAACCTGGTCGCTGCGTTTGATGTTAAGCATTATCCTGGAGGCATGATGTGGCAAAAGAGTCGATCTTGCACGCCCTTAGATATCACCCAGGACTCAGTCATAATTGTGACACGGCACAACGACATGAGGAATATCCCACCAAAACACTTTTTGAGTAAACAACGCCTGAAGTTAAAGTATCTTCACAATTCGATTACAAATCAATTTTCTTTTGTTTTTATTTTCGGAAATTCTAAGTATTAGAGGATATTATATTTTGATATCATTTGAAAGCTAATGGTATACTCTTTCACATCATTAGAAAAGCTCAAAATCTCAAAAGTGGGGTTATTTCTCATTATGCTGTGCCTGGTCACAATTATAGCAGAACGCCAACACGCTTGCACGATGCGGCGAGCTTATAGACGGCCTTGAAGGAGACTTTCAGCTCCGGTAACTGTTCGGGAGTATTTGTCTCCTCGCTGTCGATGGAAATTGATTCCCGGCTGATCTTCTGAGTCGATTTATTACCGACTACGCTGTCTTGAGAAGAACAGACGTCTGTGCGTGGTTGCCAGTGCTCGAGTTAAAGTTGTAGCTATTATTATTAAGGCTGTCTTTTTAAAGGCCTATACAACATCGGTAATGGTCAAAAGATTCAATGGTCAAACATAAAAAAAAAGCAATACTTCGAAGGTTTCAGCTCAAAAGGTAATCTGATAAGGTATAACAAGGCAAAAAAGTCACGCATTTACGCACCGTTCTGTAGTGTAAGAAATAGTTGATTTACTCGCAAGTAATAAACCATTTGTCGATGTTTGAGTGAGGATTTCTCGAGAAGTACAGCATCCCAGACCGTAAATTTCAACATGAGGATTCTATCATGACCATCTACAAACTGTGTAAATTAGAAGGAAATAATGTGGACATCGATGTTTTCCAATCTTCCCAATGTTGTATTGGGCCTTTATATTTTACCAGGCTGGGCAATGAATCTAGTCCCCACTGAGGTATGTATAAGCCTCCGTCCACCTCATTCGATGGTCAGGGGAGAGAGTCTTGAAAACAAAATCAACTATTATTTTGGAAATTGTCGCGGATTGGAAGAACGTGATGGGAGCAGAGACCGAGACAGAGACACCGAACTGCTCCTACCCACAGACTCGATAACGTATGACCCTTGACGATACGAAGGCTTGTGCCCGGGCGAGTACTTGAGTTCTAGCTTTTTTACATCCATTCCAGTGGCAGAGTTATTGGGGAGAAAACGTTCGGCATCTGTATCAAAAGACTAATACTCTGCACTGAACAAGTCAACAGATATCCGCCTTCATCGACAAAGGCACGGGTTGCATTATTTTTTGTTCAGGCTGTCTTAACGTGTGACGGCGAACAAATCCTGCATTCCATCGAGCCTTGTCCAGGGACTCGCACTGGGGCCTAGGTATCAACTGGGGACAGAATTGTGAGGCTGGGAGAGAGAAAGAGAGACAGAGTGTGTGTGAGAGAGAGAGAGAGAGAGAGAGAGAGAGAGAGAGAGAGAGAGAGAGAGAGAGAGGGGGGGGGAGGGAGGGAGAGAGGGAGGGAGGGAGGGTGGTGGGGGTTTGAGGTTGAAATCTGCGCGTGAGCAGCGAGAAGGGGATACATGGGTAGGGGAGAGATGGGGGGAGAGAGGGGGTAAAAGGGGAGAGAGTGAGAGAGAAATGGGAGAGAGAGGGAGAGAGAAAGAAAGAGGGAGGGGGAAGGGAGATAGGAGACAGGGGAGAGAAAAGGAGAGAGAGAGGGGGGTGAAGGAGAGAGATGGAGGGTAGGGAGAGAGAGGGGAGAGGAGGAGAGACGGAGTGGAGAGACAGGGGAAGTAGTGGAAGAGAGAGAGGAGGAGGAGGAGAGAGAGAGAGAGAGGGAGAGAGAGAGAGAGCGAGAGAGAGAGAGAGAGAGGGAGAGAGACACACACATAGAGAGACAGAGAGAGAGAGAGGCGAATAAAGTAAAGCCCCTTCTGAGATTCGTAGAGAGCTCTTATATCATCGGCACTCAGTTGCTCGGTAGCCCGTGATGGGCACTGGTCGCCGGGGAGAACCGGATGACTCCCTTCGGACAAACGGTCAGGGAGGACATTATACATTGTTGCTTGGCAACTCATCTGCGACAATTTGAAGGATCCAGAACACTTTACCTAAGACGGGGGGTCATTCCAGCTCCGAGAGAGAGAGAGAGAGAGAGAGAGAGAGAGAGGGGGGGGGGGAGGAGAGAGAGATGGGAGAGAGAGAAAGAGGGGGGGGGTAGAGAGAGAGATGGGAGAGAGAGAGAGAGAGAGAGAGAGAGAAGAGAGAGAGAGAGAGAGAGAGAGAGAGAGAGAGAGAGAGAGAGAGAGAGAGAGAGAGGGCGAGAAACATCTTCGAGGAATGAATTTTGGGCGATGTCTCCACCTTGTTCGCCATCAGCTCATGACTGGCTCTCAAACGAGTCGGGGAATTGATGGGGCGCCAGACTCGTCCGCATCACTTCACGGGAAGGTTCCTCCCCGCACAGCACGTCTGAAGGTCGTCCTTCTCGGTCAAAGAGATCCGACAAACGACAGCGAAACAGACAGTTAGGTGAATACGCGGCAGCCGCCGGCCAGTTGTCGCTTCAGACCAAGCTTGATAGCTCTCAGCGTGATAGCGCCCTCTACCGATAACCTTTTTTTTTTAGTCGGACCTCTCTGAAGGTATCGCGTCGTGCTGTCACGCACGATGATTGTCGAGATGGAAACGAACGGCGGAGGCATTTTACATAATACTATTCCGTTCGTAAAGATAAGGATATCCCTATCTGTATTTGGCTATTTCGCTCCATCAAAATACTTGAGGGGGGGGGGAGTCAGATGTATCTCAGAAACAGAAAGTCCGATGAACTTCAAAATTCGCTTGCAGATAGATGTTCATGTGCTGAATCTGATTGAGTAATTGATTTGAATCAACTGTGACCCGGCACAGAATAATGAGGAATAACCCCATTTTTGAGATTTTGAGGTTTTCTAATGATGTGAAAGAGTATACCATTAGCTTTTAAATGATATCAAAATATAATAATATCCTCTAATACTTAAAATTTCCGAAAAATAAAAAAAGAAAAGAAAATTGATTTGTAATCGAATTGTGAAGATACTTTAACTTCAGGAGTTGTTTACTTAAAAAGTGTTTTAGGTGGATATTCCTCATGTCGTTGTGCCGGGTCACAAATATGCTTTCTTTTTAATAATTAGATATTTTAACTATTCATTCTGAAAATTGCATGCATCTCGGCGATATTTTCATGAATTCAAAATAAAAAAAACCTATAAAAACATGAGGAAACTAAGTCAACATTAGGATAAGGTTTCCCAGATGAGAAATCATTCAGTTCTGATTTAATTGTATGTGTACAGCTAAAACTCAACTTCCCCGTTACAACAAAAACGCCAGCACGTGCTTTGTCCATACGTTTTCATTGTTTTTATTGCTTGTGCTTTTTAACGTTTTATTGTTATGCGTTTCCAAACTCTCTCAAAGAATCGCACAGAAACATGAAATTAATGCAAGAGACTGTCTGACAGATTGAAATTGTACCCAAATATGCAATTGCAATGACCTGCGCATACTAATTGACATGTAGGCCTTACACCAGATAGATATGTCCGATATGGACAAATTAAGAATCAAAATGTGCGCAAGACAACAAGGGAAAAGTACACGAAGCACGAATCGAAAATCCTTAGCGGTCGCGATGCAGTAAATACAAAAATATGTTGGGGGACTCCGAGCCATACCCCCTCAGTGCAGATATGGATATTGCAGTACAATTCACTCTCACTGCCCTGAAATATTCCATGCCCGAATTGTTTTTTTATGTTTTCCCAATGAGTGCATTACTTCCTCAAATAAATAGCCAATTAACATACCATCTCCGGTACCTGTAACCCGAGTCCCCCTATGGTTATTGATGAAGAAGGGTGGTAGCCTGTCTGGATGAGTTGAAATCAGCTCTCGATTCTGCTGTTTCGCGTAAAGATTGATGAGATGAGGTACAGCGCACTCTGTAACGGAACCTTCGATGCAGCCTTAAGGACGTCACTTTTAGCAGTCGATAGGAGAACCCGAACACCGCCACCACCACCACCACCACCACCACCACCACCACCACCACCACCACCACCACCACCACCACCACCACCACCACCACCACCACCACTACCACCACCGTCACCACCACCACCCCATCGCCACCACCACCACAGCATCAGCCATCACAACGGCAATTATCGTAACTACGACGATCGCCGTTACCATGACGATCGCTGTCACTATATCTATCGCCATCATTTTTTTTATTTTAATTATTATTATTATTATTATTATTATTATTTTTTTTATTTTTTTTTAATTTTTTTTTTGGGGGGGGCGTTTAGGATGGCGGTCCCCGGTAGATATAGAACAAGCGTTTATGGAGGCAATACCAGCGAATTTTGAAGTTTTCCGCCCGAGAAAAAAAAAACAAATCCCGCCCGCCGTAATCAGATCGGAAGATCGGATGTTGCCACCTTGGTCCAGAATGAAATGAAATGACTTACGCTGCCCAAGACACGGCCCAATAACAATCATAAATTTCCAGGCTGATCACATATCAGAAACAAGACATGCTTGCTCGGATTACAATGGACGGTTTGGTGGGAGCCAACCCCCCCAAAAAAAGATGCGGGCGGGTAAGGTATTCAACGAGAGGCAATAATTCACCTACGACAAGATTTAGTACAAACTGCGAAATAAAATAAAAATAAAAAATGGATTGACCGAACGATATTACATGTCGACAGGGTTTGCCCCCAATTCAGTGTACGCGCGAGGAAGGGACGGATTCGGCCCTGCTTGTAAAACGTGCAAGTCACTGACTGAGTGAGGTGAGCGTGGTTGTTCGGATAGCGTTTGCGCCGACGAATACGACGATAACTGAGTTTAACTTGTTTCCAATAAACTCGGTAGAAATTAGGAGTTGACAGTGGTGTGGGGGTCGATTTTGTCGGCAGCGAGGGGTTGTGACGATCAAGTGATGATCAGCAAAGGTATACAGTCCGCCCACGACAAATAACGTATACGAGAGAGCAAATAAAGAAGCTATCTTTTCATTAAAAAAAAAAGGGTTGCACTGTGCCCTACATCGCGGCTAGGCCAGAATCGCGACCGGCACCGCTGTCATCGTAGTTTATGACTGGAGGGCGGAGAAGAAAAAAGACCAGGCATTGCAGGCGTCAAAAAACTGTTTCATGCCGCTCTCGCGTTGTTGCAAAGTTTCCAACGCTTGTGACTGTAAAACTTGACAAAAGGTCAACTGTTGGTTAATGAGAACTCCCGTATTGTTGTCCATTTTCAACATTTCGGGTGGTGTTTTTTTTTCTCTCTTTCTTTCTTTCGTTTGTCTCTCACAAACAACCGTTCCCCTCCCCTCCTCCTACAACCCCACGATCCCCTCTCCTCGTACTTTCCCTCCACCTTGTACCATTTTTTTTTTTACAGTTTTTGTTTTGTTATGCTGGATTCTTAGGGCCGGACTGAATGGGTCGCTTAACCTAAGCTCGCTTTCCTAAGCGGAGGGTGTGGATCCGCTGAATAGTTACTTCGGGGGGGCATACGCGTTTAGGCCAGTGGGCAAAGTTTACTTTCGTCCGACGAGAAGAATACGGCGAGGCTGCCCGACATTCACCGCTGCCTTGATGGACGTGGGATCTCATGACCAGATTATCAAAAAAAAAAATCTGAAGGAGAAGGTTTTTTTTTTTTTTTTTTTTTTTTTTAAGGGGGGTAGGGTTTGGTTGCTTGGGTCGTGGTGTTGTTGTAGAGGTAAGGGTTCTGGCCTGGTACGCCTGTCTGTTCCGTGAGTGCCTGTCAAAATGTGGGGCCCAGTTTTTCTCCTTTTTTCATCCTCCTCCTCTCTCTCTCTCTCTCTCTCTTTCCCTCTCTTCTATTTCAGCGCCAATAAGCTTTGGCCCTCAGGCAGCGGGCTTTGTCCATTCGCTCCGTACTTGGTCTGCGTGCAACCTTACACCGCGCATTGCCGACGGGTCTTCGCATTAGGCTATATCGCCAGGGCCTGGGCTCAAACCGGGCCTTTATGTTGCTCGCCTCTCTGTCCCTCCCCTCTCTCCCTCTCCCTCTCCCTTTCCCTCCCTCTCCCTCTCCCTCTATCCCCCCTCGCTCTCTCTCTCCCTCTACTCGTTCCACCAAAGGGACCCAGACGACAGCGGTCCGTGGATACCGCTACCACCGCTTTATTGCAATATCGGCACGATGACGGAGTGACGAGAAAAACAGAGAGAGAGAGAGAGAGCGAGGAGAGAGAGGAGAGAGAGGGGAGAGAAGAGAGAGAGAGAGGAGAGAGATAGGTGGAAAGACTGAGACAGAGAGAGGGAGAGAGGAGAGAGAGGTGGCGAGAGAGAGCGAGAGAGGAGAGAGAGGGGGAGAGAGAGGAGACAGAGAGGAGACAGAGGTGGAGAGACTAAAATAGAGAGAGAGAGTGGAGCAAGAAAGAGAGGTGAAGAGAGAGGTGCCGAGAGAGGAGATTCTATGAAATAGAAAGGGAAAGACAGGGAAATACGGAGTAAGAGAGGCAAGCAGGATAGCAACAAATCTTACCTCCAGAGAGACGAAGAGAGTGAGACAGAGAGTGAGAGAGAAGGCGAGAGAAAGAGGGAGGGAAGGAGATATATATATATGGAGAGAGAGTGAGAGAAAAGGAGAGAGAAAGAGGGAGGAGGGATATAATATATATAGAGAGAGAGAGAGCGAGAGAGAGAGAGAGAGAGAGAGGGGGGGGGGGAGAGAGAGAGAGAGGGAGAGAGAGAGAGAGGAGATACTGTGAAATAGAAATGGATAGAGAGAGAAATACGGAATAAAGCGTAGGGGAAAAACCGCCGGAGTTTGTTGATCGGGATTTATAACCGTTTTCGGTTTTACTCTCTTTCTTTTTTTCAACCCAATTTTTTTTCGCCCACCCGTTTTCGTATTACCTTCCCCCAGCCGCGACGAATCCACGAGACTCGCAGACCGCTGTAACCCGAGCCCTCCCTACCTGCATATGAAATTTTCGTCGCGCGGAGGAAGGGGAGGGGGGGGTGGGAGGGGGAGGGAAGGCGGAGAGAGTGCCGCATAAATGAAATTGTGTCTGAAGCCTGACAGAATGAAGACGAGACAAGTGATAAATTTAGAAGGGGGCGTGGGTGGGGAAAGAGTTGTGGAGGGGAGGAGGGGGGGGGGTGTTGGAGGGTGGACGAACCCATAATACACCCACCTCTGCCCGTGTTTAGGATCAGAGCTACCTCTTTCTTTCTTCTTCTTTTTTTTTGGGGGGGGGGGGCACCGAATGAAAACACTGCCCTCCTCAAAAAAAGAAAGTCCATACAAAATATGACAAACGAATAACATAACACGCTGGGGCAACGGAGATGACCCGTGCTTCCTCTACAAGCCGTGCAAATGTATTGCACCCGCGTTAATCTCCATAACCTTCATTGACGACTGACGAGTGTTTTTTTTTCTGTGACAATTTATTATAGTTCTCTCGTAAAAAAGAAGCCTCACTATGAGAAGCGGACTGTTGGTTGATCGGGGCTTTATCACAGCTGTCCACTTTGTGCTCGTCTGATATTGTTTTTTTTTTCTACCTGCCTCCCCCCTCCTCATTCATTCCGGGTTAAACGAGGTCATATTGTAACATTATAAAGGGATTACATTGTGATGTTATAATCATAAATGTTGCTTCGTGATATTATCCTCCCCTCTCTCGTCGTCACGCCCGACCTGCTGTGGCCTATATTCTCGTTGGTGATTCACGTGAGGCTTGCCCGTTACTATAATAATGGACCGTCTGATTTAGATGTTCACTTGATATTACTGATTATTCACACTGGATGGGTTTTTCTGCTTGGCGAAAATTGTGTGAGTGCGGGAGGGGGGGGTCGTGTGGAGCACTGTATACAACAACAAGGAAGGCTGGTGCTAAGGCACCACGAAATCCGTCCGCATCAAAAGGTGATCTCATCTCGGGCTTGACCGAAGCCGACGGTGGCGTCGCCACCTTGCCCAGAAACCGGACGCGGGATGAGCGGCCGCCGCTGCCGAACATTAGTCACCGAGCCAGGCCCCCAGTCAGAGCGCAGTCAGTCATTCGGCCGGCCGTATATACTAGTCATTCCGATCTCCCAGTCCCCGAGTCAACAGTAGCCGCGGTCCCCCGGAGTGAGTCCCTGTTTGCCCGCCACTCAGTCCTCCAAACCACTCGGCCCAGGGAGGCATCAGGCTACTCATCAATCTATACCCGTGGCCGTGTTTGCCCTCCTTTACCTGGCTGCCAGCTATTTAGTTAACTCGGTTACCTCGTGGCTACTCTGGCAGCGGTGTGGCATACGGCAACTCTATATAGTGTAGAGCCTCCGCTCCAAGGTGACCCATACCTCTTCGCAAGGCATATACGTAGACGCCCCTTCAGACTCATTTTATAGTCAGATACTTTCTCATATAGGCTATACCTACCAGCCGTTATGTATGTAGGCCTAACATATGTAAAAAGAACATTTCTCTAAAGACCACTCCAATTGTTATGACATTTCAGTACAGCCCGCATACCACTGCCAACACGACATTTAATGTGTATGCCATTCAAATTGGTCGCAATGCGCCCTCTTGCGTTCGACTTTAAATCTCGAGGGCCTTTGCGTGTGCCGTCATCACGTCTGCATCAGTTTGGCCGAAGACTCACGACGTCGCCCCTGTCCGTTTCTCTCCGCCACGTGGCAGCAATAAACCATGGTCGAATAAACCAGGGGCTAGTCTTCCTCTCACACAAAATGACTAGCGTCACATTAGGTGGAGGATACGGGTGCGGGGGACTTCTTCAAATTCGCCTAAGTGATGGGACTTGGGACTCTTCGGCGTATAGTGACCACGTCAAAGTCCACATCGGCGCTCTACACCAATCTTGGTGCACTGTCTTTCTCCATGGTTTTAAAGGCACTATACAACATTGGTAAAGGTCAGAAGATTGCCACAGGTTGCGTGTTAAACCATTAAACATTCCAACAAAAAGCAATACTGCGAAGGTTTCAGCTCAAATGGTAATCTGAAAAAAAAGTAGAACAAAATAAATGAACCGTCACGGTTCTCACACCGTTCTGTAGTGTAAGAAATAGTTTATTACTCGCGAGTAATAAATATTTGTCGATGCTTCAGTGAAGATTTCTCGAGAAGTACAGCATCCCAGACCGTAATATTTCGACATGAGGATTATATCATGACTAGGGCCTATCTACTAACAGTACTGTGTAAATTAGAAGGAAATCTGTGGATATCGATATTTCCTGATCTTCCCAATGTTGTATTGGACCTTCAAGTACCCAGTAATTTACCAGTTCAGTGCACAAGTTCAACAAGAAGTCTTTATAGATATAGCCTACCCGTATATCTCTTCCAGCCTGCCTGCCTAGACAACACTATACCATTGCCTACACAATTGCTTACCTATAGCCATACCTATATATACATGGAAGGCAAAACTGGGTATTTGTGTCAATAGTTAGCATCATATAGCCGTTTGCAGAATCAAACCTCTGCCGCTGGATATAATGTGACACGGCACATTATAATGAGGAATGACCCCCACTTTTGAGATTTTGAGATTTTCTAATGATGTGAAACAGTATACCATTAGCTTTCTAATGTTATCAAATTTATTTCCGTATGAACTTTGTTGTAAATAGTACAAGGGGACTTCGCTCGTTCATTGGGCACCAGACACAATATAGCAGCACCAGACTAACTCTCGAAAGCGGCCATTCAAAAAGGCAGAAACTTTACATTTTCATGAAAACAGTATACAAACACTCCCCCGAAATCCTTTTTTTTTCCAACATTTAGAGACGGATTTCGGAACAATCCTTTGGACATAACATCCTCCAATACATTAACTTTCCGAAAATCAAAAAAAAAAAAAAGATTTTTAATCGAATTGAGAAGATACTTTGACTTCAGGCGTTGTTTACTGGAAAAGTGTTTTGGTGGGATATTCCTCATGTCGCTGTGCCGGGTCACATATATACCTATACTTCCAGGGGTGGATTTCACAAAGTCTTACGATGCATTATAACTCAACTTAAGATGGATGACCCATCGTAAGTAGTGATGCACTGAATGGATTGTGAGCATCGCTCATCATCTTGCGATTGATCGTAAGTTCAGATGGTGAAATATACTGCAGGACCAGCTACTTACAGTCATCCGTTCATACCAGTCGTACCACAACAATTCCTTGTTCGAATGTTCGTACCCAGTGACTAGTGTCACCCGGCATCCCATCCAGAACGACGAATAGTATATATACCTACACTAAAGCAAGCACACCACCCACTCACACTACCCCCGGCCAGCAGTCATTGCAAGTGAAAAATACCTTAATTTTGTTCGGTGGGTGTCGGATCTTGACACAAGAGACGGCTGCTCTTAAAAAAAGCCCAAGCAATGCTAATACTTGAGGATGAAATCGAGGTATAAGCTGGGGGTGACGGTGATTGTAAGATCCCAGCACCGGGACGTTTATCTAACCACCTAGCCACCCACTCACCTTAAGATCCCTTACGTCTTAGCTAAACAAATAGCTACAGCAACTTATCAACCCAGATACCGTGTAACTTATACCTATATTATGATTGACGTTGAGGGGAGTGTAATTCAAGTCAGACTTTCCCCTTCAAGACGTGATTGACCGCGTTACTCGCCGCTACGCTACTCAATCCACCGCGTGACCTCGTATAGCCCAGTGGTCAAGCCTTGCATTATGTCCGCTGTATTATAGGTTAAAAAAAAGCTGCGGGTTCGAGTTCCGTCCAAGCTGGCTGTATACAAGCGGCGGCTGATGAACGCTCTTCCTTGTGCGCACTGTCAATAGCACGCCGCGAATAAGTCTTTTCTATAGCCGCATTTCCACTGGACTAAATTTTTTGAGACGATGGTTAAATCTCCAATGGTCAAATTTGACCGTCGTTCCAACTTGCACTTTTGAGTCGGCCAATTTAATTAACCGAGACTATGGTTAAAGTAACCGAGCTGGCAAAAATATTTGTGCACAGTGCATGAATGTATGCCAAATCGCGTTTTACCGAGTGGTGCGTTTCCACTGGACTAATCGGCTCGGTTAAACTTACCTGGGTCACTTCTACTGGGCAGAGGTTGGACGGTAAAAGTAACCATTCGGCTCGGTTACAGTAACCGAGAGGAAATTTAACTGGGCCGTTTCCACTGGACTTAAAATGAGAAAAGTAACCATAGTCTCGGTTACTTCGACCCGAAAAAGTTAGCTCAAGGCAAGGTATCTGCAGTATGTGCCGACCAACTGTAATGACAGTGACGACTTTGGGGCAAGCACGCGCATCTGCCTGGGCGCTATCTCTGCCATCGTCTCCAACAACGTGCGTCCCTATTCCTTCCTGTGCTCACACACGCTATTGCCTGCTAACACACCTGTACCTGTCTTCCTGTGTACTCTCCTATATCAGCCCGCACTCTTATATACTTGCCTCCATGCTTGCTAAACCGTCTGCCTATTTGGTTAGCACATGCTTACCCGCCTGCTATACTGTATATACCTATATGCATTATACGTAACCAACAGGATCTGCTCACTATAGGAAGGTTTGCGGTGAACACCATGTATCAGGTCTCTTAAAGGAAGAGGTATGCTCTGATGACGGCCAGAGCATACTGGTCGAAACGTCGAGTTACCCTCAGGTTCTTTTCAGAACCATACCTCTTCCTTTAAGAGACCTGATACATGGTGTTCACCGCAAACCTTCCTATATTGATTCACCCACCATGCAAAGCCTTAAGTCTCATTTAGGATCTGCTCACTAGCCTATAATATACTTGCCTGTATCTCTGTCAACCGGACTAAGCCGTTTAATACGGTAACACATCCGCTTAAAGCCCCGAAACAACATTGGTTGAGGTCAAAGAATAGCATCCATACGTCGTCTGATCCAACATATGCATGAAATAGCACACCTGTGAACATTTCAGCTCAATCGGCCAACCGAGTCTCGAGAAAATCGTGAAAACCGCTTCATTTGTTTCGCGAAAATGCAGCATTCAACGCCGTACTGTTCCGAAAAATAGTTTAGATCTCGATGAGATGTAAACTATTTCTTTACTCTTTTCTCCCAACATACGACATTTTAGACAGAAATATTTCAGTGAGAGGTTTCTACTATAACCATCTTCAAACTGTATAAGTTTCATGTAAATGTGTGAACATTTATGTTTTTCGATCTTACCAATGTTGGGTAGGGGCTTTAAAATAATGTTTGACTTTCCCTCGCATGCATACCAATACCTTGTCTATCTGTATCTTGGTTATACTCTTGATACATACCTGCCTATACATGCGTCCTCGATATATGGCCGTGTGTCCAACACCGCCTGCATATATCATCAGAACCCGCTGTTTTATGAAAAAGGGTAGGCCTGTATATAATTTTTACTGCAATGAGTGGACTAGTGTTTCAAGTAAAAGCCTTCTTCCAAGTTACAATAGCACATTATTGCTTCGTACAATAATGTTCATTAGCACAGTGTCACGTTCTTGTGTATTCATTGCGTGCAAGAGCATTGCATTTGAATGAGGGCATATACGGGGCGCCCAGCTAGCTCTTCATCATCACCGTGACTATTGTATGGGACGAGCCACGACACCCGTCATTATTCTCGATCGCGCCAAGATACCGTCTCCGTCCGCTTTTCGTCATTTTATTCGTTCACGGCTCTCTTTGCCACAATAGACTGAGAGCTTCGCATGCAGGTTAGGTAGCGGATGCGCTTCGACGTGCCCTGATACAATTGTCACAATATTGCGTGGTCTCCTATAGGCCTAACCAAGTCGTGAACGCGCCAAAAAAAAAACAAAAAAAAAAAACCTCTTGTAACCAGTTTTCTCACCAGATAGCTCCTAATTCGTTAGAATCAAGCCCTAAAGGTAGATAGTAGCGCCCTCTCACTATCGATCATCCGGAGTGGGGCGAAGGGGGAGAGAGACGGGTATATATATATATATATATATAGGGGGAAGTAGGAGGAGGTGATGCCGCACTTCACTTTCAGCCACGTATATATTATAAGCTTCTGGGAAAGAGGATGAGGTCTCGAATTTGAAAAAAAAAATTGAATTACCGCACCACCAGGCAAAAAAAAAAAGGTCATCGTCGGCACGGGTTGCTGGTTTGTATTCGAAGGCAAATATCAGCCATCTCGCCGTTACATTTCAGACTGACAGAATGCAACCCTCCCCAATGCAAACAAATCCCCGTCTATATTATGTATAGAAGGAGAGCCGGTGCCGTTGCGATGCTGCTGAAAACTCGGGGGACGCCGGTCAACTGTGACTCCGACCGGCGGATCACCGTCCCTCGTGTTTACATCGGGCGAAATGATATTGTGCGGCCGTTTAATCCGTAAACCGTTCCGAAATGTGTGCTCGGAATATACACGCGAGGAAGAGAGTCAACAAAGCTATATACTATAAGGCGTCATTGGACAGCATGTGACAAGCGACGGATCAGTGATTGGCCAAACGGCCGCTTGAGTTATGAGGGCTTTCTCTCGATTTTAAAGGGATGCGGTCGAAATCACAGTGACGGGCAGACGATATCGTAACACCTGCCGAATCAATGCACTTGCTGTTTGTTTCTCTTCAAGTTCATGTTTTATGTGATTGAATTGAGTCTACAAATGTACCGGTATAGAGTGGACCGCACGTTTCGATCCTTGCAGGACCTTTTTCTCGACGGACTTTTTTTTTTCATTCTGCTCGGATAGAAACGCCAGTCTCTCTTATTCATTAACATTTGGATTTCGGTCATTTAAAGTCAGTATATAAGCGCATGTTTTGTACAACTTAGAATGATGAAAGCAGACCTTAGAATGATGAAAGCAGAATATAGTGTGTATTACAAATACAATTAACATTATGAGCAAACCATGATAACAAACTAATTGTACTGTTAATCAGTAGTCCAAACTAGAATAACAATAACTTAACAATAACAATAGCAAAACGAAGGCTGACAAGATGGCGGAAATTTCCCGCCACTATTGCATCAGTGACCGCCATCTTGGAACAATACATAGATTTCAAGTTTACGAGAGAAAATGAAATAAAAGTGGGTGAAATGAAACGCACGTTATCAGAGAACTGGGTTGGTTTTCAATTGCTTAACTCTCTGAGTTTTAGGGAATGAAAAGTGAACGATTGCGATTCCTCGATGCCCCCTGTAGGCCTATACATTCTGCTGCCCAACAGGGAACCTTCATCTTCAATGAATCTCGCTTAAAAATTCGAAATTTAAATCAATCAAAAACACCGCCAAAAAAACCCGCCACGAACCCCAGTGCAGCCGCGTCACAATCACAGCGTGTAGGTGTATACGCAATACGCTAATGATTGACTAACAACTCAGCTTCGCGTGCACTAATCGTTGCCTTTAAGGCTTCGCCAAATCTTACCCCTCCTCCCCTCCCTCCCTCCCTCCCTCCCTCACCCCTTCCCGGCCTTTCCCTCCCTCCTTCTCCCCGAAAACAAAACAAGGGGGTGTTCCGGCGATGTCGACGGGGCCGTGGCTACCGTCTTTCAGCCCCGGCGAAGCCTGTAATCATTCCTGGAGGTGTGACGGGCAATCTTCGGGCAGGTGTAAATGTATAAATCAGGCCCCGGCCGGCTCCGGCAGCTATTGACGTCAAAGGGCCGTGACTCACCCCGTGAGTGACTGTGCCCAGTGTATACGCGCCCGGCCGGCCGCAGTGCGGCACAAGAAAAAGCTCGGCTTGTTTTGAGAACCCCCCCCTCAAACTCCGACACCCACTAAAAAACAACAACACCAATTGAACTTGACCCTCCAGCCCGCCCGTCCTTCCCTCTCCCTCTCACCCAGTCTCGATCCGAATGTTTGGCAAGAGCATAAATTGACAGGCAAGTGATTAGGCATCAGGAAGAGAGGGTTGGCACCTCTCCCTCCCTCCCAACCCTCGCCCGGCTATAGAAGTTAGAAGAACGCGCTCTAATCGGTTGGATATGACTCGGTTTTGATTTTCGAAATTGCGGCGTTGAAAGAGACGTTTCTGCTGGCCCTCCCTCCCCACCCCTGCTCCACAATCCACGCCCGGACTTGGAAGTCTACGCAGCGCTGCGCCCATATACAGAGAGCTCAATGGAGACACAAGTCCATGCAGTAGGCAGATCGCGCGCTGCTTATAGGCCTATAGCTCCCGGAGAAATAAAAATGGCGGCGATTCTTCGCATTTTCACCGACAGTCTTGCATCGATAGGAGGGCGCGCTTCCTGGAATTCCCGAGAAACAATACGGTGGTGTGTGTTTGTGGGGGAGGAGGGGGGGGGGCTCGGGGACCCTGATTCTTTGCTTTGAATTCCCTTCTGGTCTTCCAAGTCTCCCTCTCCGCACCTCGGCCGTGTCGACGCTCAATTATTGATCTACTCCCTGATCACACAGATGGCCATTTGGTTTGGGGACCTCCCAACTGGCCGGCTTGCCTCCTTCCAACCCCCCTCCCCCACAAGATTCGCACATGAGGGGGTAGAAACGAGAGACTGGCCAAATACGAGCGGCCAGTTCCCGCGAGGCCTCCGCTCTAATCAGCCCCATGAAAATGTCCGCCCCCCTCTCTCTCTCGATCGGTGAATGTCGTCAATGTCAGTCTGACGAAAGGCACAGAAAAGACGTTGGCGTGTGGCGAGGTCAGAATGTCCATAATCAGCGGCTGTAGATTTGAAAACCCCACAAAATCGGACTCCCGTACTATTATTATACCGGGTTCAAACGCACGCACAGTATAGACAATCACAGGGGTTTGTAGTTCTGGCTGTAAGCTTATAATACAGTATACTTTGAATGGAGACTAAACGGGAATTGTCACTCGGGGAAACTTGGGTGCATGGTATAGGATTTATTGCCACCCCGCATGATTTAGTTTTCTGTGCGATGCGATAGGGTTTTTTTTTTATGCGTCGTTTTATAATTTGTGGTCTATATACATGCGTTGGTCCCCCGAGGTTCAACGGTGGTCCGTACTGTACCCTCGGCGTATATAGCGGCCAAAAATTGGACGACCGCATTGGATGGAGTGGGACGGTCGAAGAGCCCTTGGTCTCCCCTCCGTCCCTCCTCCAACCCCAAACCCCCCAGCCCCCCTCAACCCCCACCCTACTTGGGCGTCCCAAGGTGACCCACAATTCACAAAGCCGCCCCCTTAAAACAAAATCACAGCGTGACCCCCTTTTGACCGCCTGCCCGGCCAGCCAAGGCCTGACCTCGCTCGGGTTACGGTCTTCAGACGCGCTGACCAAACAGGCTGGCAACGAGAAACGGCGGCTCCTTTTCCTCTCTGTCCGCTGCGCCGGTCTAAAGAGAGAGGGAGGAAAATGAGTTAAAGACAGTCAAAGAGAAAGAGAGAGAGAGAGAGAGAGAGAGAGAGAGAGAGAGAGAGAGAGAGAGAGAGAGAGAGAGAGAGAGAGGGGGGGGGGCAAGCCGATGTCCCACATCTCGCCAGATCAAAATATCCGGGCAATCTCTGGCGGCCGTTTTCGACAGAGCCTCGTATCAGAGTGATACCCCGGCAATATCCGACGGAGACTATCCGATATCTAGGGCAATTTTTTAACACCTTGCGGTTGTAGTGTATAATTCGGTTATGGGGACAGCTCACTCAGCGGGCTGACCCAGGGAGCGGCCTCAAACGACAAAACCATGAAGTGTGCGCGGGGCTGGCTCGGCGGCGGGGGCCGGGCTAGGGACGGGCCCCGCCGTGAGAGGGCCTGCGTCCGGTCAGGGAAATCACCGCCAACCGCACGGGGCTCGTCCCAGCCTTAGCCGACCGCTCGATCGGACCGCTGGTGGAGGAGATCAGAAAGAGGAAGTGAGAGAGAGAGAAGGGGAGGGGAAAAAAAGGAACGAGGTGAGTTGACCAGCTTCGCTATTCTTGGTATAACTGCCAAGGCGCTAACTCCCTGGCCTACTAATTAGGTTCGCTAATTGAGGCGATGATGGCTCAAAAACGCGCCAGTCACCAGACAGTCCGTGAATGAGGAGGTTGCAATCAAGCCCGAATTAACTCCAGTTGTTGAGGAAGGCGAATATTTTGAGGTGGGAGGGGGGATGGGGAGGGGGGAGAAGGGAGGAAACCGCCTCTTTAAACATTATTTGCTCGTGACGGATCACGCAGTGCTATATTCGGTGGTGTCTGGCGGGTCAGCGCGATTGTTGCAGACGGTGTTGGTTGCATGGCTTCGGCCCAAATGAACAAGATACATTGTCGATGCGATGGCATAAGTATAGATATGCTCAGGTTATAACACGCATCTCAAGAATGCGTGTATCCGACCGAGGCTCTCAGGGATCAGGGGATGGGAGGGGGGATGGGAGATGGTGGGCGAGAAGAAAAAACACAGGAGCCCCGGCGTACTGGGTTGCCGAAAAAGGGAAGGAGGTACGGTATAAGCAGGGGCCGGCACGAGCCGACAGTACACAGCAGTCGGGGTGCAGCCGGCCCCCTCCTCGCCGACTCGTCCTCCGTGGGACCGAAAATGGCGCGCATTCCCACCATAATTCGATCGTTTACAAACTAGACAGGTCAAAGGTCAGCGGCTCCGGCAGTGGACGAGCCCAGCCGTCGGAAAATAGAGATGAGAGAAGAGAGACGTGGATTGAGAGGGGGAGAGAGAGAGGTGGAGGGAGAGGGAGAGAGAGAAAGGGGTGGAGGTAGAGACAGACAGACAGAGAGAGACAGAGAGAGGGGGAGGTGGGTGGAGAGAGGGAGAGGGATAGAGAAAGTGGGGGGGGGGAGAGATAGGGAGAGAGAGAGGGAGAGAGCGAAACGAGGGAGAAAAAGAGAGAGATGGAGTGAGAGAGGGAGAGAGAAAGAGGTGGAGGGAGAGTGAGGGAGAGAGAGAGTGAGAATGTGAAAGATATATAGAGAGGGAGAGAGAGAGTGAGAGAGATAGAGAGAGGGAGAGAGAGAGGGAGAGTGAGAGAGAGAGTGGGAGAGAGAGTGAGAGGGAGAGAGAGAGAGCGAGAGAGGGAGAGAGAGAGAGAGAGAGAGAGAGAGAGAGAGAGAGAGAGAGAGAGAGAGAGAGAGAGAGAGAGTGAGAGTGTGTGAGAGAGAAAGAAAACACATACGGAAGAAGAAAGATGTCTGGCTATTTAGCGGAGGGTTAGAAAAAGAATACTTTATGCAATTGTATTGTTTATCGCGCCCGATGACTTTTATGATGATGACTTGGGAGCGGCGTGGAGAGATTTATAAATGCTCGCGAATGGGTCTGTTTATCGCATGCCTTGCTGTGTGTCTTTCTTTGTCCGAGGGCAGAGCCTCGTTAGTTCATTCCACGAGGCCATGTCATTATCTTGTTCCGAAAATGAAACACGCGTTTTACTTCTCAATTTCTCGACTCCTCGTATATAACTTGTCATGTTGTGCTTCGTCTTCTCTATTTCTGGGGTTTTTTTTTATTCGGTGGTGGTTTTTTTTTTGTTTTCGAGGGGGAGGTTGGTGAGGCGAAAGAGGAGACAGTTCACTCGGCGAGCCATTCTCGTCGCTCGACAGAAGCGATTTGGCCCAAACGCGCCGAGCGGGGAAGGTTGATTGAACATTCATTTATTCGGCTGTTATGTGCCGCTCCGCGTTGGCGATCCCGTCCAAGTGGGATCCTCGATTGCCCGACGGCCGTCGGGGGGCCGTGCGATGATGTGGCTGGCGTCGACCGCTAGCCGACGAGGTTTACCTCTGCCGATTGTGGCCAAGCCTTCTTCTCTCCCTAACCCCCCTGCCCCCTAAAAAGAGAGAGAGAGAGAGAGAGAAATCTTGAAGCTCGGCTCCTGAGAAGTTTGCTGGAGAGTTCTCTTGCTATCCATTCTTGCCGTTCCCATTTTTGTCGTCCCAGCCGAAAGACCGAGTTCCGAGTGCGCGATTCTTCCGTCTTTCTCCACGTCGACCGAAGAAGAGAACAGCAAAAATCCCTAGTGTTTACTTTCTGCCGCATCGAAGAACGAAGGAGAAAGTGGAATTGAAGGGGGGAGGGTTGCGAGGGTGTGTAAGCGAGAAGGGCGCCGGGGGAGCAGCCACATTCCTCGGTGCATATTGGTCCCGGACCAGAGCCGGCAGACTGAGTCACCGAGCAGAGGAGGCAGCGGCGGCGGCGGCGGGGGCGGGGGCGGCGCGGCGGCCTGTACCGATCGGGGGGCCACGGGGCCCCCGCGCCGTCCCCCGGTCGCAGTGCGGTCAGCACCGTCCAGGGGCTATACTCCTCCCTCGCCTGGCCGCACTTCGCACGGGCCGGACTTCGGGGGCCCGGGCTTGCCGGCTCGTTTGCCGTATGGTGGCTGACAGTCAGCACGCTACTGACCGAGGGAGATGGAAAGAGAGAGACAGAGAGAGATAGAGAGAGCGAGAGAGAGAGAGAGTGCGAGAGAGAGGGAGAGAGAGAGAGAGAGAGAGAGGGAGAAAGGGAGAGAGGGAGAGAGAGAGAGAGAGAGAGGGGGGGGAGGGAGAGAGAGAGAGAGGGAGACGGAGGGAGAGAGGTAGAGAGAGAGAGAGGGAGACGGAGTGAGCATCCATGGAGTGGGAGAGTGTAGGAGAAAGGCAACCCTCCGGGCCTAAACGGCGGGCCGACAGCTCTTTAGTGACGGCCCGACTAACCTTTCGATCACGCTTAATTAGACAGCATTCAGCAAAGCATTTAGCCCAAAAACTAACACTCCTCCCAACGCCGCAGCGTTGTTATTATGTGACAAAGTGGTGGAGGGAAAAAAAAACCACCCCGCCCGAAATAACCACAACTAATTTATTGCGGCCATATACAACCCCCCGTGTTCATCCATGTGAAAGAATTGGGCACCGTTTTGGAAGGGATACGGGATCAGTGCTGTTGGGGTATCGCTGATAAAAAACAAAATAACTGAAAGTGGCCGGGGGAAATATTACTCTGTGCCCCTCTAAAGGGTGGAAACGGGCCGGAGGAGAGAACAGAAAGCACCACACCGCACGGTTGGGGGGGAAAACGAGCAGCGCATTGGGGGGAGCGGAACGCGGGGTTAGGCAAGCTCTGGCCCGTATGCCTCCCCTCTCTCTCTCTCTCTCTCTCTCTCTCTCTCTCTCTCGGCTTGCCCTCTCCGTCAAGCTTTCCTCTTGACCCAAAATCAACCGTCTCCGAATAGGAAGGCGGTGGAGGGAGAAGGAGAGGAGGGAGAGGGTGCGGGGAGGTTGGGGACACAACCGAACCGGCTCCTATATACTGATAGCCGTTGTTTTCTGACTAAACAATAATTGTTCACGGTGTTCTTCGTCCGGCCTCGCCCTGCCTCGCCGCGCTTCGCCTGTATAATACCCTCGTCGCGTCTGAGAGTAACAAATCCCAGCCGTCCCTCCGCGTCTCTCGTCGGTACACCGTTAGCTGGCCGTCTTGGCCCGGGTCCGAGAATGCAGCGGCGGCTCGCGCTCAGACGAGCCGGCTTCCGAGAGCTCCCGATCTTGTCTGTATACCACCATCCCATCCTCCACAACCACCAACAAAGCAACTTTGATATTTGTGCGTTGTTATTTGTTTCTTGCTACGATTGAAAAGAGCTGTTATACAAAACGCTGCTGCCAATGTTTGATATTATTCCCACGGAAGTATAGCAGGAGTCGTGACTGGCGTGGATTGCGGCTCACGCATGGAAACAAAACCTTCGCTGAGTGTGCTAGTGAAAGACAAGCGAGTACGAGTGTTTATTTTACTTTCATGGGTCGAATCGAACTGTAATTTATAAAGACGGCAGGGTCCTGTCTCTCGACCGTCTCAGTGTGCCACCCCTCACCCCACCTCCACTTTCTTTTCGGGGTCTTCTCCGATGGTGAAGTGAAGACCCCTCTTCCCAGGGAATGAATCTTCAATGTTGTCTTTCGTTTCAAACCTCGACTCCAACTTGGAATATCAAGGAGGAGGCAAGAGTGGGCGAGGGAAGAGACGGACGTCTAAAGTCAAGTGGTTTTTAAGCTCGCTAATCATGAGGAGGGGGGGGCTATTTTTGTTTTCCATTTTCTGTCCACCTTTGCTCGGGTAAGAATCTTGGTGGGGAGAGGGAGGGAAGCTTCTCTCGTCTCGTACTCCCTGTGCGTTCTTTTTTTTCCTCCCCTCCCGTCTCCCTTCCCCTCCCTTTCCCCCTCAGCCTTCAGCCCAAGAGCTCATGTTGACGTGACAGCGGCAGCCTGGACGGTTTCTTGTTTGAGCAACGCCGAGGAATCTGGGCCACGAATAAACATTGCCGGCCTCTCGTCCTAGTTTCCTTCCTTTTTTTCTATTTCTCCTGTTCCTCCTCTCCTCCCCCCCCCCTCCATCCCCATCTTGAAGGAGACCGGGACGTTTACATTGCTTGCCGAGCAGCCACCGCGCACTATAGTACATGGGAATAGACGATGTGGGAGAAACCACCCCTTCCCTCCTCCCTCCCTCTCTCTCTCCCTCCTTCACGAACTAGCATTACACCGATGTGAAAGAGGAAAAGAAGAAGAAGAAGAGGAGGGAGGGAGGGGGGGAACCCCGCGAACTCTGAGGCCGGAGATATTGCGTGGAAAAATACCACAATCGATAGCACAACAGTACGGCTTGAGTAAATAGCGGCGCTTGCATATTATGGCCGGGCAGGCAGGCGGGCCGGACCCGGCCTGCCTGCCTGACTCGGGGAACGACGGTCGGCGTATTCTCGGCTCGACACCTTGTCAACACCGGACTCGGTGGTGGTCGCACAGAAGCCGTGCAGACCGAGCTCTGCATACCCGCGCCGCTGTATGTAATACAACATCCCCACAACCCCTTGTCGCGATACGGCATAGCCACGAAGAGGACTGGGAGGGGGGGGGGTCGTTGTGGGGGGAGAATGTATGGACTAGAAATGGACCTCCTCCTCCCAATTCAAATAGCGACACCCGAGGGATTCGCCACTATTGTGCGGTTATTTTTTTTTTCGACCAAGCCTCGCGCTTTGTGCCACCGTTATATATAAAACAAAATTGCAATGCCCGTACAGGAGGGAGGTACGGTTTCTCCATCAAAAGAGAATTTGCCTCATTTCCATCGGAGAAGAGTGCCCTAGCTGTCCGTTGCTCAAATTCAAGTGCACGCCTTCCCGATAGTTGCTGTAGTGTAATCGCCGTGCATCGGCGGAACATGTTTAAAATAACCCCACTCCCTCATAAAAAAAAAAAACATTTTGGGAAGAAATCCGTTCGGTCCCTTCACGAAATAAGGGCTCATGACTTGTGCTATAATGCTGTATGGCTGACGTTTTGTCGCAAGGAACGCTCATGGCACATAATGTTATAGGCTACATATAGGCCTATATTGCGCGCACCGAACCGCTGAAGGATATCGAATCCATTCATTTGGAGGTGTATAGTTTATCGCGTATACGATCGAGGGACAGCGTGCTTACTCACTTTGTACCATCAACGATCAAGGGCTATATGCTCGGGCACCATCTCCTTCAATGCTCCCATTTTGGTGGACAGTTTTCCTAGCATACTGCGGGGGAAACAAAAAACATTCAAACTGTCACTTGCAAACAGACAAATTAAACGAACGAACAGACAGACAGACGACAGCGAGTTTATGGTTTTTAAACGGCGCAAATTGCGGCGCAAAAACCAGCCCCCCCCCCCCAAAAAAAAGAATTCTCTTTGCGAAATCATTGGCCCAACACTTGGTCTTGGCCCAATTTTATAGGGCCGAAAATTCGTCTTTTTTTAAATTCAAGATTGCCAGCCATATATCGCTCGATGCTTGCTGCCCTCAACTTCCAACTGTGGGTGCTCAGCCTCAAATAAGTCGATCTCTGGCTAGCATCCTGATTTTATTCAGCAAGGCTTGTAGATGGTCATGATACAATCCTCATGTTGAAATCTTACGGTCTGGGATGCTGTGCTTTCCGAGAAATCTTCACTCAAACATCGACAAATTGGTATCACTCGCGAGTAATAAACTATTTATTACACTACAGAACGGTGTGAAAACCGTGAGATGACGGTTTTTGTTTTGTTTTTTTGCTTTTTTCTACTTTCTCAGATTACCATTTGAGGCAAAACCTTCGTAGGATTTCCTTTTTTGAAATGTTTAATGGTTTAACACACAAACTGTGGCAATCATTTGACTTTAACCAATGTTGTATAGGGCCCTTCAAGCAAAGAATGATGTAAGCAGCTCTATGACTATGGCCCCTGGTCTTAAACAGACATGTCGGGAGAGTTTGAGTTAATTTTGACATAATTGAATACCATCCAACAGCTAGGCTTTCACAAAGATGCCACCAATAAGTGGATCAACGTTGGTCGAAATGCTGCTGATCTATTGCCCGCCATTTCTCAGAGAAGATCGAGTCTGCCTTCCGATCCGGATGCTCATCGTCATAGTCCGAGAGACCAATTTTGCGTGGGGGGAAAACAAAACACACAACCATAAACCTCAAACAAACTAACGTATACAATTACAAGCCGACATTGGACGCTAGCCACAGACTGGTTCGCGTCGGTTCGGTCCGAAGGTCGGTTGCAGCCTGTGTATATGTGACGATCCTTCGGCCCCACGCCCATAGGGTCGTGTTTTCATTCGTCGTCATCACTGCGACATGTCCCGTCAGTATAATATTTTCCCTCCGCCCCTCCCCTCCCCAGCATCGGTCGAGAACGGGCAGACAAGACGACGTGATCACCGCGCAGTGGGCACACCAAAGACAATGACACTGACGCGTCGGGGTACAACATCGATGTTTCAGCCGTTTTTTGACTTTTAAAGGCCTATACATCATTGGGAAGATCGGAAAACATCGATGTCCACATATGTCTTATTACTTACTAATTTGCACAGTTTGCAGATGGTCATGATAGAATCCTCATGATGAAATCTTACGGTCTGGGATGCTGTACTTCTCGAGAAATCGTCACTCAAACATCCACAAATAGTTTATTACTCTTACACTACAGAACGGTGCGAAAACCATGACGTTTTTGTTTTGTTTTGCCTTTTTCTACTTTCTCCAAATGATTACCATTTGAGCTAAAACCTTCGATTTCTTTTGGGGAATGTTTAATGGTTTAACACAGAGACTGTGGCAATCTTTTGACTTTTACCAATGTCGTATAGGCCTTTAATGGCAGCATTTGCATTCTAACTTTTGTGTGTGTTTGTTGGGCGGTGCCCACGATCGAGGCATCTCAACTCCGTCCGGTTTCTGTTTTGTTTTCTAGAATCGATGTAACAAGCTAGCTGCTCGATTTTATCAGAGACTCCGCAGAGCAGAGTATATAAAGAATAAAAATATCACCACACAGCCAACTGATCTAACCAACCAGAATCAGCTACAGTTACAAGAAATCGAAAGAATACCAACATACAGGAATCGGAGATTCCTGGCTATCCGTATAATTATACTGGAGGGTACCGAGTTAGGAGTGAAGCACCACACACCCACAATGTTTGACTTTGCCTTGTCGGCAAAAGAATACGATATACGATTAGGTGCCAACACCCACACGTCTAGGATATATAGGACTATCATGAGTTTGAGGACATCGTTGAACAATTTTTTAGAATATCTGAATGTTAATGTTGCGTCTCGTGGTCTAATATCATTAGTCTTCACGCGTCGTGTTTAAACACGCTAAAACCTCCGCTGGGAGACTCGCGAGAGGTCTGCACGTTTTATTTTATACAAGTGCAGTGACCCTCTTTTGCACACTAATTTTGCTGACCTTAGGCCTTTAGTCTCACCATACCCCCCTCTCTCATACCATGGAGGAATAAGGGGGAGAAGGAGTTCGAACTTCCCGGGCAAGGAAAAACAGCCAATTAGCGTTATCTTTCAACCCATGCACAAGGCATAGCGACCGCCCGCTGAGATATCGTAAACATTCACGACCGCAAGGTCTTTTGTGCCCCATGAGTATCGCCGATTTACGCTGGTAACCAACA
>OX465101.1:15611707-15666511 GCA_949987565.1 Luidia sarsii | reverse complement strand
GAAGGGGAGAGAGAGAGGGAGAGAGAGATAGAGAGAGAGAGAAGGGGAGAGAGAGAGAAGGATAAAGAGATAGAGAGAGAGAGGGGGAGAGAGAGGGGGAGAGAGAGAGAAGGAGAGAGAGAGAGGAGAGAGAGAGAGCGAGAGAGAGAGAAAGAGAGAGAGAGGGGGGAGGGTGGAGAGAGTGAGAGAGAGTAAAGAGGGGGAGAGAGAGTAAGGGGGAGAGAGAGAAAAAGAGAGAGAGAGGGGGGAGGGTGGAGAGAGTGAGAGAGAGTAAAGAGGGGGAGAGAGAGTAAGGGAGAGAGAGAGAGGAGGGTGGAGAGAGTGATAGAGAGTATATAAGAGGGAGAGTAAGGGAGAGACAGAGAGAGACAGAGGGGGAGGGAGGGACAGAGAGAGAAGGGGGAAAGATGGAGAGAGAGAGGGAGATAGAGAGACAGACAGAGGAAGAGAGAGAGAGGGAGAGAGGGAGAGATAGGGGGAGAGAGGGAGAGGGAGAGAGAGAGGAGGGGTGGAAAGAGAGGCAGAAAGAGAGTGTGAGATAGAGAGTCAGAGAGGCATCAATGGATAGAAGGAGAGGAGAGCGAGAGACAGAGGGGATAAAGAACGGAGAGGGAGAGAGAGGGAGACAAACACGGGTTTCTGTGTTTTTGTTGTATCTTTTTTAGATAGATCGTCGTTCTCTCAGCGCAGGCGGGAACCACAAATACGGAGGAAAAGGAGGGTTGATGCTGATGTGTGTCTCCCTTTATACCTCTCTGTCGCTCTCTCTCTCTGTTGCTGTGTGTGTGTGTTTTAAGTGTTATTCTTATGATTAGTCCTGTGAAGGGAATCCTAATTGAGTGGATGTAATTTGCAAGTGTGTCTAACGCGAGTGTCGCGCCATGCGCTGCGCGGATCAGTCGGGGCTGGGGCCGGGGGGCTAGCAGCCAGATGTTTCGGGGAGGACAGAGGGCGTGGAGGTGGCGTGGGGGGTCTCGTTTATGTCTCCTTCGCCGGTGCGTTTTTTTAGGGAGTGGGGGCGGTACTAGGTAGGGAGGGGGAGGCGCAGAGAACGCATGGGGAGCAGTTATGGGTACACGTCGTGCTCGGACTTCCCTCCGCCCCTCTCCCCCAACCCCTCACCTATAATACACCCAAGTGATGATGTGTGTGCTTTCCCTATAGAAGGGTGTTAATTAATGAGATTGGAGGGAGGGAGGGAGGGGGAGGGAGGGAGGGATGGATGGGGCGTGCGTCCGTCTGAGCGGCAAAAGAGGGGGGAGTGGAGAGGGTTGCGGCCGGGCACTTTCAATGGTGTCCCATTGTTCGAGTCACGCCGGGGTGTTCAATCTCTCAGAGAGGTGGCTGTGAGCCCGACAAGACGGGCAGATTCAATTGGCGGGGTAGCGGAGGAGAAGGGGTTTTGTGGAGGTGGAAAGGAGGAGGAGGAGCGGAAGGAGGAGGAGGGAGTAGGATATGTTGCAGAAGGAGGAGGGGAGGAGGAGGAGAAGACGAAGGAGGAGAGGGAGGAGAGGACGAGGGGGAGTTGGGGCAGGAGGTGGGACTGGAGGAGGAGGATGAGGAGGGAGAGGACGAGGAGGAGTTGGGGCAGGAGGAGGGGAGGAGGAGGGGAAGAAGGGGGAGGATGAAGGAGAGGACGAGAAGGAGTTGGGGCAGGAGGTGGAACAGGAGGAGGAGGGGAGGAGAAGGAGAAGAAGGAGGAGGAGGGAGAGGGTTAGAAGGGTGGGGAGTGTGAAGAGAAAGATGAGTATGAAGGGGAGGAGTACGATGAGTATTAGCAGGACGAAAAGAGGAGGAGAAGGTGTGGTCTGAGGAAGAGGAGCGGGAGGTGAAGAGGAGAGTGGAGCTGAGGAGGAGTGGGAGAAGGGACGGAGGTAAAGGATGAGGAGGAGGACAGAGGAGGGGGTCTAGGAAGAGGAGGAGGAGGAGGAGGAGGGGGTGTTGGAAAGGGTCATGTGGGTCATAATTAAACAAGAGATGAGGGGATGGTCTGGCGACCTGGTGTAGGGGGGACTTACGCTCTGGGCAAGGATGAGTTACTCATGATACACACGTACTCACGTACCGGCGCGTGTCCACAGTTGCACACTTACTGTATTATACCCTGTGTAATTACATAGGACCAACGCGCTTCGTTCGACTCTCATTATCCCCCGTGCGTTGTGGCGCCCCCAGGGGTCCGAATCCTAATGTTTTAAGCACCATCCATTTTGGTAATGAAGGGCAGGTCCGCTCGCCACCCAACGCCGTCAGTCCGTGCGATGGCAAAGGCGACATGGTAACATCGTAATGCTGGATTCTGCAGGCAGTGTCGCGTTTTCTGAATGCATTTCTTTAAAGGATAATTTACATTTGCTTCACCTGCAAGACATTTTCTACGAAAACATTTCATCGAAGTTGTTGCATCCATAAGGTCATTAGTCTGCTAGTCATTGAAGTTGTGCAAATTCACAATTAAAACATTTTAGTCATGTTTTATTCATTATTTAAAGTGTGTTCTGTTGATGAGTGCAGCAATCTGGTTTTTCCATACTAGCTCAGACATTTATGATGAATAAACTTTTATAATGGAACTTTAATTTAAGCCTAACATTCTTTGTATTGTAACGACAAAATCATGACCGTATTGTAAGATATTGATGTGTTGAAATAAATGGAGTCTTGAACTCCACAGCGAAACAAAAAAGTGCCTATACAACATTGGTCAAAGTCAAAAGATTGCCACAGTTTGTGTGTTAAACCATTAAACAATCCCAAAAAGAAATACTGTGAAGGTTTTAGCTCAAATGGTAATCTCTGAAAGTAGAAATAGGTCAACAAACCGTCACGGTTTACGCACCGTTCTATAGTGTAAGAAATAGTTTATTACTCGCGAGTAATAAACTATAAATTGATGTTTGAGTGAAGATTTCTCGAAAAAGTACAGCATCCCAGACCGTAAGATTTCATCATTAGGATTCTATAATGAGTTTAATGACCATCTACAAACAGTGTAAATTGGAAGGAATTATGTGGACATCGACGTTTTCCGGCGGCCGGGAATTACGGTATATTGTAGAGAAAACAAAATGTTGGTACGATAAATGACAATGGTGCTCTGTACTACCAGAGTCGCACACACAAGTACCCTTTTTTGCAGGTGACATATAGGTAGTCAAGGGCTATGTGCTTTTCTTTCTTAAGCTGCTGCGAACCATTGATCAGGCCATGATAAGGTTGTCATGAGTTGTGTGCAGTGCCTGTATATGAACTTGATACACAGTTGTCAACGCCTTTTAGGCTATTGTCCAGTGTAATAACGAGAAAGCTTTGCTCGAGTTTCTGCTGTAGAAAGCCACTGCTAGATACGATCGAAAAGGCAGGCCCCAAAATGAATGTGGAAGTGAAACGTTGCTCCAAAAGCTTTAAAATTACTAACCAGAATTTAAACGAATGCCGGGAGTCTTTACTTTGTTCATTATATGCATGTATAACTATAAAGTGGCGGCGGTGAGGTGCTTGCTTTTTTCTTCAGATCATAGTCGTAATGAGAATGCTGGCTGTATCTGTTATGATGTGGTGGTTTTGATTTACGATGGCAAGGGTGTTGGTTATAATTACGGCGGACGTTCCCACTGCAGTGATGGTGACGATTGTGGTGGTGGTCGGCCGGCCCGATCGCAGTGGTGATGGTACTGACAACTGCAGTATCTGTGATAGTGATACAGTGAGGCATACACTAAGCGTCACATTACCGAGTGATAGCGCTTTATCAGAACTACCAGTCAACTGTCCAAAATAATCAATCATTTTTGTGTTTTATTAATTTCTTATGATGGCGGTGGTATAGGGTCACTCTATAGTTATTATTTACTAGTAAGTCTTATAAACTGCTACCAGTACCAAACAGTATTTCTGATTGTGATGATGGTGGGTATTCTATGTGGTGATTCATTGGTGGTTGCTCTGGTTGGGGATGCGGGTTGCACACATTGCTATGTTGTGGGTTTTATTTCTCGTGTATCCCCCCTCCGCCTTTCCCTCACCAACCCCTCCCCTCCCCTCTCCTCCCTCCACTCGGCCACTCCCCTTCGACCTCTCCGTCCCACTCCCCTCCCACTTCCCCATAATTATAGCCGCTTTAAACACTAAGATTAAGCACCATAGCAACAAAACCACCAGTCAACTGTCAACAATAATCAATCATTCTGTTTCATTACTTACTAATACTAGTTAGCCTTATAGTTTTCAAAGGTTAGAGGGCCTGGCGTTTCGATCCTAGCACTAACAGGACCTTTCTCAAAGGCAAAGTCTTATAGGCCTAGTTATAAACTGCTACACCACTCAGTATTCTGATTGTGATGGTGGTGGTTATTTCTATGTGGTGATTCAGTGGTGGTTGCTCTGGTTTAGGATACGTGTTGCTCAGGTAGCTATTGCTAATGAAGAAGGTCATTCTAATTATGGTGGTCAGAGGGGAGTAGGCGTAATGATGGCGGTGATAGAGTCACCTCTATAGAATGTTATTTACGGTGTCAGAACCAAACAGTATAATGTACAGCTAATTACACCCTATCCAAAAATCCTCCAAACAATTGAAATTGTTTCCAGCCTTCCTGTTTACCTTACACTCTCTCTCTCAAACATGTATCTGTCGGTCTCTCTGTTCTTATACCGCAGACGGTCTGACGGAGCGACCTTCCCCACAGCTACATGCAGGCAAGCGCCGGGAATGCCCAGCCTCTCCGCGCCCTTGCCATCGTACGGCTAGACGACGCAGTGTCCATCCATTATAATTGTACATGTACGCGGAGATGCTCACCACTCAACATGGCCGCACGGGTGGAGCGTCGGTGGACCGTGGAGGAAGAAGAGGGTAGACCCCCGAGCGCCGTGGCAGGAACGCTACCGCGCTGTCCCTTCCGCTCCGAGTCGGAGGGGACGTGATGATGATGGGTGGGAGGGTGACATCGCAACAGACCTCCGAAGATTGCAGAAAGCTAAATCGAACACTCCCATAGATTGAACACTGTACAAAAACACTCACTTTCAAAAGCTAACTTATTCCACACACAAAAGTTTCTCAGTTCTTGTAGCTATAGCATATATACTGAAAATTGTAGTTTGGACATTTATCATTCAGATTCTTTTCAATTTGTTGTGGCCTTAGCCGATATTTTTGTTTTTTGCTAATTATCCCCAGTCAAAAAACACCCCCAAAATCTGTAGCCGTCCAAGCCGAATTTCTGCAAGGATTTTTCGGAAGGACACTCCACTTCTAAAGCCAAATAGGGCCACGTTTAAAGCCAGATATGTTCCAAACTACACACATTACATTGAGCAGTTAACCCCCAGGTTGTCTTAAGCTTCACTTATTCTACAACATAAGCTAATAAACAGGCTAATATAACCCGTGTGCTGCAACCCGAAGCTCCTGTACTTTTCTTGACTGGTGTGGGGGGAAAATTCAGCTAAATCCGCCAAACGAGTCTCGAGAAAATAGTGAAAAACCGCTTCATTTGTTTCGCCAAAATGCAGCATTCAACATATTGTTCCGAATTTTTTTTTAGATGTAGAGGTGAGACGTGAACGTTTATTTTTCTCTAACAAAAATGCAGCATTTTAGACGGAAATATTTCAGTGCGAGGTTTCTACCGGCATAACGTACCATCTTCAAACTGTATAAGTTTCATATACGTAATCTGTGAACATTTCTGTTTTTTCGATCTTACCAATGTTGTGTAGGGGCTTTAAGAGTACTTTAAGACCTACCACAACGTCTATAATTATTCGTGACCCCCATCCGCCTCTTACGGCTCTGCACCATGGTGGTGACAGTGTCGAAAGAGTTCGAACGAGTTCGTTTAGCCTTCATTGCTTCAAAATCTGGCCATTTTCGATTTCTCCTCACACGTCCATTCGTTTGTATGCTCGTGTTTTGTTTCGGGAAACTGTGCATGGTTTCCATATGGCATTCTTTATACGTTTGAAAATATTTAATGCGAGCAGTCATTAGAATGGGCCTTTGTAATTATATCGAGACTCAACCCGCTGGGCGATATACGTGAGCTAATGCTGTTACAAATCACCCACATTTAGCGACGACCCGAAAATCACGTTTCCCATTCGGTGTTGCGCGCAGTGATTTCCAATTTACTTCGGTGGCATTTTTCGGTATTCCGTCCCCCCACCCTCGTCTCTGCGGCAGTGGCCTTTGGAGGACAGTTAAGATAACTCGCATGGAATTGCACTGCATGGTGTGACAATATCAACAGCAGTGTGCATACACCGATACTCATTTTTGTATATCCTGGGCCTTGTGGAGACATTGCTTTGTTCTTGTGCACTACATACACAGCCGAACGAGAAACGATCTCAGTTTAAAAATGCTCCCATTTCATTTTCAGCTACATTCACTTTCCTGGGTAGAAATCTGGACCGTATGAACCTTATATATAACACTTGAATTTGCCACGGATTCTTAGTACCCATCACAACATTCACGGTTTTGAGTTATTTCCAAATACCAGTTTCGTGAAAACTTTGTGGAGACCAACCGGTATAATACACCTTTTTACAATTTTCCCTGTGGAGACCTATTCAACCTATTGTATTGGACTAGTTTTCCACATGGCACTATATTTGCGCCCATCGTGCGCTTGCATGTACGAATGACCCAGCACACCACATCAAAAAACCCACCCGCATCAGCACCAAGCCGAGCCTAGAATAGTGTATTCTTCATTTCAATCATGAGTCGTCCCTCACTCATCTTACCTGCCTTGGGTTTGGTTTGTTCATGGTTTGTTCACGTATAATAGTTGAACCAGTTGACGCGTGTACTTGTAAATAAAGCTATCGTATTTTCTAAACACGGGCTGCTGCATGTGCGGGCGGGGAAGCTTGCTTCCGAATGAACGCACAGAGGCGGGCTTTGTCTTTGGTCGCAGTGACTGGCGAATGTGCTAATGGCCCTTAATCCGTGTAACCGTGGTGTCACTGACGCGGTGGTCGTTTCGCCCGCCAACAGTTGAGCGGTACGGTGCCGCGTCAACACGCACCATAATTTTGTAGTTTTTGCGAACACTGGAACTTGGTCTCAAAAGGTTGCACCATCCACCACAACAGTGGTAGGTCAACCTGCAACCCCCCCCCCCCGACGTCACCATTTCGTATTGGGCAAGTCAAAATCGAACTTGCCCAATGTCGCGCGCCCGGTGACGTCACTCTCCAATTGGACAGGCGTGATTCCCACCCCCATATGAGTTATGGACCAGCCTTTGAACTCCTCTCAGACCTCCTCCCCCTACCCCCCCCCCCCCCCCCGCCTAAAGAAGGCTGCGGCCTTGTCCGAAATCGTCAGCCATCGACCGGCATCGAATTACCGGTGAGTTCCGTGGAAGTTGGCAGGGCTGGCCAGTTGGAGGCCAGGGGGCTATTTCCGAAGGTTAATTGCCTTCAACCGCAACCGATGAATTCGGACAAGGTATAGCGAGCGTGCATTCTCTCCAGTCGGGCTCGGCCAATACCTGAGTTCCTCCGTGCGTACGGGCCCATCTCACTTTCGCATCCTAGTCTTCTCTACCTCCATTTAGAATTTGTTTCTAATCTCAGTGGCTGTCTTATTCATTTTTTTTTTTTTTTTTTTTGGGGGGGGGGTTATATACCGAAACCTTTCCTTGCTCGCGGTAGTGCGGTCCTATACCAGAATAGTCGTATTTAAATTATGCAATTTCTGCCACTGAAAATTCAAGCAGGCGGGCTGTAATTCTATCGCTTGACAGGATATAATGAATGTGATCAGGTAAAGTATGGGTGAAACCGGAAAGGAAAGATACCAACGAACAGGATTTATACGACGGCATTGCATGTCAGTGTTCCCCTCTCACGTGTCCCGCTTCTGATTCTCACTAATTCCTTTCATTTAAGAAAGCGTTTCGTTTTTCACTCGTGACACTCTTTTTTTTTTGGAATAGGGCCTAGCTATGAAATGTTTACGCTGATATGACAAACCTTCTCGCGAGACAGAAATCATGAGGCAGTAGGCTCAACGATGTGATGTCGTTTACTTGTTGAATCAGATAGATGTTTACAACAATGCGTTATAGGTCAAAATCTCTCTGACATCACATCAGGAATGCTTCTTCTGTCATTAGTTTTTTTTAAATCGACTCAAAACATTGTTGTTCTCATAACCCGTGTCTTGTACAGCGCTTTGATAATTATGTTTCTGTAAATGCGCTTTATAAATACCCGTTATTATTATTAATAATTATTGTCAAGGATGGCACGATACTATGTTGGTTTCTTCAAAGCTTTTTTGGAGTTTGAGACCGAGTATGTCTGATTGGAAATTATTGTCCTTCGAATTTGCATTTCGATAAAAAAAGGCGAAGTGTGAAGCTATCTGAGAAATTCTGAGATGTTTAGTATACATGTACCTGTGCTGACCTCAGTATCATAGAGCTTTGAATCGGTTACAAATCGTGTATGCCTGTGAAAGAATAACGCATCGGCTTTACCGTATCCTAAAACGAGGCGCACTATAGCCTAAAAACAACAGTGCCGGGTGCAGAATACTAAAAAGAGCTCCCATTGAACACTGTACAAAAACACTCACTTTCAAAGTCAATTATCCCATGCCCAAAAGTCTCTCAGTTCTTGTAGCTATACTTAAAATTGTAGTTTGGACCTTCATCTCTCAGATTCTTTTCAATTTTAGTGCCCTTAGCCGATTAGATTTTTTGCTAATTACCCCCAGAAAAAAACACCCCCAAAATGTCTAGTCGTCCAAGCCGAATTTCTGCAAGGATTTTGAGATGGACCCCTCTACTTCCGCAGCCAAATAGGGCCACATTTAAAGCCAGATATGGTCCAAATTTCATACCAAATTGAAGAGTGAACCCCCAGGTTGTCTTAAGCTTCACTTGTTCTACAATGTATCAGTTAATTAGCCTCCAAAGACCCCTTATTAAAAAAAAGTTGTGGGTACACACTTTATGATAATCAGCTCGGCGGAGCCATCTTGGATGGATTTTGTGTGCTGCACCCTGCCGGCCTCGGCGACAACTGCCCGTGCGCCCTCCAGCGGCAGAAATCGCCCCAAACGTTCCAGCGGCGATTGAGGTTGAGGCTGATGGGAAGGTCGAACACAGCGAGCATTAAAATAGGTTCATTTCTCTTTCAAATCACGGCTGTAGTGATACAAAAATAGCGATAGCGTGTTTAAATCTAATAGGAGGGGGGACATTTCAATGAAGTTGAAACGGCTGAGGATAACGTGGTCATTATGGAGGGCAGTGTGAATCTTAGCACAAAATGCAGACGTAATCATTTTGATTATCGACTCGTTTCAGTGCATTTCTATCCACTCCGTTCAACAAGGCAAATAATATTCATACCACCTACATTAGGATTTCTATCATTCTACTGTAGGTTTAAGATTCGGGGGTTTGTATAAGATTGTAAGATTGAACCGTTAAAAACAAATATGACAAATGCTTTTTTTTTTAGATATCGCGATTTGACCTTTAACCTCCAGTATTGACTTGATGAACGGGCATCAAGCATCAAATTAAATTAAATTAAATCAATGTATCAACTATAATGCCTATAGGCCTATGCAAAGGAGATGATGCAATTAACGTACTTCGTCGTGATTTCCGTATTGCCGATGTCCTACATTAGTGTAGGGATTTGCCGGCGATTAATGGAGTATAAATGTAATTGTTTGGAGGTGACGTTTCCTCGCAATCCTCAGGTGAACCGAACAACGCTGCTCAAACATGTTTGCTCTTAGCAGACGGCATTGGACGGAGCCGTGCCGTGTCTGTCCGGGCGCTGCTTCGAGTGCGTTGCCCATTTTTGTATACAATTATACACACACTCTGTTGGAGATTATGGCGGCCTTTTTATGCGGCGAGAACGAACTTCTGTTCGTTCGCTTGGCCTTTTGTTTTCATACGCCGAGCTCATTGGCACATTATTATGTGTGAGGATTGTCGGAGCAGAAAGGGCCATACTGCTCTCTCTCTGTCTCTGTCTCTCTCCTTCTCTCTCCCTCTCTCTCCCTCTGTCCACCTCTCTCTCTGTCTCTCTCTCCCCCTCCCCTCTATCCCTTCCCCTTCTGCCTCCCTCTCTGTATATCTCCTCTCTCTCTTTCTCTGTTTCTCTATGTCTCTCTGTGTGTCTCTCCCCCTCCCCATCTTTCCCTCTCTCTCCCTCTATCTCTCCCCTCTCCCTCCCCCTCTCGCTCCACCTCTCTCTCTCCCTCCCTCCCTCCTCTTTCTCCATCTATGTCTCTCTCTCCCCCTCTTCCCAAGCTCTCCCTCTCCCTCTCCCTCTCCCTCTCCCTCTCCCTCCCCCTCTCCCTCTCCCTCTCCCTCTCCCTCTCCCTCTCCCTCTCCCTCTCCCTCTCCCTCTCCCTCTCCCTCTCCCTCTCCCTCTCCCTCTCCCTCTCCCTCTCCCTCTCCCTCTCCCTCTCCCTCTCCCTCTCCCTCTCCCTCTCCCTCTCCCTCTCCCTCTCCCTCTCCCTCTCCCTCAGGCAGGGGAGGCAGTGAGGCAGGCAGGGGAGGCAGTGAGGCAGGCAGGGGAGGCAGGGAGGCAAGAGGAGGCAGGGAAGGCAGGGGAGGCATGCAGGGGAGGCAGGGGAGGCAGGGGAGGCAGGGGAGGCAGGGGAGGCAGGGGAGGCAGGCAGGGAGGCACGCAGGGGAGGCAGGAAGGCAGGCAGCAGGGAGGCAGGCATGGAGGCAGGGGAGGCAGGCGAGGCAGGGGAGGCAGGGGAGGCAGGTAGGCAGGGGAGGCAGGGGAGGCAGGGGAGGCAGGGGAGGCAGGGGAGGCAGGGGAGGCAAGGGAGGCAGGCAGGGAGGCACGCAGGGGAGGCAGGAAGGCAGGCAGCAGGGAGGCAGGCAGGGAGGCAGGCAGAGAGGCAGGGGAGGCAGGCGAGGCAGGCGAGGCAGGCAGAGAGGCAGGGGAGGCAGGCGAGGCAGGCGAGGCAGGCAGTGAGGCAAGGGGAGGCAGGGAGGCAGGCAGGGGAGGCAGGCAGAGAGGCAGGCAGGCGGGGAGGCAGGGAGGCAGGGAGGCAGGGAGGCAGGGAGTCAGGGGAGGCAGGCAGGGAGGCAGGCAGAGAGGCAGGGGAGGCAGGCGAGGCAGGCGAGGCAGGCAGAGAGGCAGGGGAGGCAGGCGAGGCAGGCGAGGCAGGCAGTGAGGCAAGGGGAGGCAGGGAGGCAGGCAGGGGAGGCAGGCAGAGAGGCAGGCAGGCGGGGAGGCAGGGAGGCAGGGAGGCAGGGAGGCAGGGAGTCAGGGGAGGCAGGCAGGCAGACAGCAGGGAAGCAGGCAGTGAGGCAGGCAGAGAGGCAGGCAGGCGGGGAGGCAGGGGAGGCAGGGTAGGCAGGCTCTCGGGCCAGCTGGTCGAGGGGGCCCGGGTTCGGGCACCGAGCTGTGCGCGGCCACGGTTCAGGTCACACGATACGTCTCGTATTTACGGAAAGTGGTCTGGAAAATGTGGTGGAACCATTACGGGAAATCCGATCAGCGCGAACGGCGGGGGGGCCCAGCCGCGGCCGACTCGGGTCGAGTAATTACCCTCAGACAATGAGCCAGGATTGGCAAGGCCGTGCTCTGCTCACTGCATACAACGGAAATGGTACGAGAGGTGATTAAAAATTAAACTTAACCAGAAAGAAAAGAGAGAGAGAGAGAGAGAGAGAAAAGAGAGAGAGTGAGGTACGATGGTTGGAGTTATCATGAAACCCGATATTTCTATTCTGGGAGCTAGGGAATAATAATTATCTCTAGATTAAAAGAAGAAAGAAAAAAAACAGTGAGGAAGGTGAAGAGAGAGAGAGAAAAAAACAGACTCCAGAAAAAAAAACGGGGGTAAAAACCTGCATGTGATTAACCGGAGTGAATTGCGAACATACTTGGTTGGGGTGGGGGTGGAGGGGGTTGGGGGTGGGCTGCAAGATATATGACCTGGCGCGTCAGGTTGAGATAACGAAGTTTCGGTGTGAAGATGTGCTGCGGGGATCTCCGACGGGTCTCGTGGGGACACGGCGTGCCAATCTCCCTCCACCATCCTCCACTTCAACCCCCACCGCCCGACGACCCGGCTGGAGGGTAGACCTTGGGACAACAGACGATGTGCTGGCAGGGTCGGGTTTTTTTTTAACCGCACCATCCAGGTTTAGCCCTTTCGGTTTTTTTTTCTCTTCAGAGAACCCAGTCAAAATGTGGGACGAATTGATAGCCGTGTTCTCCTAACATTCCAGGATCCCCCACTATCCCCCCCTCTCTCTCTCTCTCTCTCTCTCTCTCTCTCTCTCTCTGTCATAGACAATGAGTATAGGTGGTGTTTTATACGCATGATTGATGGCGTATGATATGCGCTACATACTGCTGTACGTAACTCCCCATGTATGGATCCCCATAGGCCTACACATGTATACATCTGGTATAATTATGAGGAACTCTCACCACCATGCCAGTCTGAGTGTGATGGGCAAAATCACGCGCTGCGGTCCCATACACCGAATGCTGCACTGCCCAACAAAAAATACAAAACAACCCATGGCGCACAAGTCATTTTCTTTTGCGTATTTTCAACCGTCATCACTCTGCAAGGAGCCGAGTTTAGGAATTGTTCAAAATTGACATTTCGACGAAATGTTCAGGTAGACGAACACCGCTGTGCAAACATGTTTGCCGGGCAAGTCCCTTCTGACTAATTTGATTTTGATACCTCTTGAAATTGAGCAGTTTGCAAAATTATTGCTTTATGTTCCCCCCCCTCCCCCCAGTAAGTGATGCTAGTGACTTGGATGGCCCCAAGTATACATAGGCTCAAAGTACTGATGTGGGCTGATGTTTCGTTCATAGCAAGAACTGTCTTGAAGGCCGACTGTTGCCACTGCGCACTTTGAGTTGGGGGGGGGGTCAGATTTGTGTCTGCATTTGTTTATAACGCCTTTTGTTTGAGAGGGTGGTCCCGTTTGCCCTTTCGTGTCTGCGTGGAGATTTGCGTGCATTCGTAAAGTCCTGGATCGGAGCGAAACCAGTGCAATGAATAAGTTCAATGATGGTCCAATAAGAGCGATGTCAATCTCAACATCGACGTTGCGAATGTCGTTGATTTTACAACTGCACGGGGAAAACCTCCACACGATCGTCGCTCCGTTGTCACCGCAGCGAAAACTGTATAATACGATCAACACGATGAGAAGTGCTGACTTTTAAGCGATCACCCGCAACAGACTCATGTCAAGACAAATCAGGCCGCACTAATGAACCAATGCCCAAAACCAACAACTTGTATATTATGGAGTCGTCGGATCACGTTTAGCGGGCACAATCGTCCCAAATGACAGACCACGTATTGATTTATGTTTTTGAAAGAGAGTTTTGCAGATGGATATCACGGAATATAGGTCTGTAATGACTTTGTGTTCCATTCCATCCTCCCATGCATGTATTCGTGTATGTAGGCCTTCACATTTCTGTGTTTGTGTGGAAAAAGCCCCAATGAAATAATTGTTGCCCTTCAGGCCTATATAATTATGTATTCTGCGGTGGTTTTAAAGGGACATGATAGGGAAAAAATAAAGCAAAATTTTTTTGTTGAGGGAACAACGAAATTTTGTTGAGTGAAAAACCAATTTTGTTGAGGGAACAACAACATTTGATGAGGGAACAACCAATTTTGGTTCGCTTTATTTTTTCCCTATAATGTCCCTTTAAAACCACCGTAGCATTCCATGGAGTTGGGAATTTGATCAAGTTCGAGGGCTAGACAACTCGATCCAGACATGACATGTTTTGTTCTTCTTCCATGGTGCAGAATTAAAAGATAAATGTGCACCAATCTGTCCGTTTCTTCGTCTCGCTGTCATTTCTGTTTCTTTCGTCTTGGGTCTGGGTCACGGGCAGCCGTCAGATCAGAAGGAACAGTCCCAAGATCTTATCGGTGGGAGTTTGTGAATCGGGTCTTTTATTTTCTACCGTCCGGTGACTGACTGTACGCTGTAAAGGCGTTTAGACTATAGAGAAAACTTTCTTATCAAAAACCATTTCTCCAACACTCTCGTCTGGTGTTTATAAGAAATGTTGGGAATAATGTCATTGATTTTGATCGACATGATCCAACAGCATGCAGGGAGGTATATTGGCCGGTGATGCTAGCAGTGGATATCTTGAACCAAGTCAGTCAAAATGTTGGGTGAACATTATATACCCACAGCGTGCTTTACAGTGGGACTGCTGAAGAATGCTGGAGACCGGACGAGCGCTGTAGATTCTAGTGCTTGTGCAGGCCCACACGTAGCGCCGCACTCGAATACACTCGTAGCTGTTCTCAGTGAAACCAACAACATCCATCATCCAACGTGGGGCCCGCCTCGCCCATAAGGCAATGAATCTTAAACTCGTTACACAACCTGCCTCCTCCTTTCGTGCACGAAACGTGGTAAACACACCCTTGCACAATTCGCTGCGAGATCTTTCCAGAGGTCGATGGATCTCGACAAATTCAGCGTGACTTATATAGGGCCGCTCGCAAGACAATGGGCGATACACAGAAACAACGGGACCTTGGCAGAATTTATACGAATCCTAAGCCGAGTTACAATTCATCGTACGGCTTTGTGAAAAGCCATCCCACTCCCCAGGCCGTACAGTGTCACCACAAAGTACTGTCATACTGGCGAGGTTTCTGGTAAAGTGACTGCGTTTATACAAGGGATCGGGGTCCGGGTTTGGTGGGGTCGTCGTATAGGCATCAAAATATGTAGTGACTGCCATGTAGGTGTCGTGCGGTGTTACAGTATGGGTACCAACCAACCAAGTGACCGAGGAACCGACTGACCCACCGACCCGCCGACCCGCCGACCCACCGACCCACCGACCCACCGACCCACAGACCCACCGACCCACCGACCCACAGACCCTTCGACCCACCGACCCACCCACAGACCCACCGACCCACCGACCCACCGACCAACCGACCCACCGACCCACAGACCCACCGACCCACCGACCCACCGACCCACCAACCCACCGACCCACCGACCCATCGACCCACCGACCCACCGACCCACCGACCCACCGACCCACCGACCCACCGACCCACCGACCCACCGACCCACCGACCCACCGACCCACCGACCCACCGACCCACCGACCCACCGACCCACCGACCCACCGACCCACCGACCCACAGACCCACCGACCCACCGACCCACCGACCCACCGATCCACCGACCCACCGACCCACCGACCCACCGACCCACCGACCCACCGACCCACCGACCCACCGACCCACCGACCCACCGACCCACCGACCCACCGACCCACCGACCCACCGACCCACCGACCCACCGACCCACCGACCCACCGATTCACCGACCCACCGACCCACCGACCCACCGACCCACCGACCCACCGACCCACCGACCCACCGACCCACCGACCCACCGACCCACCGACCCACCGACCCTACGACCCACCGACCCACCGACCCACCGACCCACCGACCCACCGACCCACCGACCCACCGACCCACCGACCCACCGACCCACCGACCCACCGACCCACCGACCCACCGACCCACCGACCCACCGACCCACCGACCCACCGACCCACCGACCCACCGACCCACCGACCCACCGACCCACCGACCCACCGACCCACCGACCCACCGGCCCACCGGCCCACCGACCCACCGACCCACCGGCCCACCGACCGACCAACCGAAAAAAAAAATCACGATCAAAGAAAAAGGACATTTTTTTCTCTAAACGCCATTTTGATTCATTCCCTGACTAATGAAAGTTGTATGTTACGCATCGATCAGTTAGATTGCAAAATAATTGATTTTCGGTCAAAAAGCATGATCGCCGTTTGGGCAATGATCGAGATGCGTCGAGTCGAGTTACAAACCACAGACTCGAATTTGCATGGAAGGTCATTCGTTATGGGAGATGTCCTTGTGTGAAAAGAGCTGAGAGTGCTTTACATACAAAGAAGGCAGCTGTATTTCATGAGGGTTTTTTCTTTCTTTTTTCTGTACGGCTTGTGCATTGTGAGGAGGTTTGTCATGACCAGCTATGCACAGTGCACACTCGATGGTGAAGCACCGCACATAGACGGACACGAAAGATTGTCAACGGCAAAAGTTGCCGATGTAACGCTTTCGACTGTCCCTCGAACCACCGCTGTGCTTCATAGGCATAGCACTACACCCCCACGCACGATCTCTAATATGCATAGGCCTGTTCTCAGACCACAACACTGCCGGAGAGAAGAGGTCTCCTGTGAATATTTCCTGGTTTTTTTTTCTGTTGATTTCTCGTCCACAAAGTCGTTCTTCTTTATTTCTCCTTCGGTACTACTATAGGGCTGGGGAAACATTTTTTTGTCCAAAGCAACCATCGGGGAGAATCTCGAGCACGAGGGTGCCAACTCACGGGGCGCCCTCTCCACTCGCTCCCAGCGGTGCGATCGGCAAGTATAGGGGGGACAGCCGATGAAAGGGAAGGGGGGGGGCAATGGAGAATTCTTGAATAAAATAGGAGTGGACGGCAGGATGAACGGAGGTCTTTTTTTTTTGGCGTGCACATTGTTGGCCGTGCCAGGTTTGGACGATTACACCCAGGGCACGCGCTGCACTTGCACATCGAGTAGGGCGGTAAATAACCCTCACAGCGTGGAGGACTGGTTTTCTAGTTAGAATACTAAATGCCAGTCCTCTGTCTGCAGCACTGCCTCTGCGCTGAGTGTCACTCCACGTTCCCATCTCTCCTCGTCTGTCTACTCCCTTACTTTTCCCCCTCCCCCTCTCTCTCTCTCCTCCCTCTCTCTCTTTCTCTCTGCTCTCTCAATCTCTCTCTTCCCTCCTCTCTCTCTCCATCTCTCTCCCTCTCCCTCCCCCTCTCTACCCCTCCACCCCTATCTCTTTCTCTCTCCCCCTCTCTCCTCCCCCTCTCCCCCTCTCTATCTCTCTCCCTCTCTCTCTCTTCCTCTCCATCTCTCTATATCTATCTGCCTCTCCTCTCCCCCTCTCTCCCCCTCTTTCTCTCTCCCCTCTCTCCTCCCCCTTTCTCCCTCCCCCTCTCTGTCTCTTTCTCTCTCCCCCTCTCTATCTCTCTCCCTCTCTCTCTTCCTCTCCATCTCTCTCCATCTCTCTCTCTCCTCTCCCCCTTTCTCTCCCTCTGTCTCTCTCCCCTTTCTTCTCCCCCTTTCTCCCCCCCCCCTCTCTCTCTCAGTCTCTCCCTCCCTCTCTCTTTCAGTCTCTCTCAGTCTCTCTCTCTCAGTCTCTCTCAGTCTCTCTCTCAGTCTCTCTCAGTCTTTCTCAGTCTCTCTCTCCCCTCGGACTCAACCGGTCAGTTGAACCATATACATTATCCGTCTCTATTTTCACATAATGAAATAACCTACACCGAAATGCTGCAAACTGCTCCGCCAATGTGTAACGACCAAAAATGCAACAAAAACCAAACAAAAACAGAAAACAAAACAGTGTCGGTCCTGACGTTTCGCTCCCATATAATTAGCAAGTCCTATTAGGATCGACACACCAGACTCTCTCGTAGTTTGTTTTCTTTCTACCTTGTTCTGATGGCTGATCCCTCACCCCTCCCATAGGGTATAAGAGGGAGGAGAAGAGGGAGATTTATTTTCGTGGAGATTTCACTTTGGACGTGAGCAGGGAATTCGGTCTTCATGAAATACCGATTCCGGCGATGCGCTGCCGAGTGCGCGCACGTGTTTCGTCACCGCAAGGGGTCGTTCAGCATCGCAACAATTGCTATTTAACTGCAGCGGTTTCTATCAGCCTGGAACAGGTTCGACCCATCTCGAGTGAGACCAGCACCCGTCAAAGGAGAACAAATCAAAAGGTTGTTGTGCATGGTGGCGGTGGTGAGGGCAGAGGGATGGCAAAATCTGATAGCGAATGATTATTGTTGCCTCAAATGAAGCTGAAACTACGGGGGAAAAAAGCAGAACACAATCAACAAGGGGAATAGACCTCGTGGATCACGACGTCGCTTTGACGAAGGGAAGCAATAGCCCCTTTGTTTTCTCTTTCTCTCTCCTCACCCCCCCCCCCCCTCTCTCTCCCTTTGGCCGAGACCGACAAATTTTCCTGAGTGGATACAGCGTAAACTTTAATAGCTGGATACAGTCCGCACTCTTCACAAAGGGTGCGGCTTGGACCGTTCATGGTGGGCCGTGTGTACCAGGAAAGAGTAACACACAAAACACCCCCAAATATACACACACGAAGATGAGAAAGGTGGGGGGGGGGGGGCAGGGGAGGGGAGGGGGAGTGGTGGCGGGCTCTGGACTCATGAACCTAGGGATTGTTCGGAGTCACAACCCCGTGAAAAAAAAAAGATTATATCAAGAAGGGGTGTGTTTTGGTAATGTTTGGTTGTTTTTGTTTGGTTTTTTTTTTTTTTTTTTTTTTGGGAGGGGGAGAGAGCGGAGCATTCAACCCACAAGCACGACCGCCCAGGTTTCACTTGGTCGTGCTTTCCTCTCTCTCTCTCTCTTTCCAAAGTCCAGCCAGGCCTCAGCTTGAGAATCTCCATCCGTGGGCCAACCACCTCCAACAACCGTGCTCCCTTCCCTCCAACCACGCTGCTTGTTCGCAGAGCTGCGGCACTGCTGTACAACACGACAGATCCCGTGGGGGAAAATATACCCCGCTGCCCGGGCAGATTTACGGTTGAACGCAGAAACGCCACGCACATGGAGTACCAGGTACTGTTCATGGTATGCACGTACACAGTACATGAATACATACTATACTGTACACAGGCACTGTCAGTGGTATCAACCAAGGAGGTATTCAGGCCAGCCTGATACCTCCTTGGTATCGCCAACATCTTATATAAATGAGACCGGGTAACCACCCTCCAACCCTGGGTAACCACCCTCCCACCCTGGGTCAATTTCATGAGGAAAAAAAAACACTCCTTGTTTTGTTTTCAGATCAAGAAGTAGGGGGGGGGGGTGATCCCCCCTACCCCCCCCCCCCCGACCCTTCTCTCGGGTGACCCTCGTGGACGACGTTCTTTTACAAACAGCAACCGACCTGAAATGTTCTCTCTCTAATCGGTAAGATTCCAACGGGCTCTGGATGTCAGACGCGATAGATTCAACTGATTTGAAGCGGGGGATATCCTTTCGATTGGGCCCACCATAGTTGTGGCCATAGTCTGGCTGAATTTACTGGCCAGACGCTGCCGGGGGGAGGGAAGGAAGAGAATGAGGGAGGGAGGGAGAGAAGGGAGCCGAGAGAAGGGAAGGGGGGGAAGAATAATATATACTCACATATCAGCCTGCTATATGTGCAGAACAGAGCAGCACTTAAAACAGAAATATACTCGCTGTCCCCCCAAACCTCTTGTAATTACTAGCGGGTTGCCGTATCACGCCTGTAGCCCAAATGGCCGTAGAATAGTCAGCTGCCGTGCCCACGAGGTACCAGCACCCTCCTCCTCCTCCTCCTCCCCCCCCCTCCCCCTCCCCCTCCCCCTCCCCCTCCTCCTCCCCCTCCCCTCCACTCTCCCCTACTCCCCCCTCCTCGCTTTCTTAAGACGATTTATTTTAGATACAAAAACAAAGGCCGTCCTTAGGCTAAATCCTATAAACACGGAACGTTTGGGCGGGAGGTGAAGGAGCTGTCTGTATAATAGTGGTGCAGGGGAGAGTGGAGGGGAGTGGAGGAGGGGAGACGAGGCGATGGAGGCGAGGGAGGGAAACGCTCCCTGGACATGGCGGGGGAAAAAAAGAAGGAATATCCTTGACATTTTTTTTTTTACAGATCATCTACAGTAACAGCGTTGTCGGGCAAAGAAAAACAAAAACAAGCAAAACAGAATCAAGTAAAATTTTCGTCAAATAATTCGATTTAGATTTTCCTTAATCCGTTTGACCAAAACAGAATCAACATGCAGTTCTATGGAGTTAGGAGAAAAAAAAGTCCATGCCCGATTCGAAACCAGAATTTCTCCTTTGAAGAATAATAGTGACGAGAAAAAGGGGAGACGAGACGAGAGGATTGACGTCATTCTATTTAAATAACCTAGCCGCCCCCCCCCCCTCCCCTCGATCCGAGCCAGTACGGCCACCCGACGCGTTGATATTTATATTTCTCCTGGAATGTGACCCCTTGCCTATCGGCGCGGACAGCCCGGTAATGTCCCGTAAATATAGGAGCGGAATAATTAGCCGAAAGTGGGGCAGCTTGCTCCCATTCTTACCCCGGCGACTGTACTGACCCAAAACTGCGGCGGAAATGTTGACTTCAAATATTTGCTCTGTGATTCACGACGGAATAATAGTCATCATTATATATGGTTTCTCTCGCTCTCTCTCTCTCCCTCTCTCCTTCTTTATTTCCTATTTCGCGTCGGGGCGCCTCGCTCACAACGTTGGGGAGTCCGCTTCAGCATTTCAGTGTGCGGCCTATAATAATCGTGAGTGAGCCGTGTTTGGTCGATCGGCCGGCCTATGGCCTCTGCTGTACTCAGCTGCATTCGCGAAAATGTTTTGACTGGCCAGGAGAAAGGAAAAAAAATGCTGCCTGTGCCATGACGCCACGCAAACGCCGAACGCATGGGGGGTGTATATATGTTTTATTACCGGCCTGCAGTTACCCCTTCAACCCGCGCGCTACGTGAGCGCCGACTATATATCCAGCAATTCTGAGGTGCAGGTCTGATCGACAGGCCCATTGCGTGACGCGGTGCAAGACTCGGTGGAGCGACGGAGCGCGCGCGCATATACGATCGAGGATGTGGCTCCGTCTCTCTCTCTCTCGGCCTCACCGTCCTGAATAGAGCACTGACAGCCAGTCCACACCCATGCCGGTCTCGGGTTACACTGATTGACGGCGTTGCCCCGGCAACTAATTCCTGCTCGCCCTCATAATGGCCCAACGACCGGGGCCGTGCAGAAAGCCAATCAGAAACACGGATAGTAAAAAAGACTCGGTCGCGGCGTGATACCGCCAGTGCAGCGTGCGTGATGTCAGAGGCTCGCCAGACAAGTTGCACTCGCGCTCGTCGTCAGCACACGGCCAGCTCTCACTCAGCCGCGCTCCGTGCAACGGCTCCCTGCTCCACTCGCGAGGGCCGCTGTTTGTTTTGAACTGTCGGACGGGGGGAAGAGACGCACTTCACCGCGCCAGGGCCGATCCACCGCGGGGAGAGCATCGCCACCAAGACTGACAAGCCCCTCAGTGCATCTCAGCTCACCCCCCCTCACACTCAAGTCTCGCTTTCTCTCTCTGTACTGTCGTCTCCCCCGCCACGCGATTGTCTCCGTCCGTTCAGCGGGCACTCCTCCACAAGTCGGCTTCAGCCGGACGAGTCCAGCCGTCTCCGAGTCCGCTTGGCTTACGCTCAGCGAACATGCTGCCGTCGTTCGGCTTCACGCAGGAGCAGGTCGCCTGCGTGTGCGAGGTGCTGCAGCAGTCGGGCAACATCGAGCGCCTGGGCCGCTTCCTCTGGTCCCTGCCCGCCTGCGAGCACCTGCACAAGAACGAGAGCGTGCTCAAGGCCAAGGCCATCGTGGCCTTCCACCGGGGCAACTTCAGGGAGCTCTACAAGATCCTGGAAAGCAATAATTTCTCGCCGCACAACCACCCCAAACTGCAGGCGCTCTGGCTCAAGGCCCACTACATCGAGGCGGAGAAGCTGCGTGGCCGGCCGCTGGGCGCCGTCGGTAAATACCGGGTGCGCCGAAAGTTCCCGCTGCCGCGGACCATCTGGGACGGCGAGGAGACGAGCTACTGCTTCAAGGAGAAGTCGAGGGGAGTCCTCCGGGAATGGTACTCGCACAACCCTTATCCCTCACCCAGAGAAAAGAGGGAACTCGCCGAGGCCACGGGACTCACTACCACTCAAGTTAGCAATTGGTTCAAAAACCGGCGGCAACGCGACCGAGCAGCCGAGGCCAAAGAAAGGTGAACTTGTCTCTTTCTTTTCAATCTTATTTTTTTTTCTTCTATTATCATTGTTATCCAAACAAAATTTAATAACCTCCCCACTCTACCTCTCCTCCTTCCACTTCGTACTCTTATGAAAAGCGTAGGAGTGCTTAGACTCCGGTAAGCTTGCTCATTTTTAATTGTCATTCATGGCCGTATAGCAAGCAGAACACTGCGGGAACGGTGAGAGGGAGAGAGGGAGAGAGAGAGTGAGAGAGAGAGAGAGTGAGAGAGTGGAGAGAGCGAGAGATTGAATCGAGGGCCCCAGTACCGGGGTTGTTGACAAGGCTAGCGCCCCGGCTCACACGGCGCGGTCCCACGTGCAGGGCCGCCACCGTGTAACACGATACGCCCGTACTTTCCCCGGGATCGCTGGCCGTTTACGGAAGCTCCATGGCGAAGGAGGGCAAAATATGCTGAATTTTTCGCAGGGGAGAGAACGAGGGAAGCGCAGGGGACGGCGAATGGCAGACAAAAGAAGCCGTGCCGAGCAGCCATCTTTATTTTCGGGGGAGTTTTCTACGGCGAGCGTTGGTCGTGGGCTGAACTGAGACGCACAGCCCGCGATCTTATTTCGATCGTGATTGTGGCACTTTTGTTTTGCCTTCCATGGCGAAAAATGCAACAACAACGTGTGATCACAGTGGCTCGTTCTTTTAGGAGCCGTACACCCAGTGTCGCCTTGTTCCATGCAGTCCAACCAATAAAACATTATGTCGATTCGTTGGCATCACCGACATCACCAAACTGCTGTTTGCTGCCGTACAATGGCTGTATGAAGCCTAATGCAGTCCAAGAGCGTGCGTCTCAAAATAATAGCAGGCGGCATCGACGCTCTCACGGTAGTTTCTTTGGAGGAAGACTGGTCTCTCTCTCCCCCCCTCTCCCCACCCCAAAAAAAAAACACTGACAAAAAATGTATTTAGGTCATGTAGTGTTATGCAAGATGAAGACAAACATGGTGGTGAAGGGTCGGAGCATATTTAGATAGTCAGCTCTTTATGCGAGAGCGGCCATCTCCGAGTTTGTTCTGCCGGAGCACTGCGCACTAAACAACGCGCCCTGACCTCGCACTCCTTTGAAACAAAAAAAATGGACATGCATAATATTCTGCGTCCGGTTCTCGTCCTCGGTCTCTCCTCTCGCTCCTCTCCTCTCCCCCACAAAGCTGTCGTGTGCCTTGAGTTCGAGATTCGAGGGAGGAACGGCGCTTAATCTTAAATGCCAAACCAACGATTATAGGTTCCGACCAACACCAGAAAAAATAAAATCATTTGAATATAGATTTGGAGGCTTTCGCGCAGACGCACTTGAAGCGAGGGTACTATATATAGGGAAGACAATTAGAAAAGTAGAGAGTAAATATAGAGGGAAATCAAATAAATACACCAAGGAGATACACAAAACTGCCCACTGTTTTACTGGACAAGAGGAATGTATGATATCTATATACAGCGGGCTTCGCATTTGCAATTGAAATCAATGCAAATCCCTGCCCGTGGTTGACACGAACCCGCTGTGGCGTAGAAATGAAAGTTCTACATGTTTTGTCCGACTCCAAACACAGCTATCGGAAATGAACCCATTATTCTGGACGTCTAGAATGAGCTTCGTGTTTCAAGATGATGATTTTTTTTTTATATATATAACGGTCGGGATTCTGGCTACTGTATCACAGCCGTGCGATGCCAAGACTGACTATGCAACGGGCTGTGTGTGTGTGTGTGTTTCAGTGACGATTATCATTCGTAATGTGAACTTCAACCTGATGCTATATTATTCGCTGTTTCTGCTGACTTCTGTCGGAGTTATTAGCGAAGTAATTACGGCGCAGACTACAATTATGAAGGCCAGCGTAATCTATTTGTATTGTTTAGTTTATTTGATAAGTAATTTTTGCTTGTTTTTTGTGTGTGTTCGCGTGCAATCTTGTTACAGGGAGAGTGCCGAGCAGGAGAACAAGGGGAAGCTAGCCACCCCGAGCACCAGCTCGGAGGAAGACCTCGGCATGGTGATGAACGGCAAGGAGAACCTGGGCGACGTGACGGAGCTGGGCGTGTCGGCGGCCTCGTCCGTCCACCACCACCCCCACCACCCGCACCCGCACCAGCACCAGCACCCGCACCAGCACCCGCACCAGCACCACCCGCACCACCAGCACCACCAGCCGGGCCTGATGATGGGCGAGCTGGGCAAGGCCGGCCTCATGTCGCCCATGACCAGTCTGGCGCCCGGCCCGCCCGACGTGGGCCTGACCCAGGTCAACATGGGGGACGGCGTGCTCCAGAACTCGCTGCAGAACTCCATGCTGGCCCCCATGTCCAACAACCTCGTGGATATAGGATCGTAGCGACCGGGCATCCATTATTGCAGCCCCGCCAGATCGGCCGTCGGCCAGGCTTTCACCGACCGGACCGGCCCGGACAGGACCGCCCGCCCGACCGACCCGCCCGCCTGCCCGCCTGCCTGCATGCCCGTCTGCTGCCTATACCACCGTGCAGTGAGGCGACGAGAACACACACAGAAACTAAAGACACCCACAATCTTTAAAACAAAAAAAAGCGATGCGAGAGAGAAAGAGAGAGAGAGAGGCAAAACCACCGTTATCACCGGCCGAGTACACTGAGGGTATAGCCTCGGTGTCGTGTATCAAACAAAGTAAGTCACAATTTCCAAGCGGGTAGCGTGACTCTTATTATACATAGTTATTGAAAATTTTTCGTCACTTGCCAACTTGACCTAATTCCCATGATTTTTCCATGGACCTTACTGGACACGGTTTATATTTCTTGATACAAAAAGAGTGAATGTAACACGCCATCTTGCCTGTGACACCGTATTTACGAAGAGGAAAAAAACCAAAAAAAAAAAAAAAGTGCGGCGCCTTTTTGTTCGGAAATTCTCCCTACTATCTTGATGACATCGTTGTAATCTGTGTACTATATTTTGGCGGGAATACTGTTCGTATGTTTTTATTTTGTAGGGTTCTTGCCGTGTGCTTTTGTTTTCCGAATCGCTGATGCTACAGTTAATTTGACCAGCAAAACAAAAACACCAACAAATTCCTTTTAAAGGTGATATTTACCTGTCATACTTCTGTTGTTAGTGTTGTTTGCTTTCCATTTTTTAAACCATGTCACTCGGTCTTGGCAAATGAAACATGAGTGGGACTTCTTGAGAAATTTCACCCCTCTAGCCCCCCCCCCCCTCCCACAAACAAGAAAAGAAATCAGTGTCTGGTTCGCATACATTCATCTGTGTCTGTTCTCCTTGTGGTGGTGTATACGTGGCTTATCGCAAGCTGATCTCGTGCAGTTTTCGATAATCATTCTAAACATTGCTGTCGTGTAAAACCGCCTCCACAACGGTCAACGCGTATATATTGGCGGTGACATTGATGTGTTCCATCTTATATGAGTAGTGGGGTAATGTTTTGTGGTTTTTTTTTTGTTTTTTTTTTGGCTGCCACGAGAAAGAAAACAACTGAGTCCGTGCAAACTGTGCCATGTCACAGTAACATGCATTTTGTCTTTCTGTCCGTTCTATATAAACAAAAGGAACAATCAATTTTTCGTCCGTGAGCAGAATCCCAGCGTCGTTTGCTTGCGAAAGGATTTGATGCGGACTGTTGCCTTTAACGGCCGCGAGAATTGCGACAGAATCACGCGAGATCCCAAAGATTGAGAGAGAGGGAGAAAAAAAGGGGGGGGGGAATCCTGCGCATGCATACATTTCATATGCGACTGTACATGTACATGTACATTGCTGCTGTTTCCATAGCGCGCCGTTGCGACTTGCATGGTCTGTGCAATATTGTATACGCTGTATCGTCACAAGCCTGCCCACAGTATGTGAGTGAGAGCGAAGGGGGAAGAATGGTGTCGAGTGCGCCACAGTGGGAAAGAGGCCCAGCCCGTGTCCGGTGCAAGTTCGGCCGGAGCCGTGAGGGCGTCGGGCAAGAGGGAATTGGGCTCGCTCGCCCCGTACCCCCGGCTAGCTCCGGAGCTCGGGGAGGGAAGGAGGGAGGGAGGGAGGGAGGGAGGGAGGGATGGAGCGGGAGGTCCGCCGCTCAGCGTCGCTGCAGACGGAGACGCCTGCAAGTGTTCCACGGATAGATACCCAATCTATCAACTTAAATCCTCCCGCAGGTCGGTGGTGCCGCTACAACAATGCACGCGGCGAAATGAGCAGTGTTTGTGCGAGAAGGAGGGATGGGGGAGTAAGGGGGGAGGGTGGAGAGCAAAACCTCGCGACCTGAGGACAGGGGGAAAAAATAAGGTGAAAAGATTGCGACCATCATCACTGGGATGGATACAGGGCTTAAACCGGCCGTAAGCCCTCAGGAGCATCTTTTTTTTTTTTTTATAAACGCCACTAAGTTCATCCTCGAAGGTATACACGCGTGCCAACCGATGCCAGGGTGTTTTTTCCCTCCTCTCGTTCCACAATCTGGATGCGATAGCCCGGGAAGAAGGATTTCAAGTCAAGATTTTTTTTCGGGGGGGTGGCGTTCGTGCCGTCACTCTTTCGCCCTCTGTCTGAGTTTCAGGGGGTTGGAGGGTGGCGTGTAAACGGTACGAAATTGATTTCGAGGGGTATATACATTATATAGACCGTAACTCCCGAGACTGCCTCTCAATTTCCCTCCCGTTTCTTCTCGTTAGGGAGGAGTGGTAATTGTTGCGAGATCGCCAATCTGGCTCGCCTATTATTGTCGTCGAGCTGAGCTGCGGTCTGTGTCCACTTCCTACTATTCTTGGGGAAATCGGTATTGGTTTTTACTCCCAACTCCCAAACCCCTTCTCTCCCCACCGCTCTCTCTCTCTCTCTCTCTCTTTCTCTCTCTCTCTTGATTTCGCTATCTCCATCGCTATCATTGTCTGTCTCTTTCTTTCGCTCTCTCTCCGCCGCTCTCTTTCTCTCTTTCTCTCTACGTCTCTCCCTCTCTCTTCGTGTGTCTCTTTCTCTTTCTTTCGTTCTCTCTCTCTCCACCACTCTCTCTTTCTCTCGCTGTCTCTCCCTCTCTTTTTATCTCTCTTCCTCTCTCTCTCTCTCTCTCTCTCTCTCTCTTTCTGTCTCTGTATCTCTCCTCGGCTGCTGCATCGTATGGTATGATGACGATGACGAGAGAGATCGAGAGAGAGAGAGAGAGTGAGGGGAGAGAGTTCACCCCCAACCTCTCACGGTCCCGCTCCGCTCTGCCCGTCGCGTCTGCTGATTGTCGGGTCGTCTCATCGGGCCGCTATCACAGCGGCCCGGCTAAGTCCCGTCTGTCAGTGCTCGGCCAGAAGTCTTTGACTTCGGATCCGCAGTGCCCTTCCTTTGATCATCACGAAGCCCCCCCCCCCCCCGAAAAAAAAGAAAAGAGGAGATGGGGGGGAAAAACACACAAACTGTAGGCCGAGGATCCATTGCTCCGAGACCGGCAATGGGGGAGGGGGGAGGGGGTGACCGGTTGGGCCGGTTGGGGATGCGGCAATCAAGGCGGAGAACGACGATGGTTATGATGATTACACCTGGACAGGGGGGCTGACTCCTCGGAGACTAGGCCGACCACTTTGACTGCACAACGGAGCCTTTCACGTCAGACCCTGCCTACGGAGTAGAGGATGATTATCGGCCTGAATGGCCTAGAACACCCTTCCAATTACTTAGATTTCAGGCACTGGCTTGCCTTTTTTTCATTCTGTCTCTCACCCCGTCTCTCTCTCTCTTCTCTCTCTTCTCTCTCTTCTCTCTCTCTCTCTCTCTCTCTCCCTCTCTCTCTCTCCCCCACCCTTTCACCCACTCTCTCTCTCTCGCTCTCGTCCGCCGGGCCCCTTGTCCTTTCGTTCACGCGGTGCGAATTAGGTGAAGTAGGGGGTCAAATTCTGGAGCGCTCGGCGGGGGCCCCCGCGCACCGACCGGGGGGAGAGGAAGGGGGAAGGGGGGAGCCCCACTGAATGACCGTGGTGTTGGCTTTCTCCTCCTCACCATATCAATGCTTGTGTTGTCTTTGAAAGCACAATCAATTTAATAACGAAGGGGGAGGGGTGTGGGGAGGGGGAGGGAGGGGAAGGGTTGGGTGGGGTGTCTTGGGGTGGGGTGGTGGTGGTGGTGGTGGGGGGGGGGGTGCAACATATTACATATTCCGGAGCCCTGACTCTATGTTGACACATATCAATGCTGGATGTGGCATGCCTGAAGCCCGTGTGATCCGCTGAAGCTGCTGAAAAAAGGGAAAGGCTCTTGTATTCCGCCATTTTGGTTCGAAACACAAGCTATAGTTTACTACTCACCCACTCACCTATCACTTGCCTTCTCACGCGCGCATTCTCGGCGTCCAAGCTAAAATGTAAACACCCAAGAAAAAAAAGACCGACACTTGAGTTATCTCCTCTCTTTCCGTAGTTTCTCTTTTATCTTTTCGAAATCACACAGCCCCCCCCCCAATAATGCAACGACGGTCTGTCACAATCAAAGACCGACGTGATAGCCGTACCCCGTGCCCACCTCTCTCCAGATCGGAGGCGACACCACGTGACCCCCGTGTACCGCTCGCGCCTTCCTGGTCAAAGTTCACCATCTCCATCCTCCCGTTGCGAGCTCCGGGACCACTCTGAGGGATTACGTGCCTCTATACGATGTCCAGATTGCAGACGGGGTGGGGGGGGGGGGTGGGATACGACGAACATTATTCGGTAGGGAATCCAATCAGATGTCCGCATGCACAGACGAGAGCATTTCCCTTCCGTGCGATTCCCCTTTGTCTTCCAAGCGCACGTGCACCGAACCCGGATATCCGACGACATTTTTGTTTTGGGTATGATTGAAGTTCGTGAGCTCTGCATTGGTTATGCGACAATAGATGTATACCCGCCAATAAGACTTATTTGACAGGACGACACCGGTTGTCTTTTTTTTCTTGCCTCGCTGGCAAAGCATGTAATACACGGTAAGAAACCGCACATCGGTCTGTGCAAGGGTTGTCAGTTCAACCAAAAAAGCAAACTGGTTTCTTGGCGTTTCCACATGATCTCACTTTGGGTGTTGTTTTTTTTGTGGGGGGGGGGAGTCTGGTTAACTCCGCGGATTGCTCTATCGCTGGTCAGATGATTCCATCACGCACCCCCACCCATCCCCCCTCCACAATGAGCGGGAGGAAAGCCGACTGGTTATTAGTATAGGCAGTCGGCCGAGTCTCGACTCCTCATTTGGACGTCGTTTCGTTTTGTTGTCTGCTTTACGGGAATGGCAATTTAGCGCGCTCCCTCGCTCATCATCTGTCGATGGGGTTGCCGCCTCGCTTCTTCCCCGATCGGTCTCGGCGGGGTGCGGTGACCGCTGCGTCCCGGCCCTCGGCCGCCGGCCGCCGCCGCCGCCGCCTGCACGCTGGCAATATCCCTCCCTCCCGTCCCAGTCCCAATCCCCGTCTCCGTCCCTTGTCCCTGGCCCTCCGCGTCAGATCATGCCATCACGGGCCCTACTCCCCTCCCTCCTCCCCGCGCGCTGTGCCCGGCCACAGCGCCGGCGTCCCCGGTGTACTCTCAGCTCTCTGCCACCAGCCACCACGCTCTCGGCTCGGCCCGGTAAAGAGACCCAAGAAAACACACACACGCACACACAAAAAAGGGAGAAATATCCCTCCTCGGAGATTAGCGTTTCTCGCAATCCACACACAGAAAACAGATAATGTGTGGAGGTATATAACATTATAGGGATGGTGAGAAGACTGGACTCTTAGAAAGTATATATGGCCGCTTCTTAGGCTACGTATATTTGCTCTCGGCCTATGGGACTCGGTGTATATATTCAGTGGGAATGCTTTTTGTTTGTCTCATAAATGATGGATTATATTTGACTATCGCGACTGATAGCCGGAGCTGACTCCACGATCGGTGTACCGTCTCGTTCGGGCTCGGACGGTATGATCGGGGATTTCCACCTCGCATTCTAATAGAAAACAGTCCTCTGGAGACAACTCTTTCAATCATTTTGATTTTTTTTTATCGCTTTTGGCGGGGAAAGATTTTTTTGTTGTGCCCAGACCTCATACTTAACTTCTCGGAAGTGGGTCGCGGTCTGCCTTCGCGTTACTTGCTTGATTTGTTGTGCGTATAATATTTGTTTGTAATGAGCGCGGGCTCTTGGGAATGCCACGTGGTTAACCGACTTGATTGTGGCAAAGTAAACAAAGTAAGTGACGTCATCTGATTGATCAAGAAAGGGGGGGGCACCCTTATAACGGCCATCGGATCTGACATTTGGGGGGGGGGGCTCAGAGCATTTCGGTTAGAAACTCGCCGGAAATGTGCGACCCAAGCGGGGAAGATTCGAAGCACAATTCCAGTTCATCAAAATGATGGAAATTCCACTGTGTTTTTTTTTAGACGCATTGATAAAAGATCTGTTTGCTATAGCTTCTAACCCGGTTCAAATAGCCTATAGTATTCCATTGCCGCACGGCAACCGCAGTCAGTGTGCTTAGTTTACCTTGCGCATTCCATCAAGAGTGAAATGTTACTGGAAAGAAAGTCCGTTTGATGATGGTTCGTGAAATGTGCAATCCAGTCCACAACTCAAAATAACAAAGTCGATTCTATCGATACGAGTGAAGAAATTATTGCTTCCGAGATTCCGAGCACTTTTGGTTTAAATAACAAGAGCTTTTTCCCGTGAAGTTGTGAGACCATTTATAGAGAAACAATCGATCTATAATTCTAGCATCCCCCCTCTACCTCCATTATTCTAGTCACTGTGGCACTCAAAATTGCACGTGTCACTTTGTACACATCCCTTGAGCTAACGAAAGGTTTGCTTTGGCGAACGCCCAATGCGAGGCAAATCGTCTCTTTCTTAGGCCTATTGGTAGAACACGAAAATTAGAATGTCCTTGAAATTGAATGGTGTGCCTCAAAAGGAAAAGCATTACGTCGGCGCTTTAAATACAGAAGGAAGGCAGAGGGTGAGGGAGAGAGAGGGAGAGGGGGGAGAGGGAGCGAGAGGGAGCGGGTGGAGGGGGGGGAGCTGGCACGAGACGGGGAATCGTACACGGTGTTGGGAGGAGGGAGGTGGGTTGATGGTCGAGCCGGACACGGGTCCGTGTGAGGAGGTGTCGATGGCTCGCCCCGGCCCGGCTCAGTCGGGTTAGCTCGGTACGCTGGCTCGGCTATACGCTATACGAGCCAGCCACCTCGGCCCAAACTCCTCGGTCCTCGACATCCTTCCCTCGTATCGGCCAGGCCCTACCCCTTGCTGCCAGTCACTCTTCCACTTCCCCCCCCCCTCCCCAACCAATCCACCACAGTCCCAAACCCGTCTCCCCACTACCTCCCCCGCGCCCGTCCCCATCACCTCCCTCTACCGCCCCGCTCGACATAAAGGCGATTTTCACAATCGTGCCTCTGACAATCGAAAACCCGGGCGTTTAAAAGCCACAACAATAGCGCAATTAAGAGCACACCCTTGGTCATTGTTAATGGCAGGACGATGGCCCCTTGCTTGCCCCCCTCCCTCTACTTCTTTTTCCCCCTTCCTTTGCTCCGCTCGGAGGCCCTTCATATTTTGTCTGTCACTCGGTCAGCCTTTTCATAGCCGTGATTGGTCGCACGTGCCCTTCAACTTTTCCAGGTCAGAGTCGGTGTCCCTGGCTGATCAGCCCTCACCCGCCCCTCCCTCCCCTCCCTTCTCTCCCTCTCTGACATTCCCGTAAGGCATCTCCCACCGTCGGTAATTTTCCACAAATTTGATAGGATGGAGAGAGAGAGAGAGAGAGAGAGAGATAGAGAGAGAGAGAGAGCCAGAGAGAGGGAGAGAGAGAGAGAGATAAAGAGCGCCCGAAAGCAAAATGTATTGCCACCTACATACAGCCGGTGTCTATACGCTGAAGATTCAAGACAATTTCCCTCCAACCAATTTTCGACGTGTATTTTTTCTTCTTCTGAAAGAAAATGTAAAAAAAAAAAAAAAAAAAATCCAAGTTTTTTGGGACTCTTTCTTTCCACCACCTGCACATTGTAAATATTAGTCACGGGTCGAACTGGTTGTTTGTGAAATAATGGTTCTGTGACCGCAGGGATGACAGTGCCTCCATCAACTGTATTTCATTCTTCGGGGGGAAGCGCCTTTGCTCCATCAGTATCACCGAGTAAATTCAGATCGAATTGAAGCATCGATGTGAATGAAGTGGAATGTAACCCCCACTCAACTCTCTCTCTCTTACTCTCTCTGTCTCTCTCTCTCTCTCTGACGAAAGGAAATAGATGACCGCGCAGGGGGTTTTGTCCAGGCGATTTTTGGGGGGGGCAGGCTCGTTGGCCGATCTGGAACCATTTCCCTCCCTCCGTGTTGTGTCGTATATACCGCCGTGGACGCTCGGAGGCCGCGTCGAGCTGGCTTTGCCGTGGTATCGCAAGCACAACGCCTCCGGGATATGATTTGCAACAGAAAAGTGCCGTGTGTGTAACTGTAAGCCCACCTCCCTCTCTCCCTCTCTCTCTCTCACTCTCGCTCACTCTTCCTCCCCCTTTCCCCTCTCTCGCTTCATTCCCTCCACTTTGCGCCGTGCGTTATACCGTCTTTCTCACGCCTCATCAAATCCGATGGCGTGTATATAATGATGAGATTGACACCTCTCTCATATACGTTTGCAACTGACTGATGTGGATTAAGGGGTGGGGGTGAAAGAGGGAGGAAGGGGGGGGGGGGGTAAACGATTTGAAACGATCCGACACCAACGGGTCCCCCCCCTCTCCTCTCCCTTCCCGTCAAATCATCTTGAAGGATTTGTCACTGTGTTTTACCGAGTTTCATATCGGTGAGTGCGGATTGTGCTCTGCCGTTATGTACGTATTATCGATGGTGGATGGGTGGGTGCAGGGTACGGTGGGTGGGTGGGTACGGTGGGTGATTCTAAGGGGGCTGGCGCTGGGGGTAGGGGGGGGGGCTCTCGAATCTGATTGATGGTTGGGGCGAGCTAATTGCAGGCCGTTTAAATAACATAGAAAAGAACCCAGCCCCGATTATTTAGTATTGGCCGAGGCCGACCGGGCCCGCGACACGTGCGCGCGACCTCGCCCGCGCCAGGCCCGCACAAAGGCCGGTCGACCGTGCGGAAAATTGCGGCAAAATAGCAATTGTATTGGGCCGAGTTCGACGGGCCCGCAGTAAGCGCACGCCCTCGAATTACATCTGCAAGTGATTTATACAATCGCGCAATGCAGGCTCCGTCGGGGAGAATCTTAATTGATATTTTAATATTTGATAAGCCGTTAGGATGTGCGGGAATGTTCGATCGGGGGGGGGGGGGGTTAGGGGGGTAGTGCACGGGGTGATGGTGGCGGATAGCTTTCGGAAAGAGAGAGAGAGTTCGTACTCGGGCTGTCTTGCCAACCAACGAACAAAAACAGAAACTCGGCCCTCTTTCCCCCTCCCTTCCTCCCTCCTCTCTCTCGCATGTGCTGAACATGGGGGTCGGCCATTGTTGGTGGCAGGCACGTTTAGCGGCCAGGGCTTATACGAACTCTGTCCCTTTGCTTGGGACGGGAGGGGGGAGCCGCGTGGAATCCGATGTCGATTGTCCCGCGATATATATAACGCTCGTCACAACAGGGCCGACATGATCGAGCGGCAGCGCGCATAATGATCCCCTCCGATAAAGCCAACTATAGGCCGACTGGGTTTTTTTTCTCTCCCTCTACCTTTCTCTCGACTCTCGCTCTCTCTCTCTCTCCCTCTCTCCCTCCCTCTCCCTCTCCTCCTTCGACGTACAGAGGTTCATAGCGGGCGATATACTCTGTACGAATCAAGCCCCATTTGGGAAGATAGCGGTTGGACGATCTAGAAACATTTCATTAGGCCTATCTTCTCTTTCTCCCACTCTCTCTCTCTCTCTCTCTCTCTCTCACTCTTCCCTTACTCCCTCACTCTACCTCTCTCTCTCTCCCTTTGTTAATCGGCACAGTGCTTCAAATCCTGCGTCAGCTCAGCCATCGTTTTTAAGAGGCATTGCCCGTGCTCTAGGCGCCCGATAATCGTGGGGGCGACATTCAAATGAATGCTCCGGCGCATTCGCTCGCTAAGAATGTCGAGTCCTCACCTCCCTTCTCCTCCTCCCCTCTCCTCCTCTCCTCCTCCTCTCCCCCCCCCCCTCACCCAACCCCCCTCCTCTCCCCATCAACACGACATTTAAATATAAAACGGGCCGGGGGTGGCCCCAAGTTTACTCACCCAGTGGCCAAAACGCTCTCATAACTCGCAACTGACGCGTGCTTCGGCCCACTCGAGAAACCCCACTGGCCGTGTTCAAAATTCTCAGTATAGGCCTATATACGCGAGGACGCATTTGCTATTCAACTCAACGCGCTGGGATTCTGCCGTCCGGACGAGTAGAGATTCTCTCTCTCTCTCTTTCTTTCTTTCTTTTTTTTTAAAGGAGAATCCTTTTCCCCCGTGTTGTTCAGCAAGGGCCTTACCGAGGGAAAAGAGAGAAGATAATATCGGTGAAAATAAACCCCAAACAAACCCATACGGCATTTAAGAAGATTGCGAAGGTTACGCGGAGGAAGGACAATCAGTTTGAATTGGTCTAAAGTCACCAGCAGCCTACCAATCGTATTCCGGTGGTGTTTTACTTTTATAGGTTAGGAACACATTGCGTTATCAATCAAATAAAGATCTCCAAGCGGAACTTTAATCAGTACGGTTAGGAATTCTCGGATATTATACAAAAAGGCAATGAGAATTTGTTTGAATATACTTTTTTGTGTGGCGCTCTGATGTGTAGGTCTTTCAGTAATATCACGTCTGTGGGGAAAACCCAATCGAAAAGAAAGTGTGAACTTGACATAGAGGAATGGAATGCGACCAGACACCCCGGCTTGGCAACCCCCCCCCCCCACACACCAACTCATTAGTTCCTAGCTATAAGATTGTATTAAGTATCGGTAATAACAGTGGCTTTGCTTCAGGGAAAGCACGCGGTTTTTAATCAAGCTCTCTTTTTCCACCCGGTGAATTTCACCGTGTCGTGTATTATTGTGCAGTTTTTGGCAGGTTATTTTTTCTTTCTTTGACTGAAACTGTAGAGTGGACCGCACATCCACGAAGAATGTCCCTCTCATACCAATTTTTTTTTATTTCCGTCATCACGCGTTACCATCGTGTTTGAGCAGTTAGTCGTTTCCAGCCATACATTTTCTCGCCTATAGGCAACCCACGGACGAATAACACTGCTTGTGTGTATAGTTTTCGGGGAGTATGTATGTAAATTTAAAGAAATCTTTGCATGAAAAAAAAGAGATGACGATCAGTTTATGTGATCACATACAGTGCACGAGTTCATTTTCTCTTTTTTGGTATTATTATTATTATTTTTTATGATATATTTTTTTGTTAGGTATTTTCACGTGTCCTCTTGAGTGGAGGAGTAAAGTATACAATGTAGTGCATGTTTAAAGGAGAAAAAATAATGATTTAACGATCCAGCCAAAAGTTGAAGGAGAGTGGAGGGCGGGAAGGAACGGTCCAGATTGAAACGACAGATCGATACCTAAGCGTTTGAAGAAGAAAAAACAACAACAAATGGCGGGCTGTTTTGGGGTGAGTCGCATAATTTTTTGTTTCGTAGGAAGGTTTGGGGCAATTTTCAAGAATTATCATAAAAAAGGCGGTCTTAGGGAATGGTAAACGGTTGACGGTGAACGGTTAACGGTATACGAGGCGATTGAAAAGGGACTCGGGGACTCGAGTATCGGTCAAAGATATCAAAAAGATGGGTCAGTTGCACGAAGCAAATGGGTTGGGTGGTGGTTTGGTTCGTAGATGTTATTATTCCTTGCTCTCTCTCCCCCCAAACACGGCAGGGATGAGATACAGAGGGGACTGTTTGTTCTTTGAGGATCGTATGACAATCGCTCGTCGGATGGTCTCTGTGTAAATGACCTCTCCTGCCTCCCTTTTCGCCACTCGTCGGCATAATCAATCCTGACCAGCCTCCCCCAACCCGTTACGTCATTACGCATGCTGCACCGGGCACACGGAGGGGGGAGGGGGGCGGGTGGGGAGGGGGTTGGTGGTGAGCACTCGGCACTTACACTCCCGTTCGATCTCAGTCCACCACCGACCATCGATTCCATCGAAGCGAGTGGGAACGTGCACGGCCGCGGCCCGTATGTATACGGACGGGCCGATGTCCCCAGCACCCGCCGTTCGACCCCGGTAAACGGGTCCCAGGTTCATTCCCGGATGACGAGAACGATCTACCCCCAGCAGAGGTGACGGCGACCTCACCGGAGGCCGCTGCTCACGCGCAGATTTCAACCTCAAACCCCCACCACCCTCCCTCCCTCCCTCCCCCTCTCTCTCTTTCTCTCTCTCTCTCTATCTCTCTCTCTCTCTCTCTCTCTCTCTCTCTCTCTCTCTCTCTCTCTCCGCCCCACCCCCCATTCCTGACGAGCATTGTCTTGGAGTATCCCAAAGGGTATATAGCACTCGCGATGGCTCGGTAATTAGCATTTCGAGACGGTTCACAATTATCATAGTTTGTTAATCTGTGTGTTGTTTGACTTCACGGGAACGTGCAGAAGCCTGTCTGTTTTAGTTCGTGTCCATTGATGATGGGCGCTGGTTCATCCGGAAAAAAAAAGACAACTCATAATGATGCGGGGGTTCCTCGTGGATTTATTGGGGTTTTTTTTTTTTTTTTTAACTCTCGTTCTTTGTTTCGAGAACTCGGTATCGAGAACTTGGCCGGTCAACGTTGTCGGGTTTTGATATGAATACGAGATTCCTGCCCTCTTGGTGTGCGGCCGTGAAGGGAGATACGGTTAGAGTGTAACGAGTCCTAAGAACTAAACAGTGGCCACTCCGTATCCAGTTATCAAAGGCCCGATACAACATTGGGAAGATCGGAAAATATCCATGTCCGCAGATTTCCTTCTAATTTACACAGTTTGTAGATGGTCATGATAGAATCCTCGTGTTGAAATATAACGGTGTAGGATGCTGTACCTCTCGAGAAATCTTCACTCAAACATCGACAAATAGTTTATTACTCGCGAGTAATAAACTATTTCTTTACTCTACAGGCCGTCTTTGTTTTCCTTTTTCTACTTTCTCAGATTTCCGTTTGAGCTCAAACTTTCGTTTTCTTTTTCTTTTCTGGAATGTTTTTTAATTGTTTAACACACAAACTGTGCATGGCAACGTTTTGACCTTTACCAATGTTGTATAGGGCCTTTAAAACACTAGCGGTATTGGGTTTTTTTCTCCTCTTCCGAGTGACCGTGGCAATATGTGGATTGTAATAGCATGCTCTCCCTTGGTGCATTTTCTTCGGCTCAAGCTACCATTATATATTTCTTTGTTTAAAGGCTGTGTAATAATCACTTGGGGGTAAGAAAAACAACAACACAAAATCCTTGCGTCTAAGGTATAGGTGTGAGGACGCTCTTGTCAAAGGTGTAATTTATTTCTTAGTGCTTTGTATTGACAGTAAAAAAAAAAAGTTAAGAGGCTGACAATTATTATATCTGGTTTGTGTAATTACGATATGCCATTATGAGCACATTGCACAGGTATGTAAGAATGAAAATGGCTTTGAACCATTTTTTTAAGGACGACGAAAGTGGTGAAGAAAACGGGGAATGATAATTAAAAAAAAATGAGTTTTAGACCCACCAGAGAACATTGTCCAACATTGCTGGCGTCCGTTATTTTTCTGCGGAAAAAAAATACCACATCCCTTGTGTGAGATTGGGCAACCTCCTTCCTAAAGTGTTGTACCCTTCGATCGGTAGCGTTGGTACAATTACGAAGGCCGTCCATGAAAATCCTCCCTACGAGTTACGGTTTATTTGGCTTAACTGCAATATGTGACCCGGCACAGCGACATGAGGACTATCCCACCAAAACACTTTTCGAGTAAACAGCGCCTAAAGTCAAAGTATCTTCTCAATTCGATTAAAAATCTTCTTCTTTTTTTGTATTTTTGGAAAGTTAATGTATTGGAGGAAATGTTGATATCATTGGAAAGCTAATGGTTCACTCTTTCACATCATTAGAAAATCTCAAAATCTCAAAAGTGGGGGTTATTCCTCATTATGATGTGCCGGGTCACATATGGCCCCAGCCATGCACAGGCCCGCTACGATGAGTGGGGCTCGAATCTAGTGCCTTGTGGAGACCTAGTCCAATAGGTTGCATAGGTCTCCACAGGGAAATTGTAGAGGTGTACAGACAAGGTTTTCACGAAACTGATATTTGGAAATAACTCAATGACGGGAAATTTGTGATGGGTAAGAATCGGTCGCAAATTGACGTGTAATAATACAAGGAACATAATATACGGTCCAAATTTCTACGCGGGAAAGTGAATGTGGTCGAAATGGGAACATTTCTAAAACATCGTTTCTCACTCGGTCGTGTACAGTGCACGAGAACAAAGCAATGTCTCTCCACAACTGATACAAAAATGGGTATGTGTGCATGATGAATACGCTTGCTGCAGAGGTCGGTAGTATACAGCGATGCAGTGCTGGCCCCGATGCTTCAGCGCAATATGGAAGACCGTCTCCTGCACTCCACAGTGTTGCAGGAGACCCCCTCGACTCAGATCTATAAACGCAATATAGATCGTCTGTTTTGATCGGGAGAGACAGTTCTCATTTCGGAGCGACAGCGTTCGCTATGGGGGGGGGGGGGCTCTTGCACAGAACCCCCCCCTGGAATATCGCCGACTGGAATGCTGTTATCTTCGCCACGGAGAGAGCGAAAAAAGGGGATTCAAGTCAACGAAAGAAATTAATGATGGCTAGTATACAACGAAATCTAAATGCTATAAACGCACGAACCGAAGGGTTATAAACCATGCTTCCCTCACCGCTCTCCGAAGTCCAATCAAATTCATTTCATTTTTTTTTTCATTCGACAACCGCCCGAATGTGGAGGAATTTGTCACATTTCAACCCGCATGTTTTCTCTTTAAAAGAAGAGATTATCAACAGAAGCACAAAAACCGTGTTTCATGATCCCTTTATAGTTTATTAATGAGTGAACGAAACTCCAACAGGATAATATTTCTGTCTCTCATCGAACCAGAGGAAAACCTCTGTAGCCTCTGTTAGTGTGTAATACAAACACTGCTTCTGTGTTAAAGCCGGCAAGAGAGATTGTGTGAGGGGTTTTTTTTTTGGTTTTTTTTTTGAACCCCCATGCGTGAGCAAGCCGCATAGATTCTGCGCCTTGACTCAGTGCAAACAAGCTTCGGCAAAGCACACATCACGGACGAGAACTTGTGCAGGAATGATGCGTGCCCTGCCGCGGCGATCGAGTCTCCGCATGCCTCGTATGCCGTGCCGCGCATGCACTCGGGTAAATCTGACATATTGCAAATCACTCTGAATGATTTGGGGAAATCAGAGCCTCGTCATTTGCTTCCCCCTCTTCTTCTGGTCGCCGTCGAAATTAACTATCCCCGGTAACGAGCAGTCGATCACGTGATCTTGAATGATGGCTCATCCTCCTTCCCCGTCCCCCTCTCTCTCTCCCTCTCTCCCTCTCTCCCTCTCTCCCCTCTCTGTCTGTCTGTCTGTCTGCTTGTCTCCCCCTCTCTCTCCCACTTACTCACTCTCTATCCATCCCTCTCTCCTTGTCTCTCTCCGTCTCTATGTCTCCCTCTCCCTCTCTCTCCCTCTCTCTCACTCACTCACTCTCTCTCTCCATCTCCCCCGTTCTGTCTCCCTCTCTCCCCCTCTCTCTGGCTCTCTCTTTCTCCCTCTCCCCCTCTCTCTCTCTCTCTCTCTCTGCCTCTCATTGTCTCTCTTCCTCTCATTTTCTCCCTCTCCCTCTCTCTCTGCCTCTCTCTTTCTGCCTCTCATTCTGTCTCTCCCACTCTCTGGCTCTCTCTTTCTCCCTCTCCCCCCTCTCTCTCTCCCTCTCTCCCCCCCTCTCTCTCTCTGCCTCTCATTGTCTCTCTTCCTCTCATTTTCTCCCTCTCCCTCTCTCTCTGCCTCTCTCTTTCTGCCTCTCATTCTCTCTCTCCCCCTCTCTCCCTCTCTCTCTGCCTCTCTCTGCCTCTCTCTTTCTCCCTCTCCCTCTTTCTCTCTGCCTCTGTCTTTCTCCCTCTCATTCTCTCTCTCCCTCTAATTTTCTCCCTATCCCCCTCTCTCTCCCTCTCTCTTTCTGCATCTCATTCTCTCTCCCTCTCCCTCTCTCTCTTTCTCCCTCTTATTCTCTCTCATTCTGACCATAAAAAAACACACGATCTATCCAAGAGTCACGTTTGTTGCATGGAGGCCAACACTACTCGCATTAAAGGTCCTTGCCTCTCTGTGCGCCTGGCTGGCCTGAACAAATACGGGTATATATACCTATGTGATATGAGAATTGCTAACGCAGAATTGACGAGGGTCCAACTAACGAGTTACAGCTCACTGCCGGACCAAAAGAGTCGCCGTGCGCTTGGGCGCGATGACGGGGTCGGCGAGCAGAGGGAGGGGATGAGGGAGTGGGGTGTGAGGGGGTGAAGGGGTAAGGAAGGAAGGACTGAGGGAGCTCGTCAGGTCGCGACGTGCACATTTTGATGGGCGGAATGGATTTTGATGGCCAGCGACGGGCCCCAAAAAACAACCGAGATGTGGTTGCGTCCGGGGGAGAGAGAGGGGGAGGGCATGCAGTTGAGGTACGCTTTGAGTACGAGTCCAGTCCCGTCCCATCCCTCCTTCCTGCACGCGCACCGACTGAAGAAGCGACGGACGAGGAGAAGGGAGGACTGCTGCAACGGCCGAGGGAGAGCGGTCCGTTCCGTGGGGGTGTGGGTCGCCCCTAGCTGCCGATCAGGTTAACCTCCATCGCGCTCCCCCAATCGAACCGTCATCAGCATACATACGAGGGAGATGGAGAGGCGAGAGAAGGAGAGAGGAAAGAGGGATATACAGGGGTGTGTGTGGAGGGAAGGGCAAGTGAGAGAGAGAGAGAGAGAGAGAGAGAGAGAGAGAGAGAGAGAGAGAGAGAGAGAGAGAGAGAGAGAGAGAGAATGAGAGGGAGTGGGAGGGAGGAGATTGAGTGGGAGGGAGGCAAGGGAGAGACAGACAGACACAAAAAAGATGACGGCTCATGAACCGGCAGGTGTCTAATTACGGTTCACCGTATCATAACAGTGAGTCTTTCAAGTCGCTCTCCCGCTTTTGTTTGTGTCGGCGAACGTGCGGGCATTTTTGTTGTCTCTCCATTTTCTTCGGCCTTCGCCTCCTCTGTATGCAGGCGACTGCGAGTGCACGGCGAGACGAACATCGGCGACGGCGGAATGTGACGCAGAAACGGCCGATCGGTCCGGGACGGTGGCGGAGGAGAAAGGGGAAAGGAGGCAGGGGGATGATGCATGCAGGGTGGAGAGAGGGAGGGAGGGAGGGGGGGGGGGGGTCGCTGGCTGCATGGACGTGAATCAGACGCTATATGCTGCAACAAAAGGCAGGATAGACGCCGAGATGCACGCAGGTCTCTATACTCTCTACCCCCTCTCTCCATCTCCCATTCTCTGCCTCCTCCTCCTTCGTTTCTCCCTTCCCCTCCCCCATTCCCTCCAAGTAATGAACTGATCACCAGGGGATAGGACACTAGACTGGATATATACCCCCTGCGGAACCCTCTCGGCGTAAAAAAAAAAAAAAAAAAAAAAAAAAAAAAAAAACGAACAAAAAAATCTCTACTGCCGACCAGACACGGTGGGGCTGGAGCTGACGGGGGTTCGGGGGAGGATTGATAAGATTTTAATGGAGGCAGGGTAGAGTATAGGCTGGGGGAGGGGAAACAATTTAGAAAGAATAGCGGCCGGCCCGGCCTCTCTCTATTGTGAGTTAATTGTGTCTTTGTGCCGAGTCTTTCTTCGGCTTGATTATTTGAGCGGGCGACACTTCGCCCGTGTTGTCGCTGCACGGTTTCTGTCAGCAAGGAAACGCCCGTATCGGTCTGTTTGAGTGTATACGAATAAAAAGAGAAAAGAGAGAGAGAGAGAAACAAGTACTCCTTATAATAGCAATCCCGTTTCTCAATTCATCGCGATATCATAGACTGATTAATCGCTCGTTTGGTTTGGATGTTGGTGACGGTGTGGGGGGCGTGGATTCCTCTACAAGGGAGTTAATGCCCGACCCCACCTTCATGCCCGTATCCTTCTTGCCAGTCGCTCGGCAAGTGGTTTCAGTCTTGGCATCGCTTCGCAGGTCGGAATTGGTGTACCGTTCCTGGGCGCTGCACGAGCGACGAGCACAACAAAACCCAAAGCCAACAGCCTTGCGTCTGGGTACCAGACCCGTAGCCTCTTTTTTTGTAGGTTACCAACAATCCAAGTATACGGTGTACTACATGTACAGTCCGGCACAGTGGCTGACATATGTTAACTCAATTTTCAGAAATGTTGCAGGGGTTGGGTGTTGTGAGAAAAGTTGGGAGAGAGAGAGAGAGAGAGAGAGAGCGAGGGAGAGAAGGGGAGGAAGGGACAGAGAGATGAAGATAGAGAGAGAGATGGAGAGAGAGAGAGAGAGAGAGAGAGAGAGAGAGAGAGAGAGAGAGAGAGAGAGAGAGAGCGAGAGAGAGAGCGAGAGAGACAGACAGAAGGGGAGGGGGGGACAGAGCGATAGAAAGAGAGAGAGTCGAGAGAGAGAGAGAGAGAGAGTCGAGAGAGAGAGAGAGAGAGAGAGAGAGGGAGAGAGAGAGAAGGAGAGAGAGAGAAGGAGAGGGAGAGAGTCGGGGCCCTATCCGTCCCACGCATGGCTTGGTAATCTAAAACAAACCGTCGCGACGGTTGAGGGGGGAACGCATATTATTATGGATAGACTTGTCTGAGCCCAACCTCGCCCCCCTAATAAGCGACCGTGTCGCGGTCACGTCGCTGACCCGCCGGTAAACGGAATACTGGGGGCCCGGGCTGTCGGGATATCGCACCCCCTTTGCGCGCCGGAGCTCGGTGTCGAGTTGCCCCGGCCAGACGTTAACGGTTTGGTCGGCCCCGTCGCCTCTCTGCATTTTGTGCCGTCTGTGGCGGTAGTGGGAACTATAAGGGGAGGTTACTATGCGGGGTTCTCCCCCATCATACTCCCACAACGCGCGTGCCCTCTGAAAGATAACGCTCGGTGAAGGAAAAAAAAAAGACACACATACACACTTGGAATTTGCCGAAGCGAGCCACCTCTTTCCAAATTCAGCGAAATGGCATGCATTGGCCGATCGGAAGGTGTGACAGAACGGTTTTAGACTTAAAGGGGTCACACAACATTGGTCGAGGTCAAAGAATAGCATCCATACGTTGTCTGATCCAACATACGCATGAAATAGGACACCTGTGAAAATTTCAGCTCAATCCGCCAACTGAGTCTCGAGAAAATCGTGAAAACCGCTTCATTTGTTTCGCGAAAATGCATGCATTCAACGCCGTACTGTTCCGAAAAATAGTTTAGATCTATGGAGTGAGACGTAAACTATTTCTTTACTCTTTTCTCAAAATATTTTAGACAAAATATTTCAGAGAGAGGTTTCTACTATAACCATCTTCAAACTGTCTATGTTTTATGTAAATCTGTGAACATTTCTGTTTTCCGATCTTACCCTAGCAATGTTGTGTATATAGGGGCTTTTAAGGCCCAATACAACATTGGAAAACATCTATGTCCGCAGATTTACATCCAATCTACACAGTTTGTAGATGGTCGTGATATAATCCTCGTGTCGAATTCTTACGGTCTGGGATGCTGTACTTCTCGAGAAATCTTCACTCAAACAAAGGGCAAATAGTTTATTACTCGCGAGTAATGAACTATTTCTTACACTACAGAAGTAGCAGTTTGCAACATTTTTGTATATCACACTACAGAACGGTGCAAAAACCGTGACGGTTCGTTGCCTTTTTTCTACTTTCTCAGATTGATTACCATTTGAGCTAAAACCTTCGCAGGTTTTCTTTTTTTTTGAATTGTTTAATGATTAAACACACTAGCTGTGGCAATCGTTTGACTTTTAGCAATGTTGTATTTGGCCTTTAAGAAGTAACTCGCACTCGATGTGTCTGATTCTGAAAAATGTCTCAAGGGATCACCTCGCTATTATTATCACTATTTTTGTTCAAATTAGGATGAGAATCACGTGCGATAGTACAGTGTCCATGGAAATTATAAATACTAAGTATAAAGGTCAGCGATGTTTTGGCTGTACGAATCCTCCTATGAGTGTACACATCAAACAGAACGTGGTTGGTTAATCCTTCCCCATCCGTGTCTCAGTAATTAAATCAGGCGAATCACTACCAGAAACCTTACCGTACTCAATCATTCATCCCGTTGATAATTACAATTTGAAGAACCAATACATGGACAAGAGTTGACCGACATGTTTGGCAGCTTATGGAACCTTAAACAATATTTGAAGGTTTGCGTTGTGGAAATACCAAGTATAGGAGGTTTGTGCTGACACCATGTACATCAGGAGAAGGAGTATGGCTCCGATTATGGTTTTCTTCAGAGCCGTATAGCTTCTCTAAAGAGGCAATACTGTATTGTAAATGTACATGGTGTCCAATACAAACCTCGTACCTTAATCGCAGACAAGGACATGTACAAACAGCGTGCATTAGAACGAATGACTCAGTAAAAAGCAAAACAGGCGATTTTTTTTTTTTGGGGGGGGGAAATGCAGTCTACATTAAACCAAATGCAGAAATCATAGGTTTTTTGTAAAATGATTGGAAGCATTTGATATTATAAACATATTAAGCTTCTTCTTTTTTTCAAACGCCATGTGGCTCATTCTAAATATCACCGGATTTATTTTAGCAACCCCTTCCCATACACCCACACACACACACACACAAACCGATGAAAAAAAAACGTTTGAGAAAAATCAATTCCGAGGGAAAACGGCATTGCGCGATGCGGTTTGAGGGTCTCATGTCCGAACTGAGCCTTCGCGATGCTTCTCTGTCCTCCTCCTCCCTCCTCTCCTTCCTCTCAAACCTACCCCCCCCCCACACACACACAACCCCGAACCAGACGCAGAACCCGAGCTGAGAAGACAAATACAAATCGTGTGCACAGGACGACAGCGAGGGAGCGGCTCGTTTCTCAGCCGAGAATACGCGCACAAATCATAACACGCCGATTCTTAATAATAAAAAAAAGTGCATTGTTGCATTGCGCGAGGGTTCTCCCCCCTCTCCCTCCCCCTCCTCCTCCCCCTCCCCCTCCCACCATCCCCCCTCGCTCTCTCCTTCAGCATCGACCCCGGCCATTGATAAACGCGGGCCAAACGTCGAGAACGAATTGTCTTTGAATGGGTCCTCGAGACGCGAGGGAAATGGCAGTAATCGGGGCCAACGTGTGTGGCGTGATTAAAAAAAAAAACCGAGAAGATGAAGAATAAGTAAAATCTACGGAAATTGTCCGGTGCACCACAGCGTCAAGTAATTTAACATCAATTACTCCTCAATTGAAGAATTTCACAATTTGCACGATGTTTTGGTTTCGGGGGGAATCCCAATCACATGTTGTCCATATAACCTCTGAGATAAACTAAGCGCAGGAAGTAATATTCGTCTATAATATGCGATTCTCCTGTCAGGATACCCTTTGTGCGTGTGTTTTAACCTTATAATAACTCCCCCCTCCCAATAATATGTCCGCTTTTGTGCTGAGGTTTCAAAATGAAAACACTTGGCTGGGCGCGGAAGGTCACTGAACCCTGGTCGCGGCTCGGCGGCATTACGTATTTGCCGAAGAACGGAGCCCCGCTGGTTCCCGGCTCTGTGACGGAGCGTCTCTGGTATGCGGCAAAAATAACAAGGACTCGCCCCACTTCTCAGGCTGACAAAATACAGGCGATTGGGGCCGGCTCCTGGAGTCTAACCTCTAACCCCTCATTAAGTGCATCGAGGGCTGGTTAAATTTGATGTGACAAAATAATGGTGATAATATTAATACATATAAAACGAAAATGGTGGTGGTGGTGGTGGTGGTGGTGGTGATGGGGTGATCGTGGTTGTGGTGGTGATGGGGTGATCGTGGTGGTGGTGGTGATGGTGGTGACGGTGATGATGATTAAGATGATGACGATGATGATGATGATGATGGTGGTGATGATGATGATAATGGTGATGATGAAGATGATGACGATGATGATGATGATGATGGTGGTGATGATGATGATGATGGTGGTGATGAAGATGATGATGATGGTGGTGATGATGACGATGATGGTGGTGATGGTGGTGGTGATGATGATGATGGTGGTGATGAAGATGATGACGATGACGATGATGATGATGGTGGTGATGATGATGATGATGGTGGTGATGATGATGATGATGGTGGTGATGATGAAGATGATGGGGATGATGATGATGATGACGATGATGACAACGATGTCGACGATGTCGACAATGACGACGATGACGACGATGATGCTGATGGTACTATGGAGAAACACACACGCTCACAAAAGATATTATTCTCACATCGTGTCAGCACAAACCACCACTGACTTGCTACATTCACCTGGAACAGCCTGAAATCTCAACTAATGATGATGCGAAAATGTTCGTAGATGGTGCGGCACGGTGAACCATCCAGAGCACAGCTCAGTGCTCAGACGGCCAGGCCCGCGGGTGGTACACACCTTCGGGTATTATACACACATTATTTGGGGGGTACACTTGCTATTCGAACCACTTCTTGCCAATGTTGTTGCAATCTCGACCTCAAATATAGAGACTCCTCAAAAACTCACAGTCGTCCCCAAAATGATCCGACTTTGTCTTCCCATGAAGCTACAATACGAAGCTTCGTGATCAGGATGATCTTTCGCCGTGCACGAATGCAGTGTTTTATCAATGGCCGGCTGTATATAGAGGGAGGTCGGGTTTGTAGAAGGTTACGTCCATTGTAACCCACCACTGTCTATATACTTGCCACGAATGCCGAGCTGGTCTGTTCCTGCCGTATCGCCGTGCGACTCAAACTAAGCCCAGGTGTGTCGTCGTCTAACTATTGGGCTGCCTATAGTTGTGTGTTCACCTTGAATTCACGGGAACATTGGTAAATGGGTGCATTTTTTTTAGGGAAAGAGAGAGAGGGAGATAGAGAGATGGAGGGAGGGAGGGAGGGAGGGAGGGAGGGGGAGAAAGAAAGAGAGAGGAAGAGAGAGAGAGGGGGAGGGAGGGAGGGAGGGAGGGAGAGGGAGAGAGAGAGAAAGAGAGAGAGAGACAGAGAGAGAGATGGGGGAGACAGACAGACATACAGAGAGAGAGAGATAGAGAGAGAGGTGGAGATAGAGCGAGGGGGAAAGAGAGAGGGAGAGAGAGATAGGTGGAGATCGAGAGAGGGAAAGGTGGAGAGAGAAAGAGGAGGAGATAGAGCTAGAGAGGGAGAGAGAGAGAGGTGGATATAGGTGGAATGAGAGATAGAGAGAGATGGATAAGGAGCGGTGGATAGAGATAGAAGGAGAAGATAGAAGGAGAAAAAGCACACGAGAAGGTAGCTAGCACTGTGCATTTAGAATTGATGAATGAAGGTACTTGGACGTCGACAAACGTCCCTTCTCGTTCACTGATGCCTTCGCTGAAACACTGATCCGGGGATTATTGCTCGTTTGGATTCGGACGGGAGAGACACACAGATGAAAAACAAGCAATGCATTATGCAGTAGATGCAGGGAGACGGGTTGGTCCCGCATTAGACTGCATGCACTAAGGAGGCAAGAGACGATGACGGCGGCGATGGTGGCGAAGAGGAGGAGGAGGAAGAGGGGGAGGGGGAGTTGGAGGAGTGAGGAGGAGGAGGAGGGAGGAGGGGGAAGGGGGAAAGGGTGGTGATGCCTTCAAGATGGTCTCGCTTCGTCATCCCACGGAGTTCACTCGCCGGTGAGCGAGGGAGCTGTGTGTGTGTGAGTATGCAGGTTGGGCTGTGGGCAAGAACCCAGTCCACTACACGAGCGCCTTCTATTATTAACCTCTGTAAGTGTGTGGGGGTGGTACATTTTGACCAAGAGCTTACAGATACCGACCATCCTATACCCCTACCCCCACACCAACATACGAAATGAATCCGTGCGGAGAGCTGGGCTTTTACACTGGAAAAGAAACCCGAACGGTACAAAATACTGCAAAGCTCTGCTTACTATACAGGGGGGAGGGGCTGACAAAATATACATCACCTTTAAAAGAATCCCAGGATGATCCCATGTACGAGTTTAGACAAGGTCTATGTGCCTAGATCCATGCTGGGATCGAAACTGCCGACCTTTTGTATTTTTGGGGGGTGGGTGGGTCATAAAAGACCACCAGATCGTGCTAATGCGCAAGCATGCATGGCCGTTCACTCTATACAACACACCCTTCCAACATATAATTATAACGGTTAACCGCTATCATATTTGTTTGATCTTTATACGGACCAATCACACGACGGCCCGAGTCGCATTCCACTTGTTACCGTTCATGCACTGTCCAGCGACTGCAGTCACTCTAAAACTGCGAATATGAAAAGACTGGCCTTTAGATGCGGGTGTGTAGAGACGGCTTGGGGAAGATAGAGTTGGACTGGAAGTCGAGTTACCACACGATGAGGTGTATGGGAATAGAAGAGGAAGAGATAATTTACGTACAGTACACCCAAACTTGCAAAGAGAGGCAAGCAAAGTGGATATGACATTATCCTTAGAGGCTTATGGACACGGTGGGTTTGGGAAGATGTCACCGAGTCAGTGATGACCGGTACAAGGTAAAAAGGGCAAAGAGGAAGGATTACATAGAGAGAGACGTATCAAACGATCCAAGGAAGACCTCAACGTAGAAAAAGAATGGAGTGATTACCGGGCACGCAACCTGCTGAACAGTAACACACGGCAGAGACCAATGGCAGAGTCGCCATCAACTGCTATCATTAAGAGTCTCTGCACATCGGCAGTCATAACCATGCCTTCGAGGCCACTGGATAGGGAGCATCGAGCGAGTCCAGAATCAAGAACCACGCAATGCATTTAGATCAGAAGAGGCCCGATGACTGAGGTATAACTGAGAACTATTTGGTGGGTTTTGGTTTTAGCTTGGCTGTACATTTTGTGCCATATACCCGGTGTTAATGAGTAATTCATCACCGGATATACTCATGCATTGTACTAACGATTATGTTGGGATACACCTTCAACCCGTCTGCCCCGCTCGCCGAGGGAAGGGAAGGGAAGAAGGTTCTGTTTGGTATAGATATTTTCGTCTCCCCCCAACGATTTTATCGAACGCCCAGTCGTAAAACGTCTGCAAGACTCCACTGATTTGAAACCAATTAGCAACAACAACAGCAATAGTATCACAATTATAACGCTGGGGGAAAAACACAACAACGGCAATCACAACGTCCCGAGTGGAATTTACATGAGATATTCACCCGTTTTGTCCCCCCCCCCGCCCTCCTCTCAATAGTTAATAAAATAATATGGCGCGCGTCAGACTGGAGGGAACTCTATTGTCCGGGAGGGACTGTCAGTTATAGGCGCGGGGCGGGCTAGCTGCCAAGCGGTCAATGGGCAGTGTTTAACGGAACAAAAGGGGGTCCCGGAACGTGGGTCCCCTCCGATTGCCCCCTTTCAGTGGACGGGACGTTTAAAGACGACAGCCTTCCTCGACGGGCGAGTTGCATCGGCCCCACTGCACGGAGTAACCTCTCTCCCCCGCTGAAAAAAAAAATAACCCTCCCAGCAGAAAATCCAATTCAACGGCCAGTCACAATGGGTTGAGAATACGGCTTGCCTTGCTTCATATTAATATGCCCGATTCCATAGGTCGACCGCAGCGCGGGTTATACAGAGATGGGACATTTTTATTGGGAGAGAAAGAGAAGGAAAAAAAAATCGGGAAATTACTCGGGATGAATCAGCATTCTGATATCGTACCACGCTGTCTTTTCTCATTTTTATCTGGTTATTCCCCCCTCCCTCCACATCGGACGAGAGTATAACCTTCTGGGCGCGGACTTGTATTCACTTCAGTAGATTACCAGAAGCGGTCGTAGCCCCTCTTTTGTGTGTGTTGGTTTGGTCCGTGTATGTGCGTTTCGAAACGGGACTCGAGGAAACGGAGACAAACCCGAGGTGACAGGGCCGCGCTGGTACGGGTAATTACGAGTACGATCTCGCGACCAGTGCCGGGGCAATTGTCTCTCCCTCGCACCGTGACCCGCGGACATCTTCGCCCGTGTTCGGTCTCTTTCCTCCCACCCCCCGTACCGCCCCCGTACCGCCTCGGCTCCGCCCGATGCGAGAGTCCCGGTGCATCGGCCAGGCTATAGCCTAGCTTGGCCTGCCTGCCTGCCTGCCTGCCTGACTGACTGACTGACTGTTTCCTTGCTCGCCCGCGTTTCCGCGTTCTCGTATAATATAATACTGACTGCAGCAGCGCCGGGTCGTCTCCAGTGATGGCTCCGGCTCGGGTTAATAGGTAAGGATCAAATAGAGCGGGCGAGAGGTGCAGAAACATGCGCCAACATTTCGGCCAACATCTAGGCTAATTGTTTGAGACAGTCCGCCAACTGTACACACTACGGGGGCGGTCGCCGGGACCCGCGCGCAAGTAGTGCAGCGGCAAGTATCCGGGACAAGGTCAACGCACATAATATTGATATCAAAGCGGTTCAGTAGGTGAGGCCTTATCGTGGCGCATGCTACAGGGACTTGCACAACACACACAGAAACGCAAGGCGTGCAGCCGATGGAGTCCCTCCTTGCCCTGTAAATCTCAAGCAGGAAATTCATATGGCATTTCTGTCCACTGCTCCACTGCCTCTCTCCTTGAAACAAAAAAAAAGTTCTCTTGATTTTGTTCAATAGCCACACTGACTTCGGATGTCGGAGAACGCAGTGTGTTACTGTTTGCATCATTATGCAATTGGTTCCACTGACACTCCGATTTTGAACACAGACTAGGCATTTCTTCTTCTGAGCATTTCTCTTTCTGACCGAATCTCCGAGGTGCACTCCACGCCTTTTCGGGTTCCAAGAGCTTCCCCATTCGGACGGCGATGGATGTGGTTTGTATAAACGCGCGGGGGATTATCGGATCTATATGTATAGTACTTGGATGCTGAACAGCGTGTCTTTCATTCCCGCCAATTCGGTGAAGAATCCAGCAAGAGGTGTCCTCGGCTATCAAAGGAAGAGCGGGGGGTGGAAGAGGTGGAGAGAAGGAGAGACATAGAGGGAAGGAGGGAGGAAGAGAGATGTGGAGGGAGGGAGGGAGATACAAAGAGAGGGAGAGAGAAGAAGGGAGGAAGAGAGATGTGGAGAGAGGGAGGGACATACAGGGAGAGAGAGGGAGAGATAAGGAGGGAGGAAGAGAGATGTGGAGAGATGGAGGAAGATACAAAGAGAGAGAGAGAGAGAGGGAGAGAGAGAGAGAGAGAGGGAGATGTGGAGAGATGGAGGAAGATACAAAGAGAGAGAGAGAGAGAGAAGAAGGGAGGGAGAGAGATGTGGAGAGAGAGGGAGGGAGATACAAAGAGAGAGAGGGAGAGAGAAAGATGTGGAGGGAGGGAGGGAGGGGAGGAAGAGAGGGAGATACAGAGAGACAGAGAGATATAAAGAGGGAGAGAGAAGGGGACGGGAAGAGAGATGTGGAGGGAGAGAGGGAGATACATACACAGTGAAACAGAGAGACAGAGATTAGAGAGAGGGAGATAGAACGAGGGGGAATGAGAGATGTATAGGGAGGGAAATCCACAGAGAAACAGAAACAAAAGAGAGACAGTGAGAAAGAGAGAGGTAGAGAGAGAGAGAGAGTGGGGGCGGGAGACAGAGAGGCAGCTCACAGCTTCTATATGCACAACCAAATCCGTGGCGAAGCTGTTGTGTCCTTTCAGAGTTGCAGACGTACATCGGGAGAACAGCAGGCCGCGCTTCAAAAATGGCACAATGACCCGACGGTGGAAGGTGGAAGAAAAAAAAAAGGGGGGAGCAATCGGTCGGTGCAGCGGGGACCGGTGCTCGTTGCCGTCTTCGGGAGCCACGATCCTCGCCGGGACTGGATAATCTACGAGCTGTAGGACCCCAACGGTGGTTGTTCTCATGTGGTAAGAGGTCACAAGTAGGCGGAGTTGTATTATCACCCGAATAAAACACTCTCTCTCTCAACACACATATGGAAAACATATCTTCCAACGGGGCCAATTCCACCATCGTTTGCGCGGTGTTTTTTTTTTCGGCAATCTTGGTGGATTTTTTTTTTTTTATATATTATTCCAATGCACCCCCAGTGGTAATATGTCAGCCAGCCGCTATGATTTCTCCGTAATGTCACGGCCTTCCCTGCCATCAGAGGTGTCAAGTTGGTCGTAATTTTATAAGTAGGGCGCGAGCCTGGAGCTATGGAATATAGACTGGTCCTGGCTGCTCTCGGTTTTGCTTTGGCTCACGCCCGGCCCTTTCTCTCTTTTTGCTTGTCCCCCCCCCTTTTTTTCATCTCTCTCTCTCCTCTTCATTTTTTCCTTCTTCCTTGGCCGGGCGTCACGCCTGCGAAACGTCACCGCACGGTCGCCCTCTCGCCACCTAACTGTCACGACTGATTACATCTGACGACAAGACCCTCGCGTCCCCCCCCCTTTTTTTCTGTTGGCATCGGAAGGCGCACGGAGAGGCAGGGACATTGGTGGGAGGGATAGAGTAGGGAGGAATGGAGGGAGCTAGAGAGAGAGAGAGAAACTAGTTCATACAGTAACCCAGTCAGATAGGGTACATCGACGCGACGCGAGCTCATGGAAAAATATCCCCCCATGCTGGGAGCCGCTCCGCGGAGGAGGCGAGGGACGTGACTGCATAAAATACGCCGGCCCCGACCGCTCTCATTGATTTATGTTGCGCGGGGGTAGGGTAGGGAGGGGGGAGTCAGATATCTCAACCCAGACCTGTAATACATGTATACATTGCCGGGCAGCATGGGCCGCACTCTGCAGTGCACACTCCGTCCTCGACCGTCCTTCACTCTCTCTACCTCTCCCCTCCTCCTCTCGCTTTCCCCTCTGTTCCCTCTTCCCCTATCTCACTCTCTCCCTCTCTCCCTCTGCCTGTCTCTCTCTGCCTATCTCTATCTGTCTCTCTCCTTTTTCTCTCTCCACCTCTCTCTGTCTCCCTCTATATCTCTCTCCCTCCACTCTCTTGCTCTCTCGCTCTCTCTCCCTCTCTCTCCCATCTCTCTCCTCCTTCTCTCTCTGCCTATCTCTATCTGTGTCTATCTCCCCTTTCTCTCTCCACCTCTCTCTGTCTCCCTCTGTATCTCTCTCCCCCTCTCTCTCTCTCTCCCTATCTGTCCCCATCTCCCTCTCCCATCTCTCTCTCTCCTGGATCCTCCCCCTCTCTCTGCCTATCTCTCTCCTCCCTCTCCCTCTCTCCCTCTCTCTCTGCGTATCTTTCTCTGTGTCTCTCTCCACCTCTCTCTGTCTCCCTCTGTATCTCGCTCTCCCTCTCTCCCTCTCTCTTTCTCCCACCCACAATCCTTCCCCTCGCCCCTCGCTTCCCCCTCAACCCCTTCGCTTCGAGAAGACAGTTTGCCCTCTCCCTGTTGACCCTCGACGATGGATTTTATACTTCTGACGGTCCACTTCCACTCTCTCAAATGTTGATAACAGAACCCAGCGATTTCTTTTCAACAATATTGTAGTATCTGTACCTTCAGAGTATTTGTACCTTTGTACCTTTTTTTGCATTGTAGTAATAGCCTTTGGTTTCAGAGAGAAGTATTTCCTGCCACGACAACCGGCGCATCACCTCGGCCGCAACGCCGCAGCCAGTCCGCGAGAGACAGTGCCGCCTGTATAGTGCACAACTGAATGTGCATTTAGGTAGACCAAAAAAAGGCATCCGGCAAACCAACTCCGCATTTCAAGCCAAAGATGTGTTTTGCTTCCGGAAACGAACGCTCAACAACCGTTTCTGGTCTTTCCCTGACGGTGAGATTCGAACCATGCAGGCAGATGGTCAGATACGACCGCCACCCCCTTCCCTCTCACACATCGCCTGTAGATGGTGGGATAGATTAGGAAACGCCATCTCCACGGTCTGTCAAGGGAACGAGGCCAGCCGATGGACGACTGCGTACGTCTGTCCAAGCTCCACTTCCACTGGGCACTGAGCTCACCTCACACTGTGTGTAGGGTACCAGCGGGTGCCTCTGAGGGTATCGAGGGTGCATTATTTTGCGGTCATAACCAATGATAACGGCTGTTTGGTGCCGTGAACATTTGCGCATCTCATCACCCAGTGCGACTTTCGCCTGACCGAAAACCTGCCAGGGACAAATCTCAGCGATGTGAACGTCGAACTGATCCTCTGCTGTGACTGCCAGAACGCACCGCTATAGTTATATAAGCACGCCCGTTCGCCAACCCACCCACCCTTCCCCACCATCAGTCAGCCAATCGGATCCCCCTATACGGCATGGAGGGACGAAGGCAGGGCACCAGACCTCACCTGCCTCAAGAATACAATTCCCATCACAATAACATCGAGAACGTCGAGAAAGGTTCACGCATTTTATACGATCGAAACGTCGGACTCTCCGAATTTATTGCGTCCCAGAAAATCTTGCCTGCTTGCTCTCGCTTCAGTCATTCGTTTTTAATATTGTCATACCTAACGTAAACACTGGGTTCCAGGTACCACCCCCTTCTCCTACCACCTTGTGCAATTTGAAGAATTTAGCGAAGGGTTATGAAGTGAAGAAACGAACGCGGTGACCGCCGCGCGTGGGGAACAAACAGAGCTGACCTCTGACCTCTGTCCTGCCTCGGCACAGCCCCCGACCGGTGTCCGCTCACCGAGTGCTCGGTCCAGAA
>OX465101.1:15549207-15606707 GCA_949987565.1 Luidia sarsii | reverse complement strand
CAAAATGTTGAGACAAATATGGAATGTTAGATGTAAGCTAGCCTTTGACAACATTTCCAATGTACTTGAAACCGATATCATTATGAATTTTAAACACAATCTAAAGAGTTTCTTGCGATGTGAACTAAAAAGATTGACAGCAGAGAGATTTAAATTATTATATACACAAAATAATGTCCTGTGTTCTGTAAATGAACGAAACCATCTGTTTTTCTCCTACTGACGAATGAAACAATTTTCTTGTAATAATCCCTTTATTTTTATGTAATCTGTAATATCTAATGTGTAACAATACCGTATAAGTTATTGTATGATTTCCTTGCTTCTGTTGTGTGTTTCTAGATTTGCTTTTTATGAGTTGAAATAAATGGAGTCTTGAACTCCACTGTGATATAAAAAAAAAAAAAGTAGTAGTAGTAGTAGTAGTAGTAGTAGAAGTAGTAGTAGTAGTAGTAGTAGTAGTAGTAGAAGTAGTAGTAGTAGTAGTAGTAGTAGTAGTAGTAGTAGTAGTAGTAGTAGTAGTAGTAGTAGTAGTAGTAGTAGTAGTAGTAGTAGTAGTAGTAGTAGTAGTAGTAGTAGTAGTAGTAGTAGAAGTAGTAGTAGTAGTAGTAGTAGTAGTAGTAGTAGTAGTAGTAGTAGTAGTAGTAGTAGAAGTAGTAGTAGTAGTAGTAGTAGTAGTAGAAGTAGTAGTAGTAGTAGTAGTAGTAGTAGTAGTAGTAGTAGTAGTAGTAGTAGAAGTAGTAGTAGTAGTAGTAGTAGTAGTAGTAGTAGTAGTAGTAGTAGTAGTAGTAGAAGTAGTAGTAGTAGTAGTAGTAGTAGTAGTAGTAGTAGTAGAAGTAGTAGTAGTAGTAGTAGTAGTAGTAGTAGTAGTAGTAGTAGTGGTAGTAGTAGTAGTAGTAGTAGTAGTAGTAGAAGTACTAGTAGTAGTAGCAGCAGCAGCAGCAGCAGCAGCAGTAGTAGTAGTAGTAGTAGTAATAGTAGCAAAAATAGTTGTTGTTGTTTTGTTGTTGCTGCTGTTGTTTTTTGTTTTGTTGTTGCTGCTGTTGTTTTTTGTTTTGTTGTTGCTGCTGTTGTTTCTGGTTTTGTTGTTGCTGTTGTTTTTGGTTTTGCTGTTGCGTCTGTTGCGTCTGCTTCCGCTGATATTACTACTGCAGCTGCTATTGCTGCATGCAACTCCAGTTGATCATGCTATTGGTGCTGTTTTGTCTGGTAATGTCGTTGCTGTTGCTTTCTGCCGTTGCTGTTCCTGCTGTTTCAGGGTGCTGTCGTTCACTTGACGAAATAGTTCCAGGATCTGCCCAGAGACAGTCACCTGCTAGAGTCTCATCCCGAAGGATGAATATCCTTAATGAATATGTTTAGGAGAGGTCTTGTTGTTAAATGTATCCTTTGAACTACATTATAAAAACAAATAAATGTTGGCCTGTACAAAAACCAGATGACTAGAATTACCTGACATGGATGCAACTATGAAAAAGGTAGGTCTAAAACTTGAACAGGTAAATGAATAGATGTATACGAATACATAATATTATTAATAATCATACATGGCAGCTTCTGACTGGCGCCCCCACCCCGGCAAAGGCTAGGTCACTATCTTGGAAGACCACTTTCTAAGGGCCGGATAGTTGAGATGGTAAGAGCGCTAGTACGCAAAACCGGAGGTCTCTCAAGTTTCCAATTTTTTTTTCTTCAAATTTTTCAAAATCTATACATGAAAATAATGAATGAATAGTGCATATCAGGAATCCAAATATCAAAGTAGGAAGTGGAAACGGAGTGAGGAAATAGAGGATAGAGTATACTTGCTATCTCTTCCTGCACCGCATCCGCCTGTAATCAGAATACGCAATTCCTTTCCTGAATTTGGAAAGTTATCCTCAGCATGACATCGGGGAAAAAACAGATCGTGCGATGAACCGGCAACTTCGCAATAATAATAACGGGGAGGTTAGTGACGGGCACCCTCCGCCACCGCCCCCCCCCCCCACCACAAAAAAAAAATTGTTGATAAACAATGGCCGGAACAAAACCGATGATTCACCTCTGTATTTTTTTTTGTTTATGGGGGAAGATCAGTATATGCAGAAATAATTACTGCACGGGCCATCTGAATAGGCGGTTAGCAAACTTGCGTTGGCAGGTATATATGAGCTGTGCGGTTTTGTCATCGGCGTGCGCTGGCGGATCTTAGACTCTTGCATTCTCTTCTTCCTCCCTCCCTCCTCCCGTCTCCTCCCTCCTTCCTCCTCCTACCTCCTTCTCCTCCCCCTGTCTTCAAGCCCGTGGCTTGATCCCTTCCAACGGCCGTTATTGCTCGGCAACATCTGGAATTAAGGCCGGGGTATAAACCTACACCGCTAAATAATTTAGGTGGCGATAGCGGAGGGGATGCAGGCAGAGAGGGAGGGATGGAGGGAGGGATGGAGGGGAGGAATGGAGGGATGGGGGGAGGGAGGGAGAGGGGAGGGAAGGAGAGAGGGAGGGAGGGACAGAGGGAGGGATGGAGGGAGGGAGGCCTTACGGCGCTTTGATGAGTGGCAGCCGGGACGAACCTGACCATCCGGCCGCTACTGCCCCACCCCTCCGCCACCTCATTCTCTCGGCCCGTCCTTTTGTGTCTCCTCTGCGGACAGGTTACACCACGGTGACTGATCTCAAGTATGCACCCGTCCCGGCCCGATTGAGTCTGGCTCCCTACATATGTCTCACGCTCCCCTCTCCCCTCTCTCCCCTCACCCCCTCCCTCCCCTCCCCCCAGTCCTTTCCCCTCTCGTCAAAAAGTGGGGGTGGCGAAAAAATAGTGTATTTTATCGAGCGAAAGCATTTTTTTTGTGGTCGATTTGCCCCCGATGGGTGATGACGTTGCCCGCAGCCGACCAGAGTCTTTATCCGAGTTGATACCGGGCAGCTGGTACGGGAGTTGGGCCTAAGTACAGCCGTATTCCTCCTTCCCCTATGGTTCTGTAAATAACGGTCGGGCCGCCAGTCTGAATAATCACGCAGAAAATGACAGACGGGTGGTGAGGCTTTTTTTTTTTTTTTTTTTTTGGCCTTTTTTTCTCTTCTTGGGAGACGTGGAGGAGAAGGGGGTGTGTGGGTGTGTGCTGGGGGTGGGGTGCGGGGGAGGGAGGGGGGGGGGGGTTAGAATAAAGATATTACGGGCAAAGCTTTTGCCCCGTGGTCTGGCTGCGGCCTCTAGCAGCAGTTCAACCGTTCGACACTCGATCTCCAAGCTGCGACGGATCGGACCGCACGGCCACGACCACCGCGCGGTGTCGGATGCGTGCACGCAGCACATGCGTAAAGTGGACGCACTCGAAATCGCAGTAAAGGAAACAATAAAAAAACACTATCTCCCCGATATATATAATATGTTTTTTTGTTCGGGCATAAATTTATCATCTCAACTAATTACATGAACAAAAAATTGGAAGCTCACTGACTTACCGGAACGACCCGACATGCGTGCATCTATAGAGTCAACAATTATTTTGAGAGTGAGTTTTGAAGGGAAATGTCTGCCAGGGGAAGAAAAAAATACAACAACAAATAATAGACCTAAGGGACAATGTTTTGACCAAGTTTGGTTAAAAACGGTTTTTCCATATTGGTAAAAAAAACTGATTAGAATGCACCCATGCTTTGTCTATGGGATTTGGGGCCGAAGAAGAAGAGAAAGAAGAAGAAGAAAAAAAAATCAATGGAATCTTTGTGAAGAGTGAGAAAAGAATGAAATAAACGGAGTCTTGAACTCCACTGTGAAAAAAAAAAATACCTTTTCCGTTGAAAACGGAAAAGCCCCAAAACGCACACCATGCGCCCATCACAATGTCAAGATTTATCTATGGAGCCATACGCGTATCGCACGTCATTCCTGCACCTCGGACAATGCATGATATCAAACAGCCGCGTTGCAACGGTGTTCAGTTAATCAACTCGAAGGCCCACCGTCCTTCATTTTGCATGACACGCACCCCGCACCAGTAATGGCCGCCGAAGTTGACAGCGGACGAACCGCCGACCGGGATGGACGACTTGTCCTTCTCTCATGGCGGCCATAATTATGATATGTAGTAGGACTGGTGTTCAAACAGTTGATGACAACCAAATGTGTGTTGATCCTTGATAGGCAAGCGAGCGGCAGGAGGGAAGGAACTCCTCGTTGAAGCAAACCAAGGCCCAACTGTGACAAAAAAAATGATCAAGATCAGATCGATCTAGTCCTTCCCAAGGAAAAGTGCCGAGTTGATTTATCTAAAATGTTAAAAGATAAGCGGGTACCAGGTGTCAATTATAGGGGCTCTTAAAATGTCATGCTGTACACACATAACTTTTTGTGAATTCAATAAAGCCAATAAAGCATTTAATTTTCATTACAAGAGACTACAAGTGAATGTCAAAATAGGCCTATCCCAAATTGCCCTCAAAGACAAGTATTGTGGAAGGGTTTCACCTAATACCAGCAACGGTGTTTGATATCTGATATTTGTGTTCGTCTAGTTCTGTACAAAAGGGTTACTGGGTACGGTATCTATATAGACACAAGACCACCGTGGGACATCGATGAATGCAAGCGAACATCGCGGCGAATTTCAGGACACAGGTATGTTCGCTTGGCTTTCATTGATTTTTGATAACTTCGCTCGCAATTCAACGTACAAATCCCCCAGTAAATCTCAGTCATTCTATCTCGCCAGTGGATATCAATTTACCGAGGGAGGGTTTGGTGAAATGATCGTTTCTCTCTCCCTATTCCGCTGTCTCTCCCTGTCTGCCCCTTGTCTCTGCCTCTTTGTCTTTCCCCGTCTGCCCCTGTCTCTGTCTCTTTGTCTCTCCCTGTCTGTCTCTTTCCCTGTCTCTTTGTCTCTCACTCTGCCAGGGCCGTCGTTTGCATGGAGAGAAGATAGTCCCGTGTAAAAAATAACAAATCAAATAATGGGCGCTTCGGTAAAGATGAGCGAAGGAAGTGCGGGTGAACGGCTGATAGCTTGAGACAAGTGCCCGTGCTGTAACATTGTCGGGCAGAGGAGTGATCGGCCAAATCGATTGGGCAATCAATGACCTGCATGGGCTCCTCAGAAAATAATGTTGGGAGGGTGAAGGCAAATAAGTATCCCGACAGGCGGTCTTCGCTGGATCGATATTATTACGATTACCACATCGATTTCCTTCACTGGTCGAAACGCGGCTTAAAGACACTACACAACATTGGTAAGATCGAAAAACAGAAATGTTCACAGATTTACATGCAACTTATACAGTTTGAAGATGGTTATAGTAGAAACCTCTCACCGAAATATTTCTGCCTAAAATGTTGTATTTTGGGAGAAAAGAATAAAAACAAATCGTTTACGTCTCAACGAGATCTAAAATATTTTTCGGAACAGTACGGCGTTGAATGCTGCATTTTCGCGAAACAAATGAAGCGATTTTCACGATTTTCTCGAGACTCGGTTGGCGGATTGAGCTGAAATTTTCACAGGTGTGCTATTTCATGCATATGTTGGATCAGACAACGTATGGATGCTATTCTTTGACCTCAACCAATGTTGTGTAGAGGCTTTAAAACTAGTCCAATGTGTTTTATTTTTTTATGTTAACAGTGTGCTGTAAATAAAGTGCGCAAGAATCTAGTGCCTTGTGGGAGACCTAGTCCAATAGGTTGAAAATTAAGTGTTATATAAGCGACCTACGGTCCAAGTTTCTACCCAGGAAAGTGAATGTGGCTGAAACGGGAGCATTTTTAATACATCATTTCTCGTTCGGTTGTATAGTGCACGAGAACAAAGCAATGTCTCCACAAGGATACAAACAATGATATATGGGTGCACTTTGGTGGTGCGAGGACGCATTAACACGCTCGATTAGACTTGTGGAAGACTTGCTTGATTTTCGAAGAAAAACAGGTTTAACCCTCTCATCCTGTTCCGTGTATCAGAAAAACAAACGAATTCCGTGCAGTCCACTCGCAAATGCAACTCTTATACATATAGATTGAACTTGGCCGGCCCATTTTTTTGGTTTCTGTTCGCGTTACCAGGAATGGGGACGAGCCTTCGCTGAGATTGATACACAGAAACTGAAAACTGCCCGTCATCGTTAAAGCACAGTGTGCAAAGTCATCAACAACTGATCAATTATGCGTTCTCTCGTTCAAAACCGTCGACGATAGCCATGGGAAGTCAGCCAGGGCCTTGCAAAAAAAAAAAATCTCGTCTTGCCAGTATATACCCATATTCAGTGTATACCACTGCATCCAAATAACCTGTGCGCGCTGGTTTGACGGCGAATCTATCTACACAATATGGACACTTCCACGAATAGCAGATTCGCATATTATTATTGTTCAACTTCGGGTCTAGTCTTGGGTGCAGCGGGCCTTTTGTTCTCGACTGCCCGCGAATCCAGTGGATGAAAACAAGGGCGTTTTTTTTTTTTTTTTTTTTTTGGTTGGTTGGGTTGGTCTCCCTCCCCTCTTACATGCAATTCTTGCTAATACTCCCCAGCGAATATTGGGTGTTTTCTGAGATAATATATCGCCCATGCAGGGCCAAGATTGGGTTACGGGGTATCGGGTGCCGCGTGAGATGTGTCAGAGGTCACGGGTCACATGCACACGACCCCGGTCCATATTAATTCGTCCCGGTTTTTTTTTTTCAAAAGCCGCACAGATTTTTGACGTGAAGGCCACGGCGGTGGTGGTGGAGGAGGAGGAGGAGGAGGAGGAGGAGGAGGAGGAGGAGGAGGAGGAGGGGTGGGGGAGGAGGAGGAGGAGGAGGAGGGGGAGGAGGAGGGGTGGAGGAGGAGGAGGAGGAGGAGGAGGGGGAGGGTGGTCGTATTTCTTCGCTCCCGTGCTGTTTTGCTGAGTGTAAAATGCTAGGAGGTGCTCTGTTGCCTCACAAGGGCCTGCAGACACGATATTCGCCCGGAGGTCTTGGTTGTGCGGACGCAGGACTTTGTGGTCCCACATCCAGTCTGCCTCATGCACGCCTTTCAGAATACTGCGCATGGGCAGTTGCGCAGGACGGTTTCCAATGCACCTTTCTCAGTTTTGCTACGACCCAGCCGCAGCTTCTGCCAACCAGTGGTCGGGCGTCAGAGTAAATACAACAGACAATTTTTCAGTGTATGTTATAGAACGGTGGACGACAACAAGAATGCTCAGTATAATGTAAAAGGCCCTATACAACATTGGGAAGATCGGAAAACATCCGGATGTCCACAGATTTCCCTGTTATTTACACAGTGTGTAGATTATCGTGGTAGAATCCTCAAGTTGAAATCTCACGGTCTGGGATACTGAACTTTTCGAAAAATCTTCACTCAAACATCGACAAATAAATTTGAAATCTCACGGTCTGGGATACTGAACTTTTCGAAAAATCTTCACTCAAACATCGACAAATAGGCCTAATTTATTACTCGCGAGTAATAAACTATTTCTTACCCTACAGAACGGTGCGTAAACCGTTTTTTTTTAAATTTGTCTACTTTCTCTGAAATCTTCGCAGGATTGCGTTTTCGGAATGTTTAATGGTTTAACACAAACTGTGGCAATCGTTTGACCTTTATCAATGTTGTATAGGACCTTTAACAAATAATTATTATCATATCAAGCATAAAAAACAGATGCGTGTCTTTCAATTGCCGAATGTCTATAGGGTTATTTTTGGCCAAAGCTGTTGTCACCCGTGGTTGATTTTATGAACAATATTCACTAATTATAATGAGAAGTCTTCAGCATTGATTTGTCAGATACATGAAATATATTCTATACAAATAGGGGCCTATGAATGAATGAATAGACTTTGACTATGAGTTATGAGGAAATATTAACCGAAGGCAGGAAAATAGAAAAACGAGTAATTCGTTGCCACGGGAATTGCATTGTAGAAGTAGCATAAGCCCAATGCTTCAAATAACTGTGTCTGCAGTATTAAAGCAAGTGCACCACTTGACTAATTAGACAGCATAGAATAACCCAGGCATGTTTGCTAAATCAGTATTGTCGACATACATCTTGGAAGGATTTCCACCTATATAGATGAGTCACATTTCCGATTTCCGACAAATTTGGGAGAAAAAAAACCCCGAAGCGAATTTCTCGAGACACGCTGCAAACAAAAGCAGCCGAAGCTAAGAGGCATCAAAGATGGCCTGTGATACACGCTGCGTTCTGTTGTATCTTCGGTTATTCGGCCAATGTGTTTACAACTATTCAAAGTCGTCCGGGCAATTGTTTATGCAGCTAAAGAAAGTCGTTAAGGCGTTGTATCTGCAACCATACAGAGTCGTACAAACCTTGTTTGTGCAGCCATACGAAGCCGTTAGGTAGCTAAGTCGTTAAGGCAATGTTGTTACTGAAACCATACAAAACCGTTAAGGCATTGTTTGTGCAACCATACAGAGTCGTTTGTTGTTTCAGCAACCATACAAAGCCGTTAAGCGTTGTTTCAGCAACCATGCAAAGCCGTTTAGAGGTTGTTTCTGCAACCATACAAAGCCGTTAAGGGGTTGTTTCTGCAATCATACAAAGCCGTTAAGGCGTTGTTTCAACAACCATACAAAGCCGTTAAGGCGTTGTTTCAGCAACCATACAAAGCCGTTAAGGCGTTGTTTCATCAACCATACAAAGCCGTTAAGGCGTTGTTTCTGCAACCATACAAAGCCGTTAAGCGTTGTTTCATCAACCATACAAAACCGTTAAGGCGTTGTTTCTGCAACCATACAAAGCCGTTAAGGCGTTGTTTCTGCAATCATACAAAGCCGTTAAGGCGTTGTTTCATCCACCATACAAAGCCGTTAAGGCGTTGTTTCTGCAACCATACAAAGCCGTTAAGGTGTTATTTCTGCAATCACACAAAGCCGTTATGGCGTTGTTTCAACAACCATACAAAGCAATTAAGGCGTTGTTTTATCAACCATACAAAGCCGTTAAGGCGTTGTTTCATCAACCATACAGAGTTGTTAAGGCATTGTTTCATCAACCATACAGAGTCTTTAAGGCATTGTTTCTGGAACCATACAGAGTCGTTAAGGCATTGTTTCTGCAACCATACAGAGTCGTTAAGGCATTGTTTCTGCAACCATACAGAGTCGTTAAGGCATTGTTTCTGCAACCATACAGAGTCGGTAAGGCATTGTTTCTGCAACCATACAGAGTCGTTAAGGCATTGTTTCTGCAACCATACAGAGTCGTTAAGGCATTGTTTCTGCAACCATACAGAGTCGTTAAGGCATTGTTTCTGCAACCATACAGAGTCGTTAAGGCGTTGTTTCTGCAACCATACAGAGTCGTTAAGGCATTGTTTCATCAACCATACAGAGTCGTTAAGGCATTGTTTCTGCAACCATACAGAGTCGATAAGGCATTGTTTCTGCAACCATACAGAGTCGTTAAGGCATTGTTTCTGCAACCATACAGAGTCGTTAAGGCGTTGTTTCTGCAACCATACAGAGTCGTTAAGGCATTGTTTCTGCAACCATACAGAGTCGTTAAGGCATTGTTTTTGCAACCATACAGAGTCGTTAAGGCATTGTTTCTGCAACCATACAGAGTCGTTAAGGCATTGTTTCTGCAACCATACAGAGTCGTTAAGGCGTTGTTTCTGCAACCATACAGAGTCGTTAAGGCATTGTTTCTGCAACCATACAGAGTCGTTAAGGCATTGTTTCTGCAACCATACAGAGTCGTTAAGGCATTGTTTCTGCAACCATACAGAGTCGTTAAGGCGTTGTTTCTGCAACCATACAGAGTCGTTAAGGGGTTATTTCTGCACACCATACTGAGTCGTTTTCAGTCATTATTTTTTTAACCATACAGCGACGCAAACTTGAGCAATCATCTGCTTCGTGAAAACGGGAGCATGTGACCACCTATACCACCAAAGGCAGTCTTTAAAAAAGGCATATCAAGCCAGATGTCACACGACCATACACTATTTCAACATTTCGTATTGGTTTGCAGGCCACTTGGAAGTCACCGTATCAATTGTCGTTATCACCGTGCGTACTTGTACTCAGTCATTCCATACGTTCGATTGTTTCGTAACGCATACGTTAAAGGCTTGAGGTCAGGAGCCTGAATCGTGTGCAATGCTTCGCTGTCACGTGGGTTCTGGAAAACAAAAAGACCTTGACGTGTCCAGGATAGGCAATATAAAACCCTTTATCTCAAACCTGAGCTGTTTTGGACGAGGCACCACCAGTAACATCAATTATTGTGAAATGTATCAGTGGATGACCCCTTTAGGCAGGCGGCTGTTTCCTGTCGTCTTTCTCTCCTCACACCTCTGCTGACGGAATGAGATGAGATTTTCCACTAATCTGTGATTGATGAATCAATCTGAACCGCTTAGATCACCATTTTTGCCATAGCGATCGAGCCGATTTACAAGAAATCCTGTGCTGGGCAAAATCCTTCCCTCACACCGTTGGTGACGTTGGGGATTGTCTGATTGAGTGGAAGGTTTGCGGTGACACCGTGTAAAACACTTTCCAGCGTGGCACTGGAAAGAGCCGGTAACTCTACGTTTCGGGCAGTGTGTCTACTCTGCATGTCCCGACGACGTCCTCTGACGACGGGTAAGAGTATACACACTGCCCGAAACGTTGAGTTACCGGCTCTTCTCAGACTCAGAGGCTCCATTCGGTCTCAGAAGAGATGATGTACACGGTGTCATTGCCAACCTTCCACTTAGTACTTCAACCATGTAAGCCTATAGCGTGTTGCTCCTGTAGAACTGAATGCGACCGGTTGATAGTTTGAGCATTTGTTAATCCAAAATGTTTCCCAATATTTTGTTGCTGCGTATGATAATAGAGTCAAGTTCGGTCAACTTAACCGATGGGACTTCGGGAGGCTCGCCATCCATCTCGTTGTCCGATAGCTTTTGGAGAAAAAAAAAACGAGTTTCCATTCGCCTATTGATTGGCAGCTGTTCACGGGGGTACCACTCCTCTATTTAATTGTGCTGGGGTTTTTCAAGTTGGTCTTTCTCGACGTGGTGGGCCACAGTGGGTGGGTGTCCGCTGGACCGCTCGTCTCGGGCCGGGAAGAGGAGGAGGAGGGGGGGGGGAAGGCTGAGGCAGAGGTCGCTTCATTTTCAGCGGTCAAAGACGGCGGAGAAAGCGATCCGTCTTGTTGACACTCGATGGGCGAGCTGAGCGCGTGCTGCCCCAGCGCGGAGGAAATAAAATAGCACTCGGCTGCCAAATACCTAATATTATCTCCCCAACCGGATGGTGACGGTCCTGCGACGCCCATATCCTGTGTCAGAATAATACCACAGCGGATTTCATTTTGTTTTCTCTCTTTTCAGTCATGAATGTGTGTTAGCGCGTGGTGTGGGGAGTTTGAGTTGGGGGGGGGGGGGTAGGCTAGCTGTCATACGAGTCCAAACCGGTGCTCCCCTTTCAGATAACCCAGCCCTTGGTGACATCGCATTCCATTCTGGGATTCTGTGTCCAAGGATAACCGAAGTACGAGGGAGCCAGCATCCCCGCTGCAAGCAGATACGGGACGAGTGCCAATATTATATTTCATGTCCGCCCAACCCCTTCACCCCCCTCCCTCTCCTCCACCCACGCTTCAACAACCCACCAAAGAGTTGAAAGGGTTGGAGGGGGGTTGTTTGCAAATGTTGTCTTCCAAACGTACAACAACTCAACAAAGAAAACCTCTCTCCCGATTTCCTTTTATATTATTATTTTCTGAACTCTCATCGCGTCAGTCGATTTCACCATAACAGCGAAGTCACTGACCGTTTTAAGTGCGTGTACACGTTTCTACGCCTGCATGTTGTTCAAGAATAATAATCTGTTTATCAACAGCTCGTCCGGTTTTTTTTTAAGGGAGAAATGGAAAGCGAAAATGGAGGGAGAGCAATCAGGAAGTATCGCTGAGAGGATACTGTTGCCGGGTCAGAATGATTCGGGTTAAACGGTGTCTACAGCAGCCTCCTCCTGCCGGTGTCACGGCGGCGTCTCGGGCTCCGTGTCACGCGCCGAACTTCGACCGGGCAACGGCGCGATTTCACGGGCAGCCCGGGCCCGCGGAACTCCGCTGACGGACCCGGCGCCGATCGCCACGCACCGCTGGCTGCTGGCCTGGGTGGGCCAGCCGGCACGGCCAAAACATTGGGCGAAAACACGGCTCCCGTTGACTTATATACAATGTAACCGGATAATGTTCACTCCGACATCATGGCGGTTAAAGGCCCAATGCAACATTTTGGAAAATCGGAAAACGTCGATGTCCACAGATCTCCTTCTATTTTTTCTAATTTACACAGTTTGTAGATGTTCATGATCATGATAGAATCCTCATATTGAAATCTTACTGACTAAGATGCTGTATAGGCCTACTTCTCGAGAATTCTTCACTCAAACATCGACAGGTATAGTTTATTACTGCCGAACACTACAGAACGGTGCGAAAACCGTGCCTTTTTTGCCCTTTTCTACTTTCTCGGATTACCATTGTTTTTTGCTAAAACCTTCGCAGGATTTCTTTGTTGGCATGTTTAATGGTTTTACACACAAGATGTGGACATCTTTGACTTTTACCAATGTTGTATAGGGCCTTTTAACATTGGACAACATTTTCTCGCACTGGGCGGGTTTATGGAAGTCGAGGGTTACACGCCTTTGAGCACAAAGCGAAAGAAACGACGCAAACACGAACAGAAGATCGTCCAAGTAGGCGATTCTAGGTCGATTCTTATCCGTTCGAGACGTTGGACCAACCGATAAGGTGGGTGTGCGGTTTTATTGGGGGAATGTTAATCGGTTTCTAACAATCCACGTTATCGTTCTGAAGATAATGGGTACACTGCGGAATTCTGCCCGATATCGTTGATGAGGGAGAGAAAGATAGAGAGATGTACAGAGAGAGAAAGAGAGATGTACAGAGAGAGAGAGAGAGAGAGAGAGATGTACAGAGAGAGAAAGAGAGATGTACAGAGAGAGAGAGAGATGTACAGAGAGAGAAAGAGAGATAGAGAGATGTACAGAGAGAGAAAGAGAGATGTAGAGAGAGAGATGTACAGAGAGAGATGTACAGAGAGAGAGACAAAACTTGGGCGCATACCCTCAAGTCTAGCGTAGAGCCAACAGGTTTTCTCAGGTCTTGTCAACATGGTGGTTTCTGCTGAAACTGTTTTGTTTCATGTTCTGTTGTCTCGCTGTTTGTTTCCGTGTCGTCGACGGTTTAGGTGCGTTGGGGGTTGCCCTTGGGCAAACTCATAGTGTTCAACAATCTTCCAAATACATAATCGTCTCAATTAATGATAATGGTAGACCTGGTAATAACCTTGAATAATACAGATTGTGGTTTGTCGCCGAATTTGAAGGTTTGTTGGCTTGATAAGTATTATACAGAAAGTATTCACCAGGAAACTGGGGCCAAACGCTTGCTACTAAAGATGCCTGTGACATTACAACGGTCGAGAAAAATACGACCGAATCCTGTCGTCCGAGATTAAAGCCCCTACTCAACATTGGTAAGATAGAAAAACAGAAATTTTCACAAATTTATATGAAACTTACACAGTTTGCAGTTGGTTAAAGTAGAAACCTTGAACTGAGATCTTTCTGCCTAAAATGTTGTATTTGGAGTGAAAAGAGTAAAATAAATCATTTACGTCTCACCGAAATCTAAACTATTTTTCGGAACAGTATGGCGTTGAATGCTACATTTTCGCGAAACAAATGAAGCGGTCTTTACGATTTTCTCGAGACTCGGTTGGCGGATTGAGCTGAAATGTTCACAGGTGTGCTTTTTCATGCATAATGTTGGATCAGACATCGTATGGATGCTATTCTTTGACCTCGACCAATGTTGTGCAGGGGCTTTAAGCCTTCATTTCGCGAACGGCCATAATAGAGAAGGTTATTCGTTGTTTTTGCGAAGATATTTTCCATCTTCCCAAAAGAGGCCACTTCAGCGGCTTTGAATGGAAACACGAAACAGGGCACCTGGATTCCATCGGAACAACACATAACGCTATACTCTAGCACACCACTCCGACAAGTCGATTCGATTCCAAAGCAATGAAAGTCAACCGACAACTACGAAAACAATGAAGTGCTCTGCCACCTGAACTTCTTAGTCCCTGGGTGGGGCGCTGGGTGATAGCTGGCTATTTTTGGGGAAAGCGCACAGCAGCCAAGGGTTGGGTAACTCAGGTGACGCATGCACAGAAGCGGAGAACGGGAGGACTGGATTCAAATCACAGTCCAGTCAATTTGTCTCAGCAATGTTGATTCAATTTATTTTGATTCTTTTGTTTATAATTTATATTAATCCCCCCCCCCCTGAGCAACACCGAACCATTTGATTGGACTAATTTTGAACTCTCCTAAGCAGATTTAGATACCTGAATTAGCTATTGCTCGCTTTTGCACAATATTATTATAAAAACAGTAAAACAAAAATCATTTTAAATAGAAAAAAACGGATTTCTTCCCCCTACAAAGTCTATTCTAGGTATGAAAGTAAAAGAAAGTTGTAAATCCATTTTCTATATTAGACATGCCACTGCCGGTGAAGGTTTGCACGGTGGCAACATGGTAGCGTCATTGCTAAATTGAGAATGGAACTACTAACAGCCAGTTTTACGGATCTGTTTTACTCCTATTTCTGCCGCAAAACCACGAGGGAAAACAACATTGGGAATTATTCCAAACGATTTTTTTTTGGGGGGGGTTGTCGAAATGGTTTATTGTATTCGAGTATACAAACTCGGTCGTGCGCTGAAACGTTTTGGTGAAATAATAGCCAAACAAAAGGAGGGATTTTGTGTGAATTGCGAGAGGCTGGTGGCGGTGGGTGCGGGAGGGGGGGGGGTGACGGAGAGGTGGAGAAAGAGGTGGAGAAGGGGAGTTTAGAGAATCGGGTAAAAATTGCTCGGTAGCCCGGTCAAGTTTGGGGCGTGTGGTGGGGGGGGGGGCGAGTGGGAGTGTGGGAGGGAGGCTGTGTGTGTATGGTATAAAGGGGTACCCGGGTTCGCCCCCAAGACCGGTGCAGGGTTTGACCGCCTAAATCAACACGGGATGTTTGCGCACCGAGAGGCACCCGAGTTGCTGGCGTAGGAGAGGGGAGGGGGAGGGGACGGGTTAGTGAAGGAGTGAGAGTTGGGGAGAGAGAGAGTGGGGAGAGAGACAGATAGAGAGATATAGAGATAGAGAGAGAGAGAGGTGGGAGAAAGGTAGAGAGTGAGATAGAGAGAGATGAGGAGAGAGAAAGAGAGAGAGGGGAGAAGAGAGAGATCGAAAGAGAGGAGAGAGAACGATAGAGAGAAAGAGCGAGATAGAGAGAGAGACTGAGAGAGACTGAGCGAAAGAAAAAAAGAGTGGGAGAGAGGGAGAGAGAGAAAGCGCGAGAGAGAGGGGGAGAGAGAGAGTAGAGTACAGTAGAGTAGAGTAGAGTAGAGAGAGGGGGAGAGAGAGACTGAGAGAGAGAGAGACTGAGCGAAAGAGAGAGAGAGAGAGGGAAAGAGGGAGTATAGTAGAGTAGAGAGAGAGTCGGCCTTCCCCGGCGGGCCTAAGGGCGGGCCGTGCTCCCCGCATTCAGGCAGAAATCCCCGGCAATTTGATCGACAAGTTGGGCTAACCTTCACCCATAAAAGAAGCGCTGGGAGCCCCCTTTTCTCTTCAATAGCGCACCAGGTGCTGGGAACATAACCACCGGTCACAACCCCGTTCATTTGGACGAGGGTTCTTTTTTCCCTGCCCCTCTTTTGATGGGTCCTTTCTACTCGGCCCCCTCCATTACCAGATACTTATTTGCTCACACGCGCACACAAAACTTTCCAATGAAAACACGAGCCCCCCCCCCCTCCTTCCCTTGAAGGTAAAAATAACCAGCCCGACTGCATGCCGTGGTGCACGGAGTGGGATTGGGGAAATGAAATGAAACGAAAGAGAAGCGAACAGAAAAGCAGAAAGACATTTCATAGTGGATCACCTTGAGTAGTTTATTTGATATTGAATATATTATTCATGACACCCCCCCACATCCCTCCTATAACAAGCGCCTCCAGTTGGCAAGTTTAGGTTTAGGTAATGACAAAAAAAGAGTAGAATGTGTACACAACGGTGCAAAGGACTAGGCGGTCCCGCGCATTGCTTCAGGGAGCTGAGGGTCGCACGGAGCTGCTTAACCGATGCTAGAATGTGCCCTGGGAGAAGATATACGGCGGCTATATGGACACCGATGGGTTGACAACCACAAGGTAGGCACCCTCTCTCCCCCTCCGTCCCTCCCACCTCGCCTCCCTCCCTGCCTCCCTCCCCGTCCCTGCCTCCCTCCCTGCCTCCCTCCCCGTCCCTGCCTCCCTCCCTGCCTCCCTCCCCGTCCCTGCCTCCCTCCCTGCCTCCCTGCCTCCCTCCTTGCACCTACCGTTCCTGCCTCCCTGCCTCCCTCCCTGCCCCTCCCTCCACCGTCCCTGCCCCCTGCCTGCCTGCCTGCCTGCCTGCCTGCCTGCCCCCACCCTCCCTCCCTGCCTCCATGCCTCCCTGCCACCCTGCCTCCCTGCCTCCCTCCCTCCACCGTCCCTGCCCCTGCCTCCCTGCCTCCCTGCCTCCCTGCCTCCCTGCCTCCCTGCCTCCCTGCCTCCCTGCCTCCCTGCCTGCCTGCCCCCACCCTCCCTCCCTGCCTCCCTGCCTCCCTGCCTCCCTGCCTCCCCGCCTCCCTGCCTCCCTGCCTCCCTGCCTCCCTGCCTCCCTGCCTCCCCGCCTCCCTGCCTCCCTGCCTCCCTGCCTCCCTGCCTCCCTGCCTCCCTGCCTCCCTGCCCCCCCCTGCCTCCCTGCCTCCCTGCCTCCCTCTCTCAATCCTCGTCTGACGACTGCCAAATAATTACTTAGAAACCATCAAGAAGGAACTCTACCAACAAACTATATATCAGGCCATCGTACGCTCATTACACTCAGACGTTACACTTCTCGTCTACATCGGCGTCCTTGCTCGCTGTGGGACCTTACTGTCACAATTTGATCGTGACAAGAAAGCTTTGACATGATACACAAAGCTGAACTTGGTGTAGAGGGACTGATATTCCGATCCATGTAGCAGGACCTCTCTCAGCTTTTGAGAGATGTCCTGCTTCTAGATGAAAAATAAATAAGGATTTGGTCAAATGCGTGATTTACGTCAATGAGCCGTTTTGTGGGAATAACCAAAAGTAGACCAGGGGAAAACCCCGCGCTCCAATCATTTTATGATCATTACCAGGAGAAAACTGGCATGTTTTGATCGATGCCCGCTTTTAACTTTTATGATGAGTTTTTAAGGTTTGAGGAAATTTGTTTGGTGCACGATGCTGGTGGGAAATGTGTGCTCTCTTTGTTCTCAAGCCAAAGTATTCGATTAAATGCATGCATTTTTTTTCTTGGAGCACTTTCAAGATTACCATGACATTCCTGCGTCGGGATGCGATGAATAAACTGCCGAGCTATAATGCTGACCCAGTTTCGTAAATCATTCGTCTCGATACTTCATACTTGGCCTGTCAGTCTGGCGATAGTGCAAGGTGCCCGCATATTTTTGGCCTAGCATTATTTTTATGCAGTCAGGGCTAGGCCAACGTCCACTTTAAATCAAATCGATCAGATTAATTGAGACAGATAGCGCAGATTCTGTCCTGAAACTGTACGCACAAATTTTCACAACCGGGGCCCAGTTCCGTAGAACTGCTTAAGGGTGATATCCCGCTAAGCACGAAAACCCGATTAAGCGAGCAAACACCCGCAGCTCAGCACGTAATGAATTTCTATGTTAGAAAAAGGTTGCCAACCATATTTTTCGCTGCAAGCAGAATATGCGCTTGACTTGTATTTCAAAATATTACAAGTTCCATGATTTTGTTTTCAATCCTGCAGTCCTCAAATTTTACAAAATATTTGCCGCACTATAGGCCCAAATAGGCCTATATTTTATTTTATGTTTTAGGCCTATATTTATATTTTTAAATTATGTCCATTCTTCACATAGTAGAATGAGCTACTGGTTACGTATCTTCGAGGCCGATTCCCCCATCGTACGAAGCTAATTTACGATTTACTGTAAGGATTTGTGAAACCATCGCACAGGATAATAAACAAATGAAACATTTGGAAAAAATCAATGAAAATCTGAGCGGGAATTTGATGACTACTGTATTTAACCACTCACAAATTATGTAGAGGGCCTGACGCTTCGTTCCTAGCAGGACCTCTCTCAAATCCCAGCAGGACATCTCTCAAAGCCCACCAGGACCTCTCTCAAAGCCCAGAAGGACCTCGCTCAAAGCCCAGAAGGACCTCGCTCAAAGCCCAGAAGGACCTCTCTCAAATCCCAGTAGGACCTCTCTCAAAGCCCAGTAGGACCTCTCTCAAATCCCAGCAGGACCTCTCTCAAAGCCTCCCAGAACCTCTCTCAAAGCCTCCCAGGACCACTCTCAGATCCCAGTAGGACCTCTCTCAATTCCCAGCAGGACCTCTCTCAAATCCCAGCAGGACCTCTCTCAAATCCCAGCAGGACCTCTGTCAAATCCCACCAGGACCTCTCTCAATTCCCAGCAGGAGCTCTTTCAAATCCCAGCAGGACCTCTCTCAAATCCCAGCAGGACCTCTCTCAAATCCCAACAGGACCTCTTTCAAATCCCAGCAGGATCTCTCTCAAATCCCAGCAGGACCTCTCTCAAATCCCAACAGGACCTCTGTCAAATCCCACCAGGACCTCTCTCAATTCCCAGCAGGACCTCGCTCAAAGCCCAGTAGGACCTCTCTCAAATCCCAGCAGGACCTCTCTCAAAGCCCAGTAGGACCTCTCTCAAAGCCCAGTAGGACCTCTCTCAAAGCCCAGTAGGACCTCTCTCCAGGCCCAGCGGGACCCCTCAAAGCCCAGTAGGACCTCTCTCAATTCCCAGCAGGACCTCTCTCAAAGCCCAGTAGGACCTCTCTCAAAGCCCAGTAGGACCTCTCTCAATTCCCAGCAGGACCTCGCTCAAAGCCCAGTAGGACCTCTCTCAAATCCCAGCAGGACCTCTCTCAAAGCCTCCCAGAACCTCTCTCAAAGCCTCCCAGAACCACTCTCAGATCCCAGTAGGACCTCTCTCAAATCCCAGCAGGACCTCTCTCAAATCCCAGCAGGACCTCTCTCAAATCCCAGCAGGACCTCTCTCAAATCCCACCAGGACCTCTCTCAATTCCAAGCAGGAGCTCTTTTAAATCCCAGCAGGACCTCTCTCAAAGCCCAGTAGGACCTCTCTCAAAGCCCAGTAGGACCTCTCTCAAAGCCCAGTAGGACCTCTCTCAAAGCCCAGTAGGACCTCTCTCCAGGCCCAGCGGGACCCCTCAAAGCCCAGTAGGACCTCTCTCAATTCCCAGCAGGACCTCTCTCAAAGCCCAGCAGGACCTCTCTTAAAGGCCAGTAGGACCTCTCTCAAAAGCCAGTAGGACCTCACTCAAAGGCCAGTAGGACCTCTCTCAAAGGCCAGTAGGACCTCTCTCAAAGCCCAGCGGGACCTCTCTCAACGGCCAGTAGGACCTCTCTCAAAGCCCAGTAGGACCTCTCTCAACAGCCAGTAGGACCTCTCTCAAAGCCCAGTAGGACCTCTCTCAAAGCCCAGTAGGACCTCTCTCAAAGCCCAGCAGGACCTCTCTCAAAGGCCAGTAGGACCTCTCTTAAAGGCCAGTAGGACCTCTCTCAAAGCACAGCAGGACCTCTCTCAAAGGCCAGTAGGACCTCTCTCAAAGCCCTGTAGGACCTCTCTCAAAGGCCAGTAGGACCTCTCTCAAAGCCCTGTAGGACCTCTCTCAAAGGCCAGTAGGACCTCTCTCAAAGCCCAGCAGGACCTCTCTCAAAGCCCAGTAGGACCTCTCTCAAAGCCCAGAAGGACCTCGCTCAAAGCCCAGAAGGACCTCTCTCAAAGCCCAGTAGGACCTCTCTCAAAGCCCAGTAGGACCTCTTTCAAATCCCAGCAGGACCTCTGTCAAATCCCACCAGGACCTCTCTCAATTCCCAGCAGGAGCTCTTTCAAATCCCAGTAGGACCTCTCTCAAATCCCAGCAGGACCTCTGTCAAATCCCACCAGGACCTCTCTCAATTCCCAGCAGGAGCTCTTTCAAATCCCAGCAGGACCTCTCTCAAATCCCAGCAGGACCTCTCTCAAATCCCAACAGGACCTCTTTCAAATCCCAGCAGGACCTCTCTCAAATCCCAGCAGGACCTCTCTCAAATCCCAACAGGACCTCTGTCAAATCCCACCAGGACCTCTCTCAATTCCCAGCAGGACCTCGCTCAAAGCCCAGTAGGACCTCTCTCAAATCCCAGCAGGACCTCTCTCAAAGCCCAGTAGGACCTCTCTCAAAGCCCAGTAGGACCTCTCTCAAAGCCCAGTAGGACCTCTCTCCAGGCCCAGCGGGACCCCTCAAAGCCCAGTAGGACCTCTCTCAATTCCCAGCAGGACCTCTCTCAAAGCCCAGTAGGACCTCTCTCAAAGCCCAGTAGGACCTCTCTCAATTCCCAGCAGGACCTCGCTCAAAGCCCAGTAGGACCTCTCTCAAATCCCAGCAGGACCTCTCTCAAAGCCTCCCAGAACCTCTCTCAAAGCCTCCCAGGACCACTCTCAGATCCCAGTAGGACCTCTCTCAAATCCCAGCAGGACCTCTCTCAAATCCCAGCAGGACCTCTCTCAAATCCCAGCAGGACCTCTCTCAAATCCCACCAGGACCTCTCTCAATTCCAAGCAGGAGCTCTTTTAAATCCCAGCAGGACCTCTCTCAAAGCCCAGTAGGACCTCTCTCAAAGCCCAGTAGGACCTCTCTCAAAGCCCAGTAGGACCTCTCTCAAAGCCCAGTAGGACCTCTCTCCAGGCCCAGCGGGACCCCTCAAAGCCCAGTAGGACCTCTCTCAATTCCCAGCAGGACCTCTCTCAAAGCCCAGCAGGACCTCTCTTAAAGGCCAGTAGGACCTCTCTCAAAAGCCAGTAGGACCTCACTCAAAGGCCAGTAGGACCTCTCTCAAAGGCCAGTAGGACCTCTCTCAAAGCCCAGCGGGACCTCTCTCAACGGCCAGTAGGACCTCTCTCAAAGCCCAGTAGGACCTCTCTCAACGGCCAGTAGGACCTCTCTCAAAGCCCAGTAGGACCTCTCTCAAAGCCCAGTAGGACCTCTCTCAAAGCCCAGCAGGACCTCTCTCAAAGGCCAGTAGGACCTCTCTTAAAGGCCAGTAGGACCTCTCTCAAAGCACAGCAGGACCTCTCTCAAAGGCCAGTAGGACCTCTCTCAAAGCCCTGTAGGACCTCTCTCAAAGGCCAGTAGGACCTCTCTCAAAGCCCTGTAGGACCTCTCTCAAAGGCCAGTAGGACCTCTCTCAAAGCCCAGCAGGACCTCTCTCAAAGCCCAGTAGGACCTCTCTTAAAGGCCAATAGGACCTCTCTCCAGGCCCAGCGGGACCCCTCAAAGCCCAGTAGGACCTCTCTCAATTCCCAGCAGGACCTCTCTCAAAGCCCAGTAGGACCTCTCTCAAAGCCCAGTAGGACCTCTCTCAATTCCCAGCAGGACCTCGCTCAAAGCCCAGTAGGACCTCTCTCAAATCCCAGCAGGACCTCTCTCAAAGCCTCCCAGAACCTCTCTCAAAGCCTCCCAGGACCACTCTCAGATCCCAGTAGGACCTCTCTCAAATCCCAGCAGGACCTCTCTCAAATCCCAGCAGGACCTCTCTCAAATCCCAGCAGGACCTCTCTCAAATCCCACCAGGACCTCTCTCAATTCCAAGCAGGAGCTCTTTTAAATCCCAGCAGGACCTCTCTCAAAGCCCAGTAGGACCTCTCTCAAAGCCCAGTAGGACCTCTCTCAAAGCCCAGTAGGACCTCTCTCAAAGCCCAGTAGGACCTCTCTCCAGGCCCAGCGGGACCCCTCAAAGCCCAGTAGGACCTCTCTCAATTCCCAGCAGGACCTCTCTCAAAGCCCAGCAGGACCTCTCTTAAAGGCCAGTAGGACCTCTCTCAAAAGCCAGTAGGACCTCACTCAAAGGCCAGTAGGACCTCTCTCAAAGGCCAGTAGGACCTCTCTCAAAGCCCAGCGGGACCTCTCTCAACGGCCAGTAGGACCTCTCTCAAAGCCCAGTAGGACCTCTCTCAACGGCCAGTAGGACCTCTCTCAAAGCCCAGTAGGACCTCTCTCAAAGCCCAGTAGGACCTCTCTCAAAGCCCAGCAGGACCTCTCTCAAAGGCCAGTAGGACCTCTCTTAAAGGCCAGTAGGACCTCTCTCAAAGCACAGCAGGACCTCTCTCAAAGGCCAGTAGGACCTCTCTCAAAGCCCTGTAGGACCTCTCTCAAAGGCCAGTAGGACCTCTCTCAAAGCCCTGTAGGACCTCTCTCAAAGGCCAGTAGGACCTCTCTCAAAGCCCAGCAGGACCTCTCTCAAAGCCCAGTAGGACCTCTCTTAAAGGCCAATAGGACCTCTCTCAAAGCCCAGTAGGACCTCTCTCAAAGCCCAGTAGGACCTCTCTCAAAGCCCAGTAGGACCTCTCTCAAAGCCCAGTAGGACCTCTCTCAAAGCCCAGTAGGACCTCTCTCAAAGCCCAGTAGGACCTCTCTCAAAGCCCAGTATATATAGGACCTCTCTCAAAGCACAGCAGGACCTCTCTCAAAGCCCTGTAGGACCTCTCTCAAAGCCCAGTAGGACCTCTCTTAAAGGCCAATAGGACCTCTCTCAAAGCCCAGTAGGACCTCTCTCAAAGCACAGCAGGACCTCTCTCAAAGCCCAGTAGGACCTCTCTCAAAGCCCAGTAGGACCTCTCTTAAAGCCCAGTAGGACCTCTCTCAAAGCCCAGTAGGACCTCTCTCAAAGCCCAGTAGGACCTCTCTCAAAGCCCAGTAGGACCTCTCTCAAAGCCCAGTAGGACCTCTCTCAAAGCCCAGTAGGACCTCTCTCAAACCCCAGTAGGACCTCTCTCAAAGCCCAGTATATATAGGTCCCTCTCTCAAAGCACAGCAGGACCTCTCTCAAAGCCCTGTAGGACCTCTCTCAAAGCACAGCAGGACCTCTCTCAAAGCCCAGTAGGACCTCTCTCAAAGCCCAGTAGGACCTCTCTTAAAGCCCAGTAGGACCTCTCTCAAAGCCCAGTAGGACCTCTCTCAAAGCCCAGTAGGACCTCTCTCAAACCCCAGTAGGACCTCTCTCAAAGCCCAGTATATATAGGACCTCTCTCAAAGCACAGCAGGACCTCTCTCAAAGCCCAGTAGGACCTCTCTCAAAGCACAGCAGGACCTCTCTCAAAGCCCTGTAGGACCTCTCTCAAAGGCCAGTAGGACCTCTCTCAAAGGCCAGTAGGACCTCTCTCATAGCCCACCAGGACCTCTCTAAAAGATTACCAGAACCTCTCTCGAAGGCAGAATTGTGTCTTCGAGAGAGGTCCGTCTGTATGCGGTCGTCGTGCCCTCTAAATTTAGGAGTTTTACATTTTGTTAATTCTAATCAGTAAGCAGTTGGTAACATTTGATTTTTGTGTGTACATCTATTATGCTATTTTACAAGGGAATCGTTTCGCATTGACTCAAAAGGTATTTCAATCATTCATGGTTTTTAATATCTTGCCACATTTTAATCAGTTCATCTTTCCTTTCTGCTTTTGAACTTTTCATTTCTCTGCGCCTTGAGCATTTGCTGTTTATAAATTTAATTTGGCGCAATATAAATACGATGCATTATTATTATTATTTCCATTATCATCACTACTGTTATTATAATATCATATCCATTTTTAAACAGTTTATTATTGATTGGTTTGTGTTTGTTTGCTATACTTAGTTGTATCAATTGACTATTTGGGAAGGTTGCCATCTAAGGGATGAATATTATTGTTCAGTTAGTAAGAGCGATGGTATACGCAGAACTGGAGATCTCTGGTTCAAGTCCCCGTTCAGTCAAAAATGTCCTTGCTATTTTTCGGAAAAAATATTATTGGCATTTGTGATTGTTTTTCTTTTTTCTACATTAATTTTTGGATGGTGTCCGGTTGGAAATATCTTTAGATGACAGTTTTTCTAACCTTTGTATATTATTTCACAGCTCCAGCACAACTGTTTTATCATTTTTCCCCGCACGTTTAAATGTGTTTAGATAAATGAAAAATGGTCTTAAAAAAATAGTCTGAAAGACAAATTATAATGGGCAAACTATTGAGCGCGCGCGCAATTCAGACAGAAATTCGCTGGGGAGATGAAAAGGTAATCTAGGAACAGCAAACACTGTATATGTTACTCGAACTGGTCTAAGGGGAAGTACTGTATAGCCCTGTTCGTTGTAACTATGTTGTGTTTGTAAATTCCCGTCGAAAAAACAAACAAAAAGAAGTTGCGGGAAAGCAAGAGGAACATGCCATCGAGTTCGATTTGGAAACCTTGGATGCCATCCGCGGAGCACGCAAGTCAGCAGCGCTGCGCAGTCCGAAGGTATATAAGCGGACTGTCCGAAAACCGGGCAGATTAGGCTTAATCGCCGTCCACTTTGGGAAATTGCGAAATCCATTTCCACCGTGATTGCCGGCAATATTCCGTCGATTGCGGATCGACATTTGCCTCTCTCTCTCTCTCCTTGCGTGCGGCTTATTCCTTTCAAATTTCAATCAGTGAGCGTTCACGTCATCGTTTTTTTTGTTTTTTTTTTTTTTTTTTTTTTTGGGGGGGGGGGGGTTGGGGTTAGAAATGCGGTTCTATACGTTGAGGGCATGCATAAAATGGCGATTGGATAGTAAACCACGAATGACCTCGACCGATACGACGAAAAGTAAGTTCCGCTGAGTCGATGGTCTTTCCTCTTCATTCTCTCGCTCTCCCACTCGCCGTCTCGTAGCGGTAATGGCAAATCTAGCTGCCCCGTTCAAACAGCCGTTGCCTCGCATGCAATAGAATAACATCTTGGCTCGTCCGACTGGCACCTTTCAATCCGATTCGGACGCGCGGGGGCGCTCTTCAGGTGCGGTCGCTTAACGGCTTGCGCTGATTTTCACGCCGACCTCACGCGTATGATCCTGCAGGAGCAGCGATCGATCGGGAAACCCTCTCGTTGCAGAACGTACTGCTATTGCTAAGCATATACATCCTTCCAAAGGTCGTTTGAAAGTGGCATTAGTGACCACAAAAAACCGTAATGGTGAGAATCTGTGGGTGGGAGGTCACTCTATACGACGCCGAACTCGTGACAATCGGAACCGATGAGAATGAATTGCACTTCTGCACTTGGCTGGCTTGCACCTCGCCCTCGATCGCCACCCCAATCGGATATCGAAGCCAGCGCAGTGTCAGCAATGGAGTAAACTAGCGCTTTCCCCCTGACTGCACGGCACACAATGGTCGTCGATACTGCCTGTTTTCTCGGCCGAGAATTCCCTACCCCGTCACGAAGTCCGCTTATCGGACGTGTCACGGGAAACACGTTTCCTCGTCGGTATTTAGGATACATCATCATCATCAGCACCACCACCATCGTCATCATCATCACCACCATTGTCATCATCATCATCACTATCATGATGCATCGTCAATATTATTGTCGTCGTCATCGACCTCAATCATTCCACAAAGTAAAACAGAGCGTAGAATCAGCATATTTTTTTTTTTTGGGGGGGGGTTGTTGAGGGGAGGAGTGGAGACTGTTTTTAATTGGGTCGTCCATCATACGAGGCTGGTATGAGGAAAACAAGGGTTGGGTTTCATTCATCCTGGTTCATAGCGAATTCACTGCAACTTGACCGCGTATGTAGATACGCGTGGTTTGGGTTGTGGGTTATAATTGACATTGACCAAAAAAGAAAAAGAAAAAAAAAAGTTCTATTTTTCCCTGACACTCGATATTTCCTCCCAGCGGGCGAAAATGAAAACACGAACCAGGTATTGCGAGCGCCCGGGAATCGCATGGTGGCCCTTGAAACGAGGACGCAGCCGCTGCGGCCATTCAAAACCGAGTCCTTGCATCATTCTATAGACGAAGTGTGTACACGGGTACAGTACACGGGCCTAGAGAATTGACAACGCCATAGGTCTGCCATTGGCACTAGTACGCAACGTGCCGTTGAGGATAGAAGGACAGTGGCTCGATGAAGTAATGAACAGGTATCTCATTCCCTCGCATTTCGCAGTGAAAAGGGGGGAGGGGAGGGAGGGAAAATGTCCCGGATGTGTTGGCAATGAATACACGCCTTAGAAAGGTCACGTTCCGACCATTAGCTGGTGTGTATCTAGTGAAAACGGCAGAACCTCCATCGCACTATTTCGCACACCGTAAAAAAAAGAAGAGGGAAAAGGACGAACAATGGAATGGTATTCTCCATAGAAAAATTCCTCGCTAGTTTGGGACAGAATAGGCAAGTGATGGGACTGATTTTGTGTGTGTGTGTTCTGAGATTGATGTAAAAACTCCAACGGACCGAGCTTTTTTTTTTCTTTCTTTCAGATATAACACATCCTCGTCCATCCTTGCTGTAGCTGTTCCTCTTTGCTGCAACGGGCACAACTCAACTGCAGTTACAGCTGTGTAGTGCACAGATACGGTACTGGCAACAGAATAAACACGCATTACGTTCTTGTTGGGAGATCTGTTGGGAGATATTAAAGTGCGTCATTTTTACCGCAGCTGAAATGGGCCTAGTACATATTAAGATAATATTTGCCACGTTAGGGATCCGATTTGTATGCGTTTTCAATCCAAGATGTCTGTTGTATTACAAATAGGCCTATCTATATATCCTGGGATTGAAAACCAATCTGTTTATATAGTTTATATACCACTGACACATCCTTCCTTTGGCAAGGTCAAGCTCAAACACCACGAGTCTCCGCAGAGCATTTTCATAATGCAAAGAAACCCGAAATGGAACAAGTGACAGAATCTTCAGCATCGATATGGGGGGGGGGTATGGGGTAGGTGTGGTGGCACGACGAATAGAGACATTTGTAAACGGTGAATCTCGCCTAATCAAAATATGTAAATGCTTCGCTGGATACAGTTCTGGATACAGAATGCAAGGCCAAACTCCAGGCGAAGGCTGTGCTATGCAAGCAAGTGGAGAATGCAAGTATACAATGAGACAGTAAAATCACCTGAAAGAGTGTCTTGCGATTTAGCACTTCGACTTCGTCCAGTAGCCGATATCACGATGCTTGACGCAATGGTGCAAGTCTATCACTTGCGCCATCATTCTTAAAGCCCCCCCCCCCTACACACCATTTGCACAAATCCAAATTTCGACCTGACGAATTTTAACTTACTCAAGTGAAAGTAAATACCAGCATCAGACATGCTGTCAACTTTTAGCGCTTGGAATGCTGCAATTTTCATGAAAAGTGGATTTTTTTTAATGAATTTCCAACTGTCATTTTAACACGACTTTTGAAAGCCCCTACACACCATTTGCACAAATCCAACATGGTCCCTTTGCAATTACCGACGACTGTTTCGAGATTTACTCGCAAGTTTACGGTTTAAACCTATAGGCCTATATTGAAAATTCTGCAAGCTGCATTTTACGACCCTCGAATCTGACACAGTTAAAAGTTATGGCGCAAGTCTTGCTCTGTCAGCCACAGGTTTCGTGAAACCGGCTCCGATACATTTCGAGTTTTTTTCTCCCTGAGCTTTGAGATTGGCTGCCTGGTCTCGGTTCGGTTTCTGTTGTGGTTGTTACGGTTGTTGTCGCTGCTGTAGTTGCTGATATTGCTGCTGTTGTTGCTGGTGTTATTGTGGTTTGTGCTGGCGCTGTTGCTGTTGCTGTTGCTGCCGTTGCAGTTGCTGTTTTGCTGCAATTGTGGTTGTTGTGGTTGTTGTTGCTGCTGCCGTTGGTGATGTTGATGTTGCTGTTGTTATTGTTGTTCATGATGTTTTTGATGATGTTTTTCATGATGATGATGATGATGATGAGGATGACGAGGATGATGAGGATGATTAGGATGATGAGGATGATGAGGATGATGAGGATGATGAGGATGATGAGGATGATGAGGATGATGAGGATGATGAGGATGATGAGGATGATGAGGATGATGAGGATGATGAGGATGATGAGGATGATGAGGATGTTGAGAATGATGAGGATGAGGATGATGATGATGATGATGAGGAGGAGGATGAGGATGATAATGGGGTGAGGATGATAATGGGGATGATGATGATGGGGATGATGATGGTGGTGATGATGATGATGAGGATGATGAGGATAATGAGGATGATGAGGATGATGAGGATGATGATGATGAGGATGATGATGATGATGATGAGGATGATGAGGATGATGATGATGATGGGGATGATGATGATGATGATGATGATGGTGATGATGTTGATGATGATGATGATGGTGATGGGGATGATGATTGGGATGATGAGGATGATGATGAGGATGATGATGATGATGATGATGATGATGATGATGATGATGGGGATGATGAGGATGATGATAATGATGATGTTGTTGTCGTCGCTGTTGTTGTTGTTGTCATCGTCGTTGTTGTTTGGCAGTGAGTCTGCGTTTTGCTCTCATACAGTACTGCTTCTATACTGGTCCTATGGTGATTGGATGCGTACGTTGCACCGGACCCGGAAGTACCAGGCAATAACACGATTCTCGTTCATCTGCACCGTTCTTTTATTCCACCAAACACTATCTATGCCACCATATGTTTCTCTGCTATGACATTGTCTTGACATGAAGATAAAATGTGACACGCTTTATAAACAAGGGCTGGGAAGATTTACAGTTGGACTACCGTATAATAGTTTCGCCTGAAACAGTGGGCCGATGTGAAGGATGGAAGCTGCATTTCCCTGTTGAAATGGGACAATAAACGTAGCTCATCTTACTAAGTTGCATTGATTTGGTTTGGTTCGTTTCGGTCTAGTCTGGTTTGGATTGTTTCGTCTGGTCTGTTTATATTTGGTTTGAGGTGATATACAAAAATGTTGCAAACTGCTTACTGACTAAAATTACCAAAATGTAAATCTAAAATTTAGTGGGCCTGACGTTTCGATCCTAGCAGGACCTTTCTCAAAGACCTTTCTCTGCCTTTGAGAAAGGTCCTGCTAGGATCGAAACGTCAGGCCCACTAAATTTTAGATATATTTGGTTTGGTTAGGTTTCGTTTCTTTTGGTTTTGTTTGGTCTGATCTGTTCTGATCTCTGTTCTGATCTCTGTTCTGGTCTGTTCTGATCTGGTCTGTTCTGGTCTGGTCTGGTCTGGTCTGGTCTGGTCTGTTCTGGTCTGGTCTGTTCTGGTCTGTTCTGGTCTGGTCTGGTCTGCTCTGGTCTGTTCTGGTCTGGTCTGGTCTGGTCTGGTCTGGTCTGGTCTGGTCTGGTCTGGTCTGGTCTGGTCTGGTCTGGTCTGGTCTGGTCTGGTCTGGTCTGGTCTGGTCTGGTCTGGTCTGGTCTGGTCTGGTCTGATCTGATCTGATCTGATCTGATCTGATCTGATCCTATCCGCTTCGGTCCGGCTCGGTTCGGCTTGGCTTGGTCTGGGTTTGTTTCTTGTTTTCCTTCTTTTCTTCGCATTGCTCTCCATGGCATGGCTTTATAATTCGTCAAATTACCTGCAAGATTCCTCACAGGCAATGTCCCTTTGACTCTTTTGTTGTCCGAGAGAATGACAAAACATAATGCAAAGTCAGAACCACAGGAGATATGGTGTGTGTGTGTGTGGGGGGGGGGGGGGAGTAATTAGCAACTTTGCCTTCAGCATCCGCTTGCTGCCTCTGCTCTGACTGAACTTTTGAAAGGAGCTGCGCCGGACAAGAGAATGCCGTAATCACGGATTCCACATTGTGCCGAAAAAAGAATGGGACCGCTCGCCCAAAGGGGACAAGCCGCCTGGCTCGCACCAAGGGCTGCACTGTGCTGAAACGCATTGCCGCTCACATGCAATTCGCTGGTCACTTTTCTTCGGATGCCATTGTCAATGTGTCCACTGGATTTCCTTTTTTTTGGCAACTAGTGGCATTTAGAATCTGTTTCTTGGACTCGGATGAGGCAGTGGACTGAGATGGCCACTCACGGCGACGAAATTAATCATTCCGGCATAAATTCGATCATTGAAAGCCCCCCCCCCCCCCCGCCAAACTAAAAAGAGGGGAAAAAAACGCGATAGTGAATGTTAAGTGGATGTCTGCGTTTTGTCGGCAGAACAGAATGAGCCCTTTTCACTGGAATCAAAAAGGAACCTGCTGTCGCACGGAACGATCGTTGGAACTGTGTGTTACTCGTTGGCTATATACATTCCGATTCCGGTGTATGCCCCTACCCCTATACTAGAAAGCCTCCCTCCTTGATTTATTCTAGCGACTATTTATTTACAGTTATTTATTTATTATCCTGTTGCGGAAAGAAGAAAGGGGCGGGTGGAGGGTAGTTTCTCTCGACCACGCAGTGACCCTATTCGGCTGCCTTACCCGGAGTCTTGGTATCCAGTCTCGTTTTCGGGGCCGAGCCCCACTGACACCAGACCACGAGTAGAGACTAATATATTGACGCTGAGGTGCTCGTAAATAATGCGTATAAGAAGGACGAGGAAAGACTAGCACCTTGTTTTGTTTCTTATGCCGCGCCAAGTTGCCAAGGAGGCGTCTCTGGCAGCCGGAGAATGGGAACAAGTATACAGAGGTCGAGACCCCGTCTATATGTGGGCCACGGTATGGTACACTGAGCTGCAAATCATCGGTCAAAATGGGTTATAGCCTAGTTTCTTCTCTCTCGCTCTCTCAACGTATGCGGCTCTGTCTCTCTCGGTCTATATCCCCCCCCCCCTCTCCCTCTCTCTCACTCTCTGTCTCTGTCTCCCCTCTACTGTTCCTCTCCTCTTCCTTTCTCTCCCTCCCTCCCTCCCTCCCTCTCCCTCTCCCCTCCTTGTACCTCTCACCATCTATTTTCCCCCTCTCTCCTTCCATCTCTCTCAAGACCTCTATACCTCTCAGCATCTTCATCCCCTCTCTCTCCCTCCTATTTCCCTCTCTCATACTCGTCAGCCCTCACCATTCCTACCCCATCTGCCCCTTCCCCCTCACCACCCTCCCTCTTTCTCATTCTCCCTCTCTCTCTCTCTATCTCTCTTTCTCTCTCTCCCTCTCTCTCTCTCTCTCCCTCTCTCTCTCTCTCCCTCTCTCTCTCTCTCTCTCCCCCTCTCTTTCTCTCTCTCTCCTCTCTCTCCCTCTCTCTCTCTCCTCTCTCTCTCCTCTCTCTATATATATATATCTCTCTCTCTCCCCCTCCCCCTCTCTCTCTCTCTCTCCTCTCTCTCTCTATCTCCTTCTCTCTCTCTCTCTCTCTCTCCTCTCTCTCTCTCTCCCTCTCTCTCTCCTCTCTCTCTCTCTATCTCCCTCTCTCTCTCTCCCTCTCTCTCTCTCTCTCTCTCCCCTCTCTCTCTCTCTCTCTCTCTCTCTCTCTCTCTCTCTCTCTCTCTCTCATTTCGTTCTGTCAAGTCTCACGGGCCTGACAAATATGTCAGCACCGCCCCCCCACCACCACCCCCTCCCCTTGTCTCGGGTGTCCGACACGTTCTTGCTGTTGGTTGAAGGGCTCAACGTGGTGTACAAGGGGCCGAGTCCTTCCCGGAAAAAAATCCGACCTGCCAACAAAAAAAATGAAATAATTTTTTGTAGGGGGGCTCCACTGTCAAATGTATTTCGGAAAGCACTTTCGTCTGGTCCTTTCAGTGGAAGGTTGCCAAATCAGCTATAGTATAGCTGCCATTCACAAATCTGGTAAGCCGCAACATGTAACCAATTACAGACTTATGTTTCTGTGAGTAAATTAACCAGAATGCACAACCAGTCTGATCAGGGCCAATAGTATGGGTTTGTCCCCGGCAGAGACTGTTCTGCAAATCTCACATTCATTTTCTCCTGGAGTCACAACATGCTGTGAACCGCAAGCCGGCCGCTGGACGGTGTCTCGACAAACTTCTGAAAGGCCTTTGGCGGTGTCTCGGGGGACCTTCTCCTGTATGGGCAAAGTGACATCGTGCAGTCTTAATCATATCTTCTGTCACTGCTGCGTATAGTTATCAATTATTATCCCAAAGACAGCAGCACACACTATAGACTACTTGTGGACGGAAAAAACCTTCCTCCTGGATCCCGGTCCCATCTGAATAGAAATCAAACATTTACCCGTTACCTTGTCTGATGATACATTATATCACCATAACATTTGAGGAGTGATCGTCTAGAGGCCCATTTATTTACACAGACGCGCGGTAACGCGACAGCGGAAAGCGCCAATGCCGCGCGGTATTTTACGTTTACGTTTACAAGTGGAAACTGGCCATACTGAAGGAATCGAAAGCAGTATCTTGAGGAAAATCGCTTTTTTCGATTATCTTTTACAAAGATACCGCGCTACGACCGCGCGTGCTGACCAATCAAATTAGGCGATTTCTCTTTCGAATGAGACGCAATCTCGCCAGGATTAGGCGAGCTTATTTATCTTGCTTTCGATTCCTTCAGCACAGCGCCATTGTCTATGGAAAATGACATTTCTCAAAATTTAGTGGGCCTGACGTTTCGATCCTAGCAGGACCTTTCCCAAAGGCAGAGTGACAAGGACAAAAAAGATATATGTACACGAAGGAAGGGGAACAATTGTGAATATGACACGGATGAGAAACAAAGGACAAAGAGTAAAGCTGGTAGGGAGAGATCAAAGTGAAGGGCAGGGAGTAGGGTAGGGATTAGTGAGAAGAGGGGGAAAGATCAAAGAGAGAAGTGTGGAGGAGTGAACACGAAAGAAGGAGGATCAGAAAGCATGCATGGTGTTAGTCATGGATGTTGAGGCCACGTGGTTGAATAGTCATTTGCTAGATACTGAGCCGGCTTCCGCTCCTGTGTGTATTTGGAGAATGTCATTAGCACCAATAGCGTGAGTTCCCCCGCCCCTGCGTAGACACAAACTACCGCGCGGTATTGTCGCTTTCGGTTACCGCGCGCCTGCGTAGATGCACGTTCCGCGCAGAATTCCGTTACCGCTCGCGTGTGTACATAGGCCTTAAATGGGCCTTTAAGAGGGAGCCAATCATCAATATAGGCCCAATGTTCTCGACCAGGTCTCTAGTCGGTAGGATCTGGCCTGCGTCTCGTGTAATGTCCATTCATTAATGTGCGTCTTGGCGTCTCACCTTCAGTTTGTCTCTTGCAATTCTCTTTGTTGTCATGATCAACACCATAGCTCGTTTTGACAATTCCATTTGCATCCATTTCTCTCATTCGGGGTGGTGGGTGTAAGATGTTTAATTGTATACTGTTTTCATATTATAGTTTCATACAATATTTATTTTGTGATTTTTAATCTAAATGCATGTATATCAGTAATTGCCATTCGTTCGCTGTTGGATCTGGTTGAAATAGATAAATAAATAGATCATAACCAGCCGCTAGTTCCGAGCCATATATTTGTATTATCATCATCATCATCATCATCACCACGAATGAGAGTTTTTGAGGGCTTTGGTTGAAGCACTATTCTGGCGCGGTGAGGTCAAGAGTCTACGCTCACGAGCAGACGAACCCGGGGTGATGCGAACTCCTACACCTCGCACGAAAACCGACCGCGATCAAAAATGCAGAATCATAAAAAATGCACCATGCACGAACGCTCTGCTCCGAGTTCAAAGGTCGTGTCTCGTTTCACCAATTTTGCTTTCGTATATGTCACCCAACGTTAGAATTACCACCCCGTCTTTACATTAATATTCAGTAGATATTTGTTTTCCCTTCTTTATTTCCTGTATATTTCCTGTATATTAATCGTAATCCATAGATTGCCCAGTGGAACTGACTGTCCATTCATGTTGTTGCAACCAAATAAGGGAGAAGTGCATGGTTGTAGCTACAACCACCTATATACGCCGTGCATGGTTGTTGATCAGCGGTCATCTGGGCCTAATTTCATACCGCTGCTGAAGCGTGTGGGCAGCTCCTCGGTGTCAAAACGCTCTTTGGAGTCAACATTCTCCCTAGTCCTCCAATACTTTGGTCAGGTAGTATACCCGTGCCGCACAGCGAGCGCGCTTAGTCCGCACTGTCCGACAATAATGTTTAGGCAGCTAGGGGAGCATGTTGACACCGAGGAACTGCACAAGCGTGAAAGCTTGCTTACCATGAACGTTCTATTCTTCCGCGGTTAGAACAGGATCGCCTGTCGTATACTTCACACGGTGTGTTTGTGATCGCCTTTGGCTTGCATTCAAAATCGTCTATGCTTATTCTTGGATACAAGTGCAACTTTGGATGGCAACCAGATTCAATGCAGCTTTCAAGCCTTAGTCAATTTTGGAGCTTGAGCGTGTCCTTGAAATTTATCCCTTGACTGTAAAATGTGGCACATAAAGCATAGGCATTAATTAATGTATCACATTAAAAAAAAATATGAAAATTTGGTAAATATAACTTTGACTGGACCGGGTCGTGAACCCGAGACCTCTGGATTAACTTACTAGTGCTCTTCCATCTGAGCTACCATCCCTTAGATGGTGACCTTCCCTAATAGTCAACTAGTCTGTGCCCGGGTGCAAGTCGGAAGCAATTCAACCATTAACTGCCGTATATCTCCTGGGATCACGCCCCTGCTTTCATTCAGATGCAAACAACTAATTGTTGTAAAGCAATACCCAGTAAGTTTTTCCTTCATTTGTTAATTTGTTAAAAAAAAGAGCTTTCCATGTAATGCATCACTGCCAAAGAGTCAAGTACTCTGCTGTATGAGATCACGTTCACTTTGCCTGAAGTTTTCCAAGTCGTTGTACCCCCTAGACATCTGTATCGGAGGAGGGCACAAATTCTATCGCATAGTTTCGATACATATTTCGCATAGTTGCCGAGATCGAAGGAAAATCCTCACCAAGCAACATTCCTGGTATCTAGGCCACGCGCGAAAATAAAATTCCACGGTATTTTAGAAATTCAGGCGGAATCCTGCACGTGGTTGGTCATCATCTCGGTGTGCAACGTGACCAGATTAATGCCGTATCTTTTTTACGGGGGTTTTCCTTTGCACTTTAATGAAAGGAGTTGCGTCGTTGGCGGGCTAGATATCGGGAAAAATAGAAGGCTATACCCGTATACCCGCTTACACGTTTTATGTCATTTTAGGCAGAGTTTCAAAGAATTAGCCTCGTTCTCGGCTATGTCGCTAGTGGGATTGAAAACAAGCGAAAGGCAAGACGCGAAACAGTTACAACGCGGCACAGTTACCTTTTCTCGCTAACACATCTCGTAAGATTTGGGCGAGACTTCCGGCACCGATCCGAAGATTTACTGTAAGACCCCCTAGATTTTCCTTTGATTTTTTTTTCGAAAGGTTTTTGTCGGACTCTTGCTCAACGTGTACATATACAGCACACAGGCAATCTGTCACTCGCTACTCCGTTTACGGTGTCTGCAAGGCTGATGACGTTACCTTTGTGGGCTAATGTTCTTAAATAGACGCGGAATAGACTCCCGAACTCGATTCCGTGTCGTCGTATTTGAGTCGACTTTGTTTTCGGGATGGGGGGGGGGGGGGTTGAGGGGGTGGGTATATAGCGGCTCTCGCAAATACCTTACGAGTCAATCAGAAATTCAAGCTAAATACACGCGTTATTTGGCGGGCTGAGTCCAGCCCGTATCGCCGTAGCGTTTGACGGCGCAGATGTTCCGAAGCCGAAATCTAATTTGGCGAAGTAGGTCAGCCTACATCAACCGTGGGTATGGGGGGCTCCTCTTTCAGTGTCTAGTGTGTGCGCCGGGCCAGGACCGTGTTATGATTGTATTAAACGCGAGGAGGCGGGGGCAGCACGCGGCCCAGGTCGGCCGCTTAGCTAGCCCCGCTGCATTGTGGGATATAGGCTGGACAACGAGGAGCAGGGTGCGTACACTCGAACAGTCACCAGGCACAGGGTGCAATTTGGCTAGTACGTTTATAGGTCGGGTCACCTCTTGTCATCAAAGGTAAAACAAAGGCTCGGGCAATGAATATTTCAAACAGTGGTTGAAGGAGATGTTCCTCGTCTTATCTTCTGTCTCTGTCTAATAAAGGGAAAGATATTCTTACTAGTGCATGTATATGCAACTATATTTTCATTTGTTCGATTTTCGGAACCAATTGAAACAAAAAATGGCAAAAGACATCGACTGAACCTGGATTCGGGTTCATGTTCAGGTCCATTGAAAGTTTTCTTTGCCTTTTTCAATTTCTTCAAAAATTCCCGGTGAGTCTTTCCTTTATTTGTTTGACTTTGTTTGATTTTGTTGTTGTTGTTGTTGTTGTTTGGCAATCAGTATTAAAACAATTATGGATAAGAGATAATTAGCATGCAGGCGAAATCTTGTTATTGTTTTTAATGTGCCTTTGCGAGATTAAAAATGAATGAAAAGTTAGATTGTATTCTTATTCATATTCATAAAAGTTACCTGCCTTAAGGATAAGGCAGGATATAGGACAGGTAAGAAATGAGCCCATCACTCAGGCCGTGCAAAATACGCCGTCTAATCCACACACAAATAAAGCATCAAGCGGGAATCACACGCAATGTGTGAAGAATACGGGCAACCCATTACACATAATGCATTTGATAAATCGCTTTTTAATTTTTTTTTTATTTCACAGTGGAGTTCAAGACTCCATTTAATTCAACTCATAAAAAACATATATAGAAACACACAACAGAAGCAAGAAAATCATACAATAACTTTTACGGTATTGTTACACATTAGATATAATAGATTACATAAAAATAAAGCACCAAGTGGGAATCACACGCAATGTGTGAAGAATACGGGCAACCCATTACACATTATGCATTTGATAAATTGCTTTTTTCCCCTTAGATTACGAGCTGTATTACAAAATGAAATAGCACAAATAATAAAACAGTGGCAACAATACGATTAGCGGAGTCCCTCTCTATCTCCTTCTTTCCTTATAGCCCTTAACCTTGAGTGGCTGAATAGCCTTGTTTGGGGCAAATTTTGCATAAAAAAGTGCAATTTTAACCAGTCTATAAAGGGAGAGCATTGCGCTGTGTGGGGCCTGTGTATGAAAATGAACGGTTTCAAGTCTTCTTGGGTTGTGTGGATGAAACCTTTCTGAAGCTTTTGATATGCTGTTCAAAAATTGCTAAAAACACCATCGTTTGAATAGTGAGTAGACACCTTATGACTTCTGCAGTAGACAAAGAAGCATAACCTTGCTCCAAACAGCATTATTATATCAATTATCATCTACAGTAATGACTAATGCCGCCATTATAGCGAGGAACAGGTGCGTACGGGAGGCGCAAGGTCGGAACGGAAAACAAAATACCACAGGGCAGGTTTCCCCCCTTTTTTCATATTTCGCCATTCACTAGTTAGCATTTTTGTCTCTTATATGAATATCTATTCGTAATCACCAATTACCTATACCGTGTTTCTTATTTCCAGAGTGAGGGAGAGAGTGGTGAAGAGGGAGTGGGTGAGAGACAGGCAGACACAAACAGACAGACAGAAAGAGAGAGAGAGACAGGGGAATAATTGAGCACAGAGAGATCGAGAGCGGAAAAGAGAGTGAGAAAAAGAGAGACAGAGAGAGGGCGAGACAGTCAGAATGAGACAGAGAAAGGCAGTGGGGAGATAGAGAAAAAGGGGAAGAGAGACAGAAATACAGAAAGACAGAAAGCTAGAAAGACAGAAAGACAGAAAAACAGAAAGACAGAAAGACAGAAAGTAGGACAGACAAACAGACTGACAGACAGACAGACAGAGAAGGAAAGAAGAAGAGAGGGGGAGGGGGTGCAAGGGAGAGAGGAAGAGTGGAAGAAGAGAAGAGAGTGATAGTTCGGCTTGTGTTTGCTCTCCTCTAATTTGGTAAATCCTTCTTGCACGCACCTTGGCTGATCGTGAAAATGCCTCGCGGGCCAAGCTCTTGTCTCCCCCCTCCTCAAGATGAGCCATCCCCTCGGTACGGGAGAGGTCCGGGGTCCCCTATTCCCCGTGCTATTTAAGCCATTCTCGCCTATCTATTAAGACGACTGAATGGCTTGCGCCCGAAACGCACATGGGTACCGGCCGGCCTTTCATTTCTATATATTTTTTTTTTTATTATTATTATTATTTTTTTTTACCCCTGCACACCCTCAATTCGTGCACGCATCGCACGGCCTCGATAGTCTCCTCGTGAACGCTGCTCCGGCCAAGCTTATAGCTGCCTAGCTATAACGCGCCCTTCGATTGCCCGCATGCCCCATACACTGACGATGGTATATATATATACAGCAGAGGTGGAGTCCGACATCGCCAATGCTGTAATTCGGGATTCTTGGGTGTGTTTTTTTGGGGGGAGGTTCATGAATAAAGATATAGAACGTTGCCGGATTATAACGGAGGCAGACCGAGGTGGGGGAATGATGCACTGATGAGAGCGAGGCCGGTGTGCGTGGATGGTGTGTACAGCTCATCCGTGTGTAGCCCTATATCTCCACGGGCACCGCCGGCCGCGAGGAGACTTGATGCCACTGGCAGCCATGCATTTGGCTGCAATGGCACCACGGTTTTATCTTTTGATGCTCCCTTCTCCCCTCCCTCCTCATTTGCCTCTCTCCTCTTCTCAGAGAGAAGGGATGAGCGTGGAGGAATTCCCCGTTGGTCCTGCGTCATCATCGTCCCTCCTTCTCGCTTTTATATCCCCTCTCACCTATCTCCGTCCGCTGCTCACCCTGGAGTTTTCGGTCCCAAGGAAAGATATACAGGGAGAGATAGACACAGAGGAAGGGGGGGGTCTTGATCGGTCGTTGGCTCACGAAGACTCTGCTTCTGTCTCTGGCTCTGACTCTGGCTCTGGCTCTGGCTCTGCCTCTGCCTCTGCCTCTGTCTCTGCCTCTGTCTCTGCCTCTGCCTCTGCCTCTGTCTCTGCCTCTGCCTCTGCCTCTGCCTCTGCCTCTGCCTCTGCCTCTGCCTCTGCCTCTGCCTCTGCCTCTGCCTCTGCCTCTCCCTCTCTATCGCCCTCTCCCTCTCCCTCTCCCTCTCCCTCTCCCTCCCCCTCTCCCTCTCCCTCTCCCTCTCCCTCTCCCTCTCCCTCTCCCTCTCCCTCTCCCTCTCCCTCGGGCATGCGCTCCGGGTGTGAATGACCGAACCCGGGGCCTCGCTTTGCCGCCTTCCCAGCCCCGGCCGACGTCGTTGCCTTGTTTTCTTAGTAACGCCGAGCATGCACCGTGTCGTACACTGCTCCCGGTGACCCGCGCAGTCGATTCCAACAACAAATCGGGTATCGCACTGGGGGAAGGGATGCTGCCAGGCAGCCATGGGATGCGCAGGATTAGAATTGATTTCCATGCCGTTGTGTCCGTGTATCCCCCCCCCCTTCTTCGCCCTCATCAGGAAGATCGAGTGGACGTGATAGCTTCCACGTGTTCGCTGCCCGGGTATTCTTTCTCATTTTCCTATTTTGGAGAGGGTAGGGGGAGGGGGACCCGCGAGCCCGTGGCACTCATTATACGGGCAGATTGCTACAGAGATTCGCTGGTATAAGTCGGGAATTACATACAGGGGCGAGTACCCGCGCGCGCAAGATGACAGCGACGGCAGTACATCTCAGCTGACAACCTCGTGACCAGGGTGACAAATACATCACTAGAGGACTGAGAGTGAGATAGGCTGGCTGGCATGTACACGGTGCCGCGTTGGCCATGCAGCTCTCAGCAATCGTAGACCTTTAGTTCGAGACTACTCGTCGCACGCCCTTCAATTCAACCGCTGCACTCGTTTGTCCAAAACAAATTAGCTGCACGGCGTTCCTTTCCATTTTGCCGCTTCGGTTACTCTACCCCCCCCTCCGACAACCTAGCCTCAGATCATCTAAGGTTGCAGGTTTGAAGGGAAAAAAAATCGATATCAACAAGCTTCTTGAGGACGAACGAATGAACAATCAAATCAACAGCTTTGCACAAGCGATCTGATGCAAAAACACGGGGGGATTCAAGTAGATCATAATTTGACCTGAGCTGGAAATTGAACGGGTTTATCGTGTCGTGTAGAAGAGAAAGGCCATACACGTCATATTTTTCAACTTCATTCACACTCTGGTTTACCATAAAGGCCCAATATAACATTGGTTAAGGTCAAAACATTGCCTCAGTTTGTGTGTTAAACCATTCAACAAAGCAATCCTGCGAAGGTTTTAGCTCAAATGGTGATCTGAGAAAGTAGGAAAGGTAAAAAAACCGTCACGGTTTTTGCACCATTCTGCAGTGTAAGAAATAGTTTAGGACTTGCGAGTAACAAACTATTTGATGATGTTTGAGTGAAGATTTCTAGGGAAGTACAGCATCCCAGACCGTAAGATTTCAACATGAGGATTTTATCATGACCATCAGCAAACTGTGTAAATTGGATGGAAATCTGTAGACATCGACATGTTTTCCGATCTTCCCAATGTTGTAGTGGGCCTTTAACCTGTTGAGGGCCTGACCAGATTGCAAAAAAAAACACATCGGTTTTTGCAACCACCGTGCATTCAAACCCTGATTGACATCCCTGATTGTATATAATCAGTTGGTATAACGCCTATGATATTCAGCAATCGACCTTGAATGCGACACATTTCACAGTTCTTTCCAAATGACTGGATGTGGGCTGGATGTGGGCCTGTACCGTTGATAGCGAACAACGGCTTCAATGATTCTGAACTATTCTCCGCTGCTATTGCAATAATATAGCACAACATTGGTCGAGGTCGAAGAATAGCATCCATACGATGTCTGATCCAACATATGCATGAAATAGCACACCTGTGAAAATTTCAGCTCAATCTGCCAACCGAGTTTAGATCTATAGGTGGTGAGAATTAGAAGTAATATTTTCTCCAGAAATTTTTCTCCAGCATTTTGGACCGAAATATTTCAGTGCGAGGTTTCTACTATAACACTATAACCATCTTCAAACTGTAGAAGTTTCATGTAAATATTATGTGAACATTTCTGTTGTTCGATCTTACCAATGTTGTGTAGGGGCTTTAAACCATGAAGGCGGCAGTATCGGTTGAATTTCTAACGCGCGCTGAGAATGAAGCTCTATGCAAAGGTGTCTTGACATGCTCACGAACACAGCTGTACACATCTCACACGTTGTAGGGCCTTGCGTATCGATGCTGGCATTGTTTCCCTTCAAAGTAAGGTAATGGAGATAATAAGTAAAAACACGGTAATCTGAGAAGGTCGCGCGCAATGAAATTGTTCAGCGTATAGAGATATCAAGTGTCATCAAAATGAGATCAAAGGCAGGAAATTAATATCAGGAATCAACTGACTGTGTCCGGGCAATGATAATCGGTCATCCATCTCTCCCTTTTTGAGTTGGAGGGGGGGGGGATTTTGGCTTTTTAAGTTCATGCATAAACGTTCCAAGCCGTGGTGTGACAGTATAGAGTTTGATTCTCACGTACAAGCGCTGAACCATGGTCGTGGTTATCGGCAGATAAACGATTTGGGAATGGCGAGTCAGGCGGGCCAATTCAAGAGAACATCACCGGTCTGTATTTTCGTTTCGAGACCGAACACCACTTGACGGCACCGTTGAACCATTCGGAGAGGAGGCGGACCGTTTCACCATCGGCACCATTCAGCGCCTACCACTACTGGAAAGAAAACCAGCCTGCACAAATTGAAATGTATAGCGGCTCCAAACGACACGCCACACTCTCAGTCGCCGTGCCCATGTTGCCTATGTACACACTCTTAGTCTGATCGCACCCAGTTGAGAACAGTCGCCTGGGCCCTCGACTTATAACTCAAAGGACGATCACGAAGAAGAAGAAGTTGCAGAAGAAGAAAAATGGAGAAGGAGAAGGAGAGGGAGCTCGAGAAGGAGGAGAAGGAGGAGAAGGAGGAGAAGGAGGAGAAGGAGGAGAAGGAGGAGAAGGAGGAGAAGGAGGAGAAGGAGGAGAAGGAGGAGAAGGAGGAGAAGGAGGAGAAGGAGGAGAAGGAGGAGAAGGAGGAGAAGGAGGAGAAGGAGGAGAAGGAGGAGAAGGAGGAGAAGGAGGAGAAGGAGGAGAAGGAGGAGAAGGAGGAGAAGAAGGAGAAGGAGGAGAAGGAGGAGAAGGAGGAGAAGGAGGAGAAGGAGGAGAAGGAGGAGAAGGAGGAGAAGGAGGAGAAGGAGAAGAAGGAGAAGGAGAAGAAGATAAGGGAGAAGGAGAAGGAGAAAGAGAAGGAGAATGAAAAGGAGAAGGAGAAGGAGAAGGAGGAGAAGGAGAAAGGGAAGGAGAAGGAGAAGGAGAAGGAGAAGGAGAAGGAGGAAGAGAATGAGAAGGATAAGGAGGAGAAGGAGAAGGAAAATGAAAATGAGAAGGAAAAGGAGAAGGAGGAGGAGAAGGAAAAGGAGAAAGAGAAGGAGAAGGAAAAGGAAAAGGAAAAGGAGAAGGAGAAGGAGAAGGAGAAGAAGGAGAATGAGAAGGATAAGGAGGAGAAGGGGAGAAGGAGAAGGAGAAGGAAAAGGAGAAGGAGAAGGAGGAGAAGGAGAAAGAGAAGGAGAAGGAGAAGGAGAAGGAGAAGGAGAAGGAGAAGGAGAAGGAGAAGGAGAAGGAGAAGGAGGGGAAGGAGAAGGAGAAGGAGAAGAATATATTTGTTTCCTTTTTAAAGGAAAACTTTATTTTCCAAATGAAAAAAGAAAGGAAAAAAGGCCGCATGAATGGGAAAGCGTGTTCGTGAAATTTATCGATTTTTGTTTTCTTTCTTTCTTAGTTGAGATTGGCTGGGGGTATGACGGGTAGTGGGCTGGGGGTAAGGTGATACGCTGTTGTGGTAGCTGCCTCCCGTGCATGCCTCGCTCGGTAGCCGCGTTCACCGTGAAACGTTGCTCCGACTCAGTGTTGCGTGGTGGGGACACGGGGGAAGGAGCGGTGTGGATATACAACGTATAGAATCTCGTCTGCCGGTAAGTGCACCATACGGCACGGTACAATTCTATACCAGCATCCTGGAAAAAGAAGAAGCCACCGTCACCGCTTGTCTTTCAACAACTCGCGACTCTATCGTTGGGGGTCCTCTCATGGGAGCCCCACCCCCCCACCCCACCCTAGCCGGAACAACAACAACAAAGCCGGAGTTATTATATGTCTCTCTTTGGAGTTTCACGAGCGGACTGACTTTCTCATTTTTGGGAGTTCACCGTGCCGGGGCACCAGACTGAAAGTGGCACTGCCCGTCGCGGGGAGACACGCGTCGTGTACCCCGAGTGCGTGCGTGCATGTCTGCTGTTCGCGAGCGAAGCGACGACTATTCGGCTGGGCACGGCGGCACGGCGTTGCGCCCCACCCATAAGAACGTTTCACTACCACTCGTATATTATCATTATTTCCTGCAGAATTCGCTCACTACGGTGCCGATACGAGAGGGCGCTGGATTTGACGGTTGGATGCTTCAGGGCCACAGTGAAAACTTACCCAGGGATTTTTTTTTTTTCAACAATATTTGCCATGTGTGAGCACAGAACACTCTTACACACAATGAAGGGACCAGGGCTATGCTCTGTACACAAGACTATTATGATGCACTCAATCCTCTCTTTTGATTTTCACTGTAGAATACACAATTTCAGCGAAACTGGACATTTTAGAGAAATTTGCGGGCTTTATATTTTCGTTAATCATACCCGCTAGTCCGTGATTGCGGATTTCAAAGGATCAGGATCCATGTTTTCGAAAACCCTGATTGTCTTCCTTTTTTCCGAATTTGCACACAATGTGCCAAATAGATACAATATCCCAGAAGAATGATTCGATTCGGTTTCAGGGTACGTTCTACTTTACTCTAATGCAAAAGCCTATTCTAGATTCTGCGGACCAAAAACCGTGTCAGATGTTCTGGGGGTATGTACATGTGCAATGTATACGCTGCGTACACATCGCATATTGCAATGGCTCTGAAAAGGGTGATAGTGTAACACGCTCTTTTACCATCGCATCGTCACATTTTGCTGCCGAGCCCGACCTCGTAATTAGGACATCACTTCATTAACTTCTTTACTCCCAACAGCTGGTCAAATAATGAAACGAAATTATATTGCAGGTCCGATGGGGCAGTCCGCTGGGCGATCACGTCATTAACACGGCACTGGAGCACAGCTTCAGCCGTCGGGAACGGTTGAGGGACGTCAGACCCACGCGCTACACGAAGAGTCGGGACGTGCCAAGCAGGAAGTGCATCGTTACTTACAGTGAGCGTGTTGGCGTACGGGAGGTCGCGCGGCCTCAGTCGAGTCAATGAAAGCCATGCACTCATATATATCTGCACACAATGAGTGTCTGGTCGGGAGTGTACCGTGTGGACTCCGAGATTGGCTGCTCCTCTGTTTCGCCGACGCGTATCGCCTATACCGCCTTGCCGTCCCCGCAACGTACTGTACTTCCCAATACCAGAATTGCAACGTGCCAATTTCAGAGTGATTGGTAGCGGGGTTTTTGTTTCGCTTGTGAATACGCTCGCCCCCGTTGGTTTCGGTTTTGCGGTCTTCGGAAACTGGAGAGCAGTGACGTCCACACCACACCGAGTTGGCCCCGTAGACATGAGCGCCGCATCAGCCGACGCCATGCACCGAGCAAAACCATCATAAATCTGGGCACAAAGTGCAAGTTGGTTCGCCGGGAATACTGTCCAGGTGTTGCTGCCCCCCCCCCCACAAAAAAAAAAAAAAAATCAGTTTAATTTGGACCCGGAAGGCATGTCCTCGCCCCGACCTCTGACCTCTTCCGAGCTGTCCTAAATATGTTATTCGGCCCGCGGCAACAGCTGGATGCGACGCTGCCGGTGACCCCTGACCTCGGTCTCCGCTCAGACATTTTTTTTTCGCGTGTCGTCGCCGGTATTGCCCAGTAATAGAAACGGAGAGGCGAGGCTCTTGGGCCAAGTGGTGGCGGTAGTCTGTGGCTGCCGTGGGTCTCGGCACAAAGGCCTCTCGCTGCGTGCAAAGGCCGGGGACAACACAGAGGGAAGCCGGGCAATTTGTCCGAGTTGGGGGTCGGAACGAGTTCAGCAGATGCCTGACAGGTTTACCAGATCCGCGCGATGCGAAAAGCAGAAGGAGTGAGAGAGACAGAGAGACACAGAGAGAGAGGGAGAGACAGAAAAAGAGAGGGAGAGAGAAACGGGGGGGGGGTGGAGAGCGAGGGAGATGGAGAGAGAAAGATGGAGAGAGAGAGAGAGAGGGAGGGATGTAGATAGAGAGGTAGGTGGAGAAAAATAGGGTGGGTGGAAAGAGAAATGGCCGAGAGAGAAAGATAGAGAGACTGAGAAGGGGGATGTAGAAAGAGAGGGGGGAGGTGGAGAGAAAGAGGGGGAGGTGGAGAGAGAAATGGAGAGAGAAAGACGGAGAGAGAAAGGAAGAGAAAAAATATAGAGATAGAGGGGAGGTGGAGAGAGATGGAGAGAGATTTGGAGAAAGAGAGGGAGAAAGACAGAGGAAGAGAGACGGTGAGGTGGAGAGAGACAGAGACAGAGACAGAGACAGAGACAGAGACAGAGACAGAGAGAGACAGAGAGACAGAGAGAGAGAGACAGAGACACACAGAGAGAGGGAGACAGAGAGAGAGAGAGAGAGAGGGGGGGTGGAGAGAGAGAGAGAGAGGTGGAGGTGTAGGGTTGGTTGCCCGGGCCGATGGGCTGACGGACTCGGTAAGGCCCCCCGTTTATCCCGGTGAATGGATCGACAGCCCGGTGGCAAGAGACTGGAATAAAACCTTCTGATGCCGTAGCCCGCGGCACCAGATGAAACGCTAGACTCTGCCAATCATCCCATGTAGTCGGGAGGCGGCCTCGGCGGGATCGCGGCCGCTCTCCAAACTTGAGCCATATTTTTTTTTTCCACTCACCATCTCTCTCTCTCTCCCTCTCTCTCTCCATCTTTCCTTCTCTCGCCACCTCTCTCTCTCTTACCCTCTCAGCTCTCTCTTCATCTTTTTCTCTCAAAATCTATTTCTCTCCCCACCTATCATGGCTCATCCCTCTCTCTCTCTCTCTCTTTCCCTCTCCCTCTCTTTCTCTCCCCCTTTCCCCCTCCCCTATCTCTCTCGCTCTCTTTCTCTCTCTCCCCTTCTTTCTCTTTCTCTTTCTCTCTCTCTCCCTCTCTCCCTCTTTCTCTAACACTTTCTCTCTCCCCACTCTCTCTCCCCCTCTCTCTCTCTCTCTCTCTCTCTCTCTCTCTCTCTCTCTCTCTCTCTCTCTCTCTCTCTCTCTCTCTTTCACTGTCCTCTCTCTGTCTCTTTCCCTCTCCCACCCTCTCTCTCTAGCTCTCTCTTCCAGCGAAAACAAAACGCTACATAACCAATTGTAATTTGTAAGGGTCTTTGATGGGAGAATGGCCCGAGGAGGTCCTGAAAGCTGTTTCCCCTCAAGCCTCTTGCGGCGGCAGTAGTTCAGCATGCAGCAGCAGCGGTCGAAGTTTCTGGCCGACCGAACGGTTGTCAGTCTCAGCCGGCCTGTTGTCAGGAGTTCCCCTGTCGTTGTCCAGGTGATGTGCGCGGGGTGGCGGCGGGGTTTTACACGGACTGCTCAAAATGGGAGCCAGGGTGGACGCGTGGTCGTTCACTCGACGCTCGGCCACGAAGGAGGAGGAGGGTGGAGAGAGAGAGAGAGACTGAGGGGGGGGGAGGAAAGGAGAGGGAAAAAAGAACAAGGAATAGAAGGCCGCCCGAGCTTGAAAGGATTGCTGCTCCGAAGTGTCCGTCTTGTTCTCGCACAGGTGCGCGCCTTCATGGCGACAACGGTGCCACAAAACCGGGAGCGGAGGCAGAGCGCTGTCGCGAACAAAAGGGTCCCGGGTATCGCATACCAATTGGCCAGGCCCGGGGGGCGGGGAGCCGGGAGCCGGCTTCATTTCGTCTCCCGGGAGGGAATTTCATAAACAAAATGGTGAGTTTTTTTTCTTTTCTTTTTCTTTTTTTCCCCCCTTCTTCTTTCTCTTCTTGTGGTGTCCAGGTAAAAGACAGCCAGCTCCGCCCAGCCCCGAAACCTTAGCCTATTGAGCCGGCGCAGCCCGGAGTGTAGCGTGATACGCCAAGATTTGCGCTGCCCGTTAAAACTGTCCCACCCAGCGGAATAGTCCGGACCAACCCCCCGTCGCTTTATAATCCATTTTGTTGGGGGGGGAGGGGGAGAGCTTTGCTCCGTGTGCACAGCTCATATGAACGGCACAATCTGTCATTTCCTGCACCCATAAAAAAGGGAGGGGAAGAGGAGGAGGAGGGGGGGGGGGGGGGGCGAGGCGAACAACAATCGGAGGGTGGGAGGAGGTCGCGCGCCGCTCATCTCCCCCGGTCATTTATCAAAAGGCTTCCCCCCAGGCAAACCCATTTGCCCAGCCTGCCATTTCAAGGGAGGTGCGGACTCGGCTCCACTCGAGAAGGTTTAGACCTCGGGGCTCGGGTTAGTTCCGCCCACTCCCTCCCCTCCCCCCTCCCCTCCCATCAGCTCCATCCCACCGCCCCTCCCTCCTCGGTCCTCTCTCCTTCCCCCCTCTCTTGCTCTCTCTTCTTCCCTCCCCTCTCTCTTTTCCCTTGCTCTATGGTCCATTCCTCCCTGTATCTCCTTCCCTCTCTCTTGCTCTCTCTCTCTCTGTCTCTCTCTCGCCATCCCTCCCTCCCTCTTCCTCCCTCTCCCTCTCTCTCTCTCTCTCTTTATCTAAATCCTTCCCTTCCCTCTTTCCTTCCATCCGTCCCCCCGTCTCTCTCTTTTGCTCTCTCTCTGTCTCTGTCTCTGTCTCTCTCTCCATCCCTCCCTCTACTCTTCCTCCCTCTCTCGCCCTCCCTTTCCCTCCACTCTCTTTATCTCTCCCCTTACCTCCCCTCTCCCCTTCCATCCCTCCCTCTTTCTCTTTCCTTCCCTCTTCATATCTCTCTCCCCATTTCCTCTACATCTCTCTTTCCCTCCCCTCTCTCCTTACATCCCTCCCTCTATCTCTCACCTTCCCTCTCTCTGTCTCTCTCTCCCTTCCCCGCTCCCTCCCTTTCCCTCCCCTCTTTTTACCTCTCCCCTTCCACCCCTCCCTATATCTCCCTTCTTCCCCTCTCTCCCTCCGTCTTCCTCTCCTCTCTCTCTCCCACTCCCCCTCTCTCTCTCTCCTTCCACTCTTGTCAACTTGCGTATAGACCCCCTCTTTGTTAGAGGGCTGTCTCCAGGAGTCCACAGCGCGCAGCACGGGAACGGCTGACTACATGAGACAGCCCCCCCCCCCCACACTCCCCTGCCTCCAACCCGCCACCCACCCGTGACTAAATGCATCGCTGTCTCCCTGCCAACTCATCACCGGCTGTGGGCTCACCGAGGCCCGCTATAAATCTTTATGGGCCCTAATTGTCGCTTTGCCCCCTCCACTATACCACTACCACCACCACCGGCACCACCGGCAGCACCACCGACTGGAGGGACCTCAGATGGAGACGCCCGATGGAGACCTTGGCCGAGTGAGAAGAAACAAAACCCGACTGGAACTCGGCGCTAACCCCAGGTATTCGTCGTCCACACGGAGAGCCACCACACGGCAGGACGCATCAGAGAAGATGGTGTATCCCGCGGTGCACGGGCTACGTTTCCATAGGTCGTCCATCAGCCGTACCGGCGTGTCACCTGAGGGCGAACCGTCTACGGACACAACGCAGACACCACAGTGATTCCCGTGAAAGCACACATGCCAAACCATCACCCCCTCCCCCCCCAAAAAAAAAAAACACTCGCAAAAACAATGTTTTCAATTCAACAAAGCATTCACCCCCAATACAGTATAATTTATAACAAGATAAGCAATATACGTGTAGATGCTTAAATCACTTATCACAAAGTACGCTCATAAAAATGGGAGGGAGATTAAGCAGTTACGAATGCACGTTGGGAAGCCCACCCTCATTTAAAAAAAAGTTAATTAATTAATTGATTAATTAGCATGGTTGTCGGGATGAAACTGCGTTCTTCTGTAGAATATCCAATCTGCTTTCCGTAAACAACGATAACACCTGCAAGAAATAGATACATAGACACATAACACAGATAATAAGACAATAATTATTGACATAATAATCACTGATGATAGTTGAAATACAGCAGTCTCCTGATGACGGGCCGAGTACACACTGCCTGAAACGTTGAGTTACTGGCTCTTTCCAGAGCCACATACTCCGTCTCAAAAGAGATGCGTTACATGGTGTCACCGCAAACCTTCCCCTAGGTACTTCTACCATGCAAACCTTTAAGTCTTAACAAGCAAAGAATTATAATCGTAGGAATGACACAGATTCAATCGTGGGGAAAGTTAAATGTTCAGTTTCTTCATTTCATCGAAAAAAAATTAAAACAAAAGTAGAGGGCCAGACGTTTTGATCCTAGTAGGACCTTTCTCAGAGGCAGAATCGTTGAACGATATCCAAGTTTTTTTTCAGAAGGAAAATTACGGGGACATCATTATTTTAACCAATGTATTAACGGTCTAGCCCCACATTATCTGTGTGAATTACTGTGTACCACCAATTCAATGTCACGGAGGTCCACTCGGTCCTCAACAGATAAAACTAGGTTACAAGGCTTACAGACAAGACTGTGCTCAGCTGGCGACAGAGCTTTCTCTGCCATTGCCCCTAGTCTTTGGAACCAGCTACATGTCGACCTCAGAGAGGCAAATTCTCTCACCATTTTTAAATCTGGGCTTAAAACACATTTGTTCCGTAAAGCTTACATTATTTAGGTTTTTATCTATTCTATATTTAAACTATAACTTATACATTTGTGATGCTCTACTTGCCTAGAGTTTTACTGCTGTAGACTGCAATGTCAATTGTCCGAGTTAATTGTGTATATTGTTTACCATACTATTCATTGCACCACGTATTTTATAATCAACTAAATGACCCCGTTTGTATATGCTTACCATTTGTATTGTAATATATTGTATTATAATGTTTATTTCTTAGTACTCAATGGTTTTACTGTAATATCTTGTATTGTATTTTAATGAAAATTTACTATTTCTTAATTTGAATGTTAAGAGCCTGGGAGCATTAACCACCCAAATGGCTTTGGCGCTATGTAAATGCGCAATATTATTATTATTATTATTATTATTATTATTATTAACCGATGAAAAGGCCTTTCCATTAAAAGGAGTTTTTTTGTCGGTCACTGCACGGGGAAAACTTAATATCGACTTTGTGGCGATTGTCAAATTTAGACTGGGGAGTTGATCGTGTGTGATTTAGACATGGAACTTTCTCACCAATACCAATCGAGTAACGCACCGTTATAGGCCAAACTCAAACAGACAATCACCGAGGACGGGTCAACTCAATTATACCAACAAAGCATTCAGGCTGCCTGTCATATTATATACTGCATTGTGCCGGCCCGTTTTCGCGAATGCCCGAAATGTGGCTCGTGCCATTAAGTTTTACGATCATTCCCTATATAACGAGTGTGTCCGGGTGGGTGCAATAACCTCTGCTATTCTCGCGATAAAGATCTTACGAATATAGGCCTAATGGTATTGTCTAAAGCAATTCTAAGACGGTAAAGGCTGTATACCGTTGCACAGCTCTTAGTGGAAGAACCGACTTTAACCTTCCATGCATGAACTATACAGACCAGTAAAAAGTTACGGGGTGGTTGGGTTGAAGGTGTGCCTCACGTGTCACTCTGACCGGGACCTTTCGTTTGAGAAAACGATCCACCTGCAATAGAAGCGTCAGACCCTCCTTTTGGGGCGGAGTGGGGAGAGGGTGTATATTGCCGTCACACAGCCAGCGCGATTTTGTCTTCATGCTTTGCAGAAAAAGAAATTGAATCGCTTTTTCCTATTGCCTTGTTAATGGAAGCTTTGTCACCTTGAAGGAGCACCTTTTATTAATCCAGAGGTCCAGGTGATGTGAACATTAGATAAATTTTGGTAGCAGCACATTCCTAATGATAATGATCATGATTATTCTAATTGCAATCAAAATCACAATGGGAAATTGTAAACTCAAAAGAAGACATTCGACAAGAATGTCTTAAGTGGAAGGTTTGCGGTGACACCATGTAGTACTTCTCTTTCAAGAAGAAGTGTGGCTCTGAAAAGAGCCGGCAACTTAACGTTTCGGGTAGTGTGTACTCTGCCCGTCACAAGGAGACAAAGTGCGGGCAGAGTACACAATACCCGAAACGTTGAGTTACCGGCTCTTTTATGAGCCACACTCCTTCTCGAAAGAGAAGTGCTACGCACGGTGTCACCGCAAACCTTCCACTTAGTATTTCCACCATGCAAACCTGCAAAGTCTTATCTAAGAATGTCTTAAGACTATTTTCAGCGGGTGTCTATACATTTTACATTTGTTGTTTAAAGAATGTGTAATGAAACTGCTACATGATGCAATCGTCAGTGCGGAAAGATTTACGCAGAACTACATCCCGATACTTATTGAGATTGTCCGATTGCTGTGTGTGGAACTGCTGCAGCGGGTCCTGATTTCGACACTGACGCTCCTCTTTCCTCCTTTCCGAGCACACCAGGACTCTCATTTTGATCGCACCTGGAGTGAGCAAGGAGGTAACTATCCCATGCCGGGATGCACTCTGTACCACCCATAGGCCATAGTCTACAAGACGGACCTCCTTATTCGTGAGTGGGATCTTCAAGACAGGCCCAATACAACATTGGGAAGAGCGGGGAAAAATCTCAACAGATTTTCTTCTAATTTACACAGTTTGTAGATGGTCATGATTGAATCCTCATGTTGAAATCTTACGGTCTAGGATTATGTACCTTTCGACAAATAGTTTATCACTCGCGAGTAATAAACTATTTCTTACACTACAGAACGGTGCAAAAACCGTGACGGTTTTTTTGCCTTTGTCTACTTTCTCAGATTACCATTTGAGCTAAAACCTTCGCAGGATTTCCTTTTTTGGAATGTTTAATGGTTTAATGCCAGACTGTGGCAATCTTTTGACCTATACCAATGTTTTTGACCTTTGAAAAGAAAAGATTCATGTGTCGTTCAGTTTGGTAAACTTAAAATCGGCACTGGCAGTTTGGTGTACTGCTCATGTACTACTGCGTGCTATTTCCTATCTGTTCGCACAATTTCCTTCTTGTGTGTGTCTCAGACCAGACAAAGACTCTCTCTGTCTCTCTGTAGCTCTCTGTGTGTGTGTATGTCTCTCTCTCTCCTCTCTCTCTCCTCTCTCTCTCCCCTCCCCCCCCCCCTCTCTCTCTCTCTCTCTCTCTCCCTCTCTCTCTCTCTTTCTCCCTCTCTCTCCCTCCCTCTCCCTCTGTCTCCCCCCTCTCCCTCTCTCTCTCTCCCTCCCTCTCCATCTCTCTCCCTCTCTCCCTTTCTCCCTCTCTCTTTGACATAGGCCTAATGTATCTTTATGTTCTTGACTTTGCATACCTTAGAGGGCAATCCTTCTAAAGATAACAATCCCCAACAACGTATTTACCGAGGCTCCTGGCACAAACGGTTCTATCGCATGTCGCTAGACCAACACTCCCCGCGTTTTAAATTGTTTCTCTTTCATTATCGGCCGGCTCGGGTCCAGAGGGGGGGGGGGGGTTGGGGAGACGGTCCCTCAGCGGGGAGCGGGCGAGGGCGTCGGCGGGCGGGCGGGCGGGGGGTGGGGGGTTGACAGCGACGCTGTCTCCCGGTGAACCGTTAGCGGGGGTAGCGCGCTAGCTGCGTGGTTTTCTCCGGCCGGGCTTCAGCGACGGGTAGAAGCCACACCCGGCGTGCCGTGTGATGCAACGAGCCCCCGCGATCGGGCTTCAACGAAAGGCGGAGGAGGGAGGGGGAGAAATGAGGAGCAAACCGCGCGTGTGTGAAGATAGCCGTGTTGGTTCAACTGATGAATAATAACAACTCAATGACGGCACTTTAGAGACTAATCACTTGGGACCGGTGCACAAACTTAGACACTCTTTCCAACTGGTTGGTCGTTAAGTGTCATCCATACGTTTGCTGCTATGCAACCAACACACATTTGCGTTGCATTTGCTTTAGTTTGACCGGTTGGGTATTTCTCTGTTTGTTATGACGTTGTTTTGCTCGTGCTTTTGTCTTTTTAATGTCTCAATGCATTCATAATGCATGTGTCCCCTATGTATTTTTTGCACGGAAGCACGGTTCGCTGGTACCCGACGTCCGAAACCAAAAAGCGGCATTAATCACCACGATGCCTGACCCGACAAAAAAACTCCTCACCAATGGATACACGTTACAACGATTGTGAGACTACAGACCACCAGCGATGATTCAGCAACAACAGCAACAACACCTAGACCCCCCTATACATCAATCAATAATTATCCCAATGCTGTATTTGCGCACGACCACTCGTGGATATTCATTTCATGTTCATTTTCTGAGTGGAGGCGAGAGAGGGTGGGACGTGTTGGGGGGGGGGGGGCGCAAGCACACTGCCCAGGCAAAGCGGTGAAACTTGATCCAATGGCGCGCTGTGGGACAGTCCCGTGTATGGTTCCTATTCCAAGGCCTGTGTATGTCAAGCACGTTGCTTTAAGTTATAAAAAACTGACAGTCCAAGGGCACTCACAATGAGTGCTCGTTCATTTTTTGTTTAAGAGTAGCGGTGGGAATTGGTTTTTGTTTTCTTATGTTGAGTTGAGCATTTTGCGGCGTGTTCCGTTGATGAGACCGATGAGCATCCAACCACCCCCCCCCCCCCCCCCCCACCATCCCGCCCTCTTCAGGCCGACGCGCACGGGAACTATCTGCTGAGCAAAAATTATCTCGAGATCGTTAGCTCAGCACGTAGCTCACCGCGTGCGCTGAACTTTTGCTGAGATTTCTGCCTCAAGAGGCCGTGAAACCAATATCTAGAATCCTGTTTGATTTTTTGTTCGCCTCTCGTGGATGAAAACTCATCGTGTGCGGCGACTTGAGATACGTGCTGAGCAAACAAAACCAAACGAACCAACAACTGACCATTGAAAGCGCACGCCTTATTCACGTGGTTGCCAAAACAAAATCAAACAGGATAGATTTTGCCTTATTGGTCTCACGGCCTCTTGACAGAAATCTCACCAAAAGTTCAGCGCACACGGTGAGCTACGCGCTGAGCTAACGGCCTTGAGAGAATTTTTGCTCAGCAGATAGCTCTCGTGTGCGGCGGCCTTTCACTTTCAGACAAGCGCAGAGATTCAGAAACCCGTGGCTGGATGCGCGAACAGCCAACGCGCATTGCTATCACACTTACATTAACGAAGTGCCGGCGGTGTTGAAAGAGAAATTCAGAAGAAATCACCTCGATCCAGCAGTATATACATAGAGCTCTCTTTCCTTGCTCTATGATCTGAGTAAACACGGATCTCTGAAACGTCTGCTTTCATCGGGGTACAGTATAAAATAATATAAGGGGTGTGATGTCTCCGTGAATACACGGCAGGTCGTGTGTGTGCTGCAGTGATCATAGCTTTGGGTGTTTGTATGTTTGCCTTGCGACCAAACTGATCCCAGTCGAGTTCGGTCGCTGCTAGAACACTGCACGGTGCGATCATTTCAGATTTTTTTTTTTTGGACCCAAATAAACAGGTCTCTCGTTCGGCCTCCCTCCCTCCCTGCCCTTCTTATGCTGGTGTTTGTGTGCGGTAACGAAAACCCCTCGGAGACTAAGATAAATAATAGGAGCGACCACCCATCGGGCACGGGGTGAGAGCGACCCTTCGCCTTAGGCAGGGCGAAGAGAAATGAAAACCCGTCATTTCTAATGAGACCTGCCAGCGATAGCTCCAAGTCGTAGAGTAATTGTCACCTCCACGCCTCTCTTTATCCAGAGCGGATTGAATGAATAGTGCACGGAGTGGGAGTTTTTTTATTTATTTCTTTAGTGGTATGGTGGACTTGTTGGGGTGGCGGTGGTGGTGGTGGCGGTGGTGGCGGTGGTGGTGGCGGTGGTGGTGGTGGTGGCGGTGGTGGTGGCGGCGGTGGTGGTGGTGGTGGTGGCGGTGGTGGTAGTGGATGATGGGATAGTGAAAAGGTAATGATGGGGATGGCGGTGGTGATGGTTGTTGGCAGTGAGGAAGATGAAGAGTATAGGGGGAAAGGCGGTGAATGGAGAGGGGGAGGAGATGGAGGAGGGGGAGAAGGAGGTGGAGGAGGAGGAGCGGGAAGATTGGGGTGTGGAAGAGGAGAGCAGGAGGATACTGTTTGAAGAATGCCTTCGGAGACTTGTAAACGAAGCAGAATAGGAAAAGGGGGAGAAGGAGACAGGGGAGGTCAGGGGGAAGTGAAGAAGAATGATGACAGGTACGATTGTGACATTGACTATTTCTTCGACTAACTGTTTGATAGACGTCTGCTTGCTCGTCTTCATCCTCTCCCGTCGAGGGACGAACGAGCACACATACTCCTATACGGTGGTCATGCTGGTCACTTGAGGCATGGTCGCTCGACCGTGTCACCCGCACTAGGTACCCTCCTGTTGCATAGGCCGGCTTCTTTGACCGGCGTTATACGGCCTTCTCCGCCGGACAATCGCGCATCACTGCCCGTGGGAAGCATTCGGATTCGGGCTTCGAATCGCGCGTCTGAATCACTATACGGTACTCTGGCGCGTCTCAAAAAAGAAGAAGATGTACTTGAGGTGCGTTAAAACCACCCGAACGACGAATAGCTAAATTGCCTTTGGAGCGCATGCAGTCTGTCAATGCTCACGAGTAGCATGCAAGGGCGCTCTATACGCGTGTACTCTTACTGCGTGTGAGCACCAACCCTTTCACCTGGTCCGTGTTGAACGCGGGGCGTAACCGTCGCCTTAACCTGCGGCCTGTCACAATTATAATTTCATATAACGGCCGACCCCTTTTGGAAGCTCTGTTCACCGCTTGTCAACGCCATGCCTAATGCCGGCGGCCAGTTTAGCACCCAGGGGCAAAACAATCGGGGGGCCCCTGGCTGACAGATATCAGTCAGGCTGCCTGTGTGCAAGCTGAGCTCATGCACAGGCAGAGAGAGAGAGAGGGGTGGAGGGAGAGAGAGGGATGGAGATGTGAGAGGGAGGGAAGATAAAAGGGAAGAGAGAGAGAGAGGGGAGAAAGGATAGAGAATGATAGAGAGGTGGAGAGAGAGAGGGGAAGAGATGGGGGAGGTGAGGAAGAGGGAAGATAAAGGGAAGAGGGAGAGAGGGGAGACAGGGAGAGAGAAAGATATAAGAGAGGTGGAGAGAGGGAGAGGGAGAGGGAGGGAGAGAGAGAGGGGCAGAGGGAGAGAGAGGGAGAGAGACAGAGGGAGGGTGAAAGATGGTCGAGATAGGGGAGAGGGCGAAGAAGAGGGAGAGGGAGGGAAAAAGGTGGACGGAGATATAGGGGATGGACAGAGAGGGGGTGAAGAGAGAGAGAGGGTCGGATAGAGAGAGGTTAAGAGAGGGAGAGAGACAGAGAAGGGAGAGGGAGAAGTGGAGAGAGAGATGTATGGTGAGAGAGGGTCGGAGAGAGAGAGGGAGAGAGGTGCAGAGAGATCACGGCACAGACTCACAGATAGACAGACAGGTTTTGCATTGCATACCCCGTATCGGTAGTTTTGTACACTGCGTATACTGTAATAATAATACTCCACCGTGTTGCTTAACCACTCCCGAGGCACTGAGAACAGCCCCTTGCATTGCATTGGTTTCTTCTCAAAACGGCCCACCATTTGTCGCTATACAGCCCTCTACATCTCAATCGTAAGCTATGTCTGCATGAAAATGACACCCGTAATAGCCGAGTGCCCACTGAATAAAGAATGCTTAAGGGATGCTTCAATCCCTCATACTCTTTGATGAATAATACAATGACTCAGGGTGGAGTAATGTTCCTTGGGATGACATTTCCCCCCCGCAGCATGCAGGGGGTGATTAGTTCGGATTGGTACGCATTGAGCTGCGTACACACTCTCTTTCTCTCTCTCTTCACCCCTTGGGCCATGTTTATTCATAGTGGCTCCCGCCGAGACCCGAGGTTCATGCGCACTGCTCATCCGACGGATAAGACTGCGCGCGTAAACTGACCCGTCCGTGCGGTACGAATGCGTATAGCGTCGTATATAAGCACCCCTCTCCTCCCCACACTTTCTGCATTCGTGTCTCATGATATTGGATTGCGGAGGGGGGCGTACGAAATGGCCCAGGAGCCCGTGTGCGATCCGCTAAGTAATTGAGTGCATCTAGCCCGGTTGCGTGGTTAAAGACGAGTTCAGCGCAGATACAGGGGTATATACATACCAATGATGTCAACCAATGCTTCAGACTATATTAGTATTTTGCTGATGTTTTTGGCTCCGTCAATCTCGAAAGATCTTGGCGTTCTGCGCCTGGGGAAAATCATAGAGCTCTGTTTCCTTAATCTATGGGAAGACTATAGAGCTCCGTTTCCTTAATCTATGGGAAAATCACAGAGCTCCGTTTCCTTAATCTATTGGAAAATCATGGAGCTCTGTTTCCTTAATCTATGGGAAAATCATTGAGCTCCGATTCCTTAATCTTTTGGAAAATCATAGAGCTCTGTTTCCTTAATCTATGGG